>CM077832.1:23327836-23927836 GCA_039720395.1 Liquidambar formosana
GCCAATTCACTGACCTATTCATGCCACTCGAAAGAGTCCTTGAAAAGCTCATAAGTCGTGACCTATTGAAGCCACTCGACCCAAGACCTCCACCAAATCCCTTACCCAAGAGCTACAATGAGAATGAGTACTGCAAGTACCACCAATCCAAAGGCCATGCCACCAATCGCTGTATTCGCCTTCGCCACCAAGTCCAAGACCTCATTGACAAGCAAGTCATTTCACCACCAACCCGTCCAAATGTCACCCGTAATCCTCTCCCATCACACAACAACACACCCCCACTTAACACCATAAATGCCATTGGGGTTGAATCCTCTCGCCCTCGCCATCCCATAAGACAATACACTCTGCTCCCCATGACCTTAACCCGTCTCTTCACCATTTGCCGCAATAACAGCCTTATCATGCCACTTCCACCAAAGCCAAGACCATCAATCCCTCACCCATATTGCCAATACCATCGTGCACCCGGCCATGACACCGAGGCTTGTTCTATACTAAAGAAGATCATCTAAGACCTCATTGACCAAAAGGTTTTGTTGTTGCCAAAGAAATCTATCCAACAAGAGCTAAAAGAAAGATATGAAGCAGGGGATCCTCAGGTTGGCCTATTAGGTGAAGCGTCGGGGAAATATGATTACTATGTGCTGTACTCAAGCCCAAGTCCGATATCAGATGAGCCGATAGTCCCTTCAGGTTGGGATGACTTGCCGACAGAGATGGAGAGCATTAACATGATAGAGTGGGATGACTTAATGAATGACTCCGAGGAAGTCCATGACATATGGGCTAGCGATGATGAGTTGGACCATATAACCAGAGGGGGTCGTCATTTCAAGCCCCCCCACCTAGAATCTGAAAATCCGTTGGAAGATTTGGAAGGGTAGAGGCGTCCTAGCTTGCAAGAAGAAGAGGATGAAGTGCTTAGGCAGCTGAAGAAGACCAATGCCAACATTACTATTTGGGGCTTGCTCATGGCCTCGCATAAGCACAGACAGACCGTGTTGAAACTGTTGAATCAGATACAAGTGCCTGTTGACACATCCCCCGAGGGATTGGTACATTTGGTGAATCCAACTCCCAAGAACTCAACCATCGTGTTCACCAATGTAGACCTACCTAAAAGCGGGCCGAGCCATTCTCAAGCTCTCTATGTGACCATTGACACTATGGGGAAGAGGGTTCCCACCGTTCTTATCGACAATGGGTCCGCACTGAATGTATGTCCTCTCCGAACTGCCACTGTTTTGGGTTTGGGACCCACTGATTTCACGCCATCTGGGCAGACCGTAAGAGCTTATGACAACACCCGCCGAGAAGTAATAGGGGTAGTTACTTTGCCTCTTATCATGGGACCCACTGAATTTAGGGTAGAATTCCAAGTGTTGGATGTGCCGTCATGTTTCAACTTGTTGTTGGGCCGACCTTGGATCCATCCTGCTGGGGCTGTGCCATCTTCACTCCATCAAAAGGTGAAGTTTCCTTATGAAGGAGCCATAGTAACACTTCAAGGGGACTATGAATTGAAACTCGCAGGTGTGCCTATATGTGAGATACAACCTGAATCAGCAGCGATACCGCTATCTGGGTTTGACTATGTCCAATGCATTGAAAAAGAGCTCGAAAAGGGTGAATTAATACCCTTGGACTTTTGCCCCCATGGCAACTTGCACGTCGGTGAAATAATGAGAAAGATGAGTTTCTTTCCAGGCATGGGGCTAGGGCGTCGCCAACAAGGGATCCCTACGTCTATTCAAAGCCGTGTCACCTCATACACCTTCGGGCTAGGATATGAGCCCTCTAGAAATGATCATGCGGAAATGCTGAAGAGGAACAAAGAGAAAGTAAGAGCCAAAGCCGAGGGAAGGGTGCCAGACCTGAAGATCTCGCCATATCGACCTACTTTGAATGGTTACTTTGTCAAAGAAGGGGATGATTTTCTATATTGCGGGTTTCCAGAGCCCACCTTTGACCAAGCTACCAAGATCCGAGTTCCGGGTTTTGAAATCTTCTTCACCGAATGGTATCCAATCACAGCTGAAATGGTGGATGATGATGCCATCAATGATGAGTTCTGGGAAAAGAAAGAGGAGGACTGGGCAGAGAACCTTGATGCAGGGGCTATGACTGAAATGTTCCAAAATATGATCCTCACCGTGGAAGACTCGACCATTGAAGAACTCCAGGGTTCGTCCATTAGCCATGCTACCTTGCCACTCCTGAATTGGTACCTTGAATGTGGTGTCGTTGCGGAGATCCATGAAGAAGAAGACCTTGGCCTACCTGATAGCAACTTGTAGGTGTCTTAGTTTAGTAATATTTCCCTAATTCAATAAGATGTATCTACTTTACTCACTTTGTGGAGTCATAGTATTGATACAGATTTGTTTGTTTTCCTTCTTTCTTTTGTGTGTCATTCCCATTATTCCTAGTCAATAAAGTGTGCTTTCTTTCTCTATATATGCAGTGTCTCTTTTCTCTCATCTATGGATATTTATGGCATGGATATAGATCCTAGGAACGATGTCCCCCCGGAGCTCGTTGAGCAAAGGAAAAGGGGCGTCACCGAACCTAATATGGATGAATTGGAATCAATCAACTTAGGGACGAATGAATTGCCAAGAATAGTTAAAATTGGGAAAACCCTCTCCCCCGTTGAAAAAGAAAAGATGATCTCCCTCTTGAAAGCCAACATTATGGCTTTTGCATGGTCTTATGAAGACATGCCTGGCATTGACCCCGATATTGTGCAACACTATATCCCCACTAATTCCCTAAAGAAGCCGGTAAAGCAGAAACTCAGAAGATTAAAACCAGAATGGGCTCTAAAAGTAAAAGAAGAGGTAACTAAACAACTAGACGTGGGTTTCCTCCAAGTTGTGGAGTACCCCGAGTGGCTGTCGAATATAGTGCCTGTGCCTAAAAAAGATGGGAAAGTAAGGATGTGTGTCGATTTCCGAGATCTCAACGCCGCGAGCCCTAAGGATGACTTTCCTTTACCCCATATCGACGTGTTGGTGGATAGTACAGTGGGACATGCACTCCTCTCCTTTATGGACGGATTCTCTGGGTATAACCAGATAAAGATGGCGCCTCAAGACATGGAGAAAACAGCCTTTATCACGCAATGGGGAACGTACTGTTACAAGGTAATGCCTTTTGGCTTGAGAAATGCTGGGGCTACTTACCAAAGAGCAGCTACGACCTTATTGCATGATATGATCCATAAGGAAGTCGAGGTTTATGTCGATGATATGATCGTAAAGTTCGTGGATAGAGAAGGGCATTTCAAGGCACTAGAGAAATTCCTAGAGCGAGCAAAAAAGTACAATCTCTGTCTCAACCCACAGAAGTGCGCTTTTGGTGTCACTGTAGGCAAGTTATTGGGGTTTATGATCACTCAGAGAGGTATCGAAGTGGACCCAGGGAAGATAAAAGCTATTGTGGAGATGGAGCCGCCTAGCACTGAGAAGCAGATCCGGGGTTTTCTGGGAAGAGTTCAATACATAAGCCGATTCATTGCCAACTTAACCATGGTTTGCGAACCAATCTTCAAATTGCTTAAGAAAGGTGTGCCAAAAGTATGGAACGAAGAATGCCAAGAGGCCTTTGAGACCATTAAGAGATACTTGAGCAATCCTCCAATCTTAGTTCCCCCACGGCAAGGTGCGCCACTTTTGTTATACTTAACGGTCATCGAAACCGCGACGGAGGCTATGTTAGCTCAATATCTCGAAGGGTCTACAAAGGAGAATGCCATCTATTACTTAAGCAAGAAAATGACAGACTATGAAGTGAAGTACAATGCGATTGAAAAAGCTTGTGTGGCACTAGTATGGGCGACGCAGAAACTCCGACACTACATGATGTCCTTCGAAGTGTTCTTGATAAGTCGCATGGACCCGTTGAAGTACCTGGTAGAAAGGCCAGTATTGTCATTCAGAACTGCTCGATGGTCAATTCTCCTCAATGAATTCGACATCAAGTACGTGAATCAGAAGTCTATCAAGGGAAGCGTCATCGCAGACTACCTAGCCAGCTGTCCGGTGTCATCATCCGCTCCGTTCAACGATCAATTCCCAGATGAGGACGTGCTAGAGATTGGTAGAAAAACTTGGAGAGTATACTTCGATGGGGCAGCCAATAAGAAAGGTTATGGGATAGGAGTCCTGCTGGTCTCACTCGAAGAGGCATTTACACCGTTAGCGGTCAAGTTGGGGTTCGAAGCTACCAACAACATTGCTGAGTATGAGGCCTGTATCCTAGCACTGGAAGCGGCACTTGAATTGGGGATCAAAGAATTGGAAGTGTTCGGGGACTCAGCACTAATCATTTGCCAGATAAAAGGGGAATGGAAAACTCGAGATGAGAAATTGTTGCCTTACCATGCCTATCTGGAAGCTCTAACCAAGGAGTTCTTAGAGATAGAGTTCAACTACCTTTCAAGAAATAAGAACCAGTTCGCCGATGCCTTGGCGACCCTAGCATCCATGGTGGAGATACCTGAAGGAGGGAACGTGAAGCCATTGGTAATAGAATGCCGAGACAAGCCTGTGTACTGTTGTGCAATCCGAGGAGGGGAAGTGAATGATGGCCATCCGTGGTTCCATGACATAAAGAAGTTCATTGAAGAAAGGGAGTACCCAGAAGGAGCATCTCGCATTGACAGAAAAACCTTAAAGCGGCTAGCAAGTCACTATGTACTTTGTGGAGGAAAGCTATATCGGAGATCATACGACGGGATCCACCTGCTGTGTGTCACCGAGGAGGAAGCCGAGCATCTGATTAAAGAAATCCATGAAGGGATAGGGGCTCCGCATATGAATGGCTACATGTTGGCTAAGAAAATCATGAGGCTAGGCTATTATTGGTCTACCATGGAAAGGGACTGCCACGCACATGTCAAGAAATGTCATAAATGCCAACTGTTCGCTAGTGGACAACATTTACCTTCTATGCCTTTAACAAGTATGTCGTCACCATGGCCATTCGCAGTATGGGGGATAGATATCATCGGACAGATCAAGCCAAAGGCGTCAAATGGGCATGAATACATCCTGGTTGCCATCGACTACTTCACTAAGTGGGTGGAAGCAGCATCCTTCAAGACCTTGAATTCCAAGAAGGTAGCACAGTTCATACAGCACAGCATCATCTATCGATATGGGGTACCGCATGAAGTTATCTCAGACAATGGCCAGCACTTTCAGAAAGAAACCCATGAGCTCTTACAAAAGTACGGCATAGTTCACCATCTGTTGTCGCCATACCGTCCTCAGACTAATGGAGCGGTGGAAGCAGCTAACAAGAACATCAAGAAGATACTACAGAAGACTGCGAACTCACACACAGACTGGCATGAGAAGTTGCCATTGGCTCTATGGGGTTACAGAACATCAATAAAGTCGTCAACAGGGGCTACCCCTTATTCTCTAGTTTATGGAATGGAGGCCGTGTTGCCAGTTGAATTGGAAGTTCCTTCACTAAGAGTTGCCGTGGAGAGCCAGATAACAGAAGTGGACTGGGTTAAGAGCCGTTATGACGAGTTAGCTTTACTCGATGAAAGGCGGTTAAGGGCGCTGTATCATGTGCAGGGGTATCAGCGGAGAGTTGCCAGAGCATTCAACAAACATGTCAAAGATCGAGGTCTAAAGAAAGGGGATGTAGTGCTAAAAGAAATCAGAGCTCCAGTGTTCGATCCGCGGGGAAAATTCAAGCCAAGTTGGGGTGGACCATACATTATCAAAGAAATATTGCCAGCAGGGGCTGTTCGCCTCATGGATTTAGATGGAATTGAGTTCGCTCGTCCAACTAATTTGGATCAATTGAAAAAATATCATGTTTGAGGCCTGCTAGGTTGAAAACCCGTAAGGGCGGCCTAGGCAAAAGTTAAGGCATAAGAACTACGTAAGACCTGATTCTCCATTCAAAAACAAAAAAAAAAACAAAAACAAAAAAAAAAAGAAGAAAAAAAACCATGGAGATACGTAGGCAACCCATAAAGTTACCTTGGGTGCGGTCTAAATCAAACAAGAAAATCCCAAATTTGATTTATTATTGGCAATTTATTCAAAACTAAAATTGATTGACATAGCAATTCATTGGTATTAAGTAAAAGAACTATAAATATGCCATAAATATCCTATTCTATTGAGTCTTCAGTTTTTCTTGGGCTTCTTTGCAGCTCGCTCTTCAGCTTTCTTCTCCTCTCTTGCATGTCTTCTTTTCTTCCTCAAGTCGTGTTCAAAAGCTGCTGTCACTGCTTCCACAATATCTTCTCTGCAAGGTCCAAGTTCATTGTTCTTGATAAGTCCAAAAATCCTTTCTCTTCGAGTAGTCTCTCTCTCACCCAAATTACTTTTCAACCATTCCTTATACTCGGGGCTCATCATATACGGACCATCAGTATTCGTAACTTGGGTTAGTATCAACTTGCTAGGCCATCGGTCCTTCGCCCAAGTCACTACAGAAAGACCCGCGGGCACCACAGGATAGTCACCTTTCAAGGAAGTGGGTATGGTTTGCATGGCGCCCATCTGACGCAGAACCCTTGAAGGCCAATAAAAAGAAGTAGACCTCAGTCCTATGAGTCTCACCATGGCGCATCCAGAAGTCCGCAGAAGCACCTGGTCACTGCAGCCCCATATGAATACAAACCACTTGACACTCCTCCAAGAAAGGGTTTGGAAGTAACCTAGCCAATCTCTCAATGAAAATTGCCCAGGTAGTTCAATGCGGCGAAGGCAGTAATGCTGGGGCTTGTATGGTGTAATGGCAACTGGTGACAAGAAATTCAGTCTTTCAAGCAACCACATCTGCAGTAGAATGGGGCTACCTCCTAAAGGAACCTTTGGGTCCTCATGAGTTTTATCCAAACCATTCAGGGTTTCAGCTAGTACCATGGGAATCAAGTTATGGCCCTTGGCAAGGAGAGGAATCAAGTCACAGATTTGAATGGGAACATGTGGAGTACCAGTGGAAATAAGAAAACGACCAATGAGGCAAAAGGCAAGAGCATGCTTAATAGGAAAGGTAAAATTCAGAATACCTTTACTATCACAAGCTAAAAAAGAGGTTGCCAATTTCATCAAGTCTACCATATGGTCCTTTACAAACGTAGAGGCATATTGTGAGTGAATCCCAAGTAGATTGGAGAAAGAAGTAAGAAAGCTTGGGCGAGGAGTAGGGAGAATGAAAGGACCTACCGTTGAAACTCCATACAATGCACAGAATTCCTCCATGGTTGGGCACAGTTCTTCATAGTTGAAGCAGAACACATGAACTTGAGGATCCCAAAAATATGTAGCAGCAGTCAAGAGGTTCGTTTCAAGCCTCACATGCCTCAAGGAGAGCAATGGATCCAAGCTAAAGCACTTGAACTCAGATTTTGCTTCAGCACTTATAACTCTCAAAAACCCTCCTAAAAATTTGTCTAGAGCCTCCATAATTTCTAATGAATGAATACAAGTAGGTTTAGGAACCTCTTGGATGTGTTTTTATAGGGAAAAGGTCACAAATCCAAGTTCTAATAGGAAAAAACCCATCAGAATAGGAAGTTTCCTATTCAAAGTGGGATTTCCGCTTCGGGCTCGGGTAACCACCCAGGCCTGGGCGGCTAGCCTTCTGAGGCCTGGTGGTCACCCAAGCCACCTTGTTTTGGCTTTCTCCCTCGCTTTGTCTCGCCTTGACGCGTGATCAAACCTCCTTCCAAATGAGATATTCAACACTTTTTGAGCTTAAAATCAATCAAATTCCATCTTGAAATCAATTCCTTGAATTGATTTTATGTTCAAAAGGGTTGAATATATTTCCCCTGTGTCATGCCAACTCAAGTGACAATGTGTTAAGTCACTTTCATCTTGCACCATGCTTGTTCTATCTTGATAAATTGATCATATATCCTCATTTCAAATCTTGATTTTCCATCCCACTTGGTTGAATATACTCATCACTTGAATATATTCTTCCATTTCAAAAGTGTATTCACTCTTTGAATATGCTTCTTAGCTTCAAATTCTCATTCTCTATCATACTTGGTTGAATATATTCATCACTTGAATATATTCTTCCATTTCAAAAGCATGTTCACCCATTGAATATGCTTCCTAGTTTCAGATCCTCATTATCACTTACTTGGTTAAATATATTCATCACTTGAATATATTTCTCCATTTCAATGGTATACTCATCACTCGAGTATACTTCTCAGATATTTCGTCACTTACTTGGTTAAGTATATTCATCGCTTGGGTATATTTCTCCATTTCAATGGTATGTTCATCACTTGAACATACTTCTCAGATCATTTGTCACTTACTTGGTTAAGTATATCCATCACTTGGGTATATTTTTCCATTTCAATGGTATACTCATCACTTGAGTATACTTCTCAGATATTTTGCCACTTACTTGGTTAAGTATATCCATCGCTTGGGTATATTTCTCCATTTCAATGGTATGTTCATCACTTGAACATACTTCTCAGATTATTTGTCACTTACTTGGTTAAATATATTCATGACTAGAATATATTTCTCCATTTCAATGGTGTACTCATCACTTGAGTACACTTCTCAGATTATTCTCTATCTTACTTGCTTAAGTATATCCATCGCTTGGATATATTTCTCTATTTCAATGGTATGTTTATCACTCAAACATACTTGTCACTTACTTGGTTAAGTATATTCGTGACTAGAATATATTTCTCCATTTCAATGGTGTACTCATCACTTGAGTACACTTCTCAGATTATTCTTATCTTACTTGGTTAAATATATCCGTCGTTTGGATATATTTCTCCATTTCAATGGTATGCTCATCACTTGAGTGTACTTCTCAGCTTACTTGGTTAAATATATCCATCACTTGGATACATTTCTCCATTTCAAAAGTATGTTCATCACTTGAACGTACTTCTCAGTCTTTTTCAATCATTAAGTATACTCATCACTTGAGTATATTTCTCAGCATCTTTTTCATCACTTGGGTAAATATGTTCGTGACCTGAATATATTTCTCCATTTCAAAAGTACACTCATCACTTGAGTATACTTCTCAGATTATTCTTTATCCTACTTGGTTAAATATATCCATCGCTTGGATATATTTCTCCATTTCAATGGTATGCTCACCACTTGAGTATACTTCTCAGATTTCATTCTCAGATTACTTGGTTAAATATATCCATCGCTTGGATATATTTCTCCATTTCAATGGTATGCTCACCACTTGAGTATACTTCTCAGATTTCATTCTCAGATTACTTGGTTAAATATATTCGCGACCTGAATATATTTCTCTATTTCAATGGTATACTCATCACTTGAGTATACTTCTCAGACTTTTTGTCACTCACTTGGTTAAATATATTCGTGACCTGAATATACTTCTCCATTTCCAAGGTACGTTCGTCACTTGAACGTACTTTTCAGATCTCATTCTCATCACTTGGTTAAATATATTCGTGACTAGAATATATTTCTCCGTTTCAAAAGTATGTTCATTCGTAGTGGCTTGAATATGCTTCTCTTGACAATCACCAACCCCCAGTGGTTTAAGTATACTCATGACTTGAGTACACTTCCTTACTTCAGTCTCAGGTTTTCAACCTCCCATCATTGTTGGTATCAGTGTGTGATTTCTCCGGGCTTTTTGGCCAAAAATGGGTTGTTCTTTATCATTGGTTCACAAGTGTAACTTGTTCGCCAATGAGGGGCTTCTGTCACACCCCATTTTTGCACCACCTTACTAGGGCTCATCATTTCATGCATGTTTTTGTTTTGTTTTTGAGTCTAGTCACTTGCATTAGTTTTCTAGAGTCACAAGGACAATGGATATGAATTTTGGTTCAAATTGGAGTTGATCTTGAGGGATAATAAGAGCTTTTGTGACTTGAGGGGCATAATCGTCTTTTAAGTCCCAAACTTTTCATTTGACCTTGGAATGATCTCCAAATTGTCAATTGGAGTTCATATGGATGCATATGAGATATTTCTAGGTTCAATTTGGTAAGTCAATGGCTCGAGATTAAAATGGCTCGATGTAGTTCAAGTTGGTTAATTGACCCTTCCTTGGGTTAGCTCTAATTGACTCACAATTACCAACCAAATCTTTTCAAATTGACTTTCATTAGTCATCATTTTACCCTCAAAAGTGTTTCATGAAGTTCAATTTTGATATGGCCTGATGATGAGTTTAGTGTGGTTATTTACGGATTATCCTTGAAGAATTAGTGCGAATCACAGCATGAGATTTTTGGTTAAAATGAAAAGAAAATTATTTTATTAAATTAGCCATTTTTATCATGACACTAACACGTGTACGTATGTGATGAGTGTGTGTACGCACATACAATACATGTGCATGCGTGTTAGCGGTCAGTCTCCCAATTTTTATAAAAGACAATTTCCTTTTCCTATTCAGATTAGAAGTCTTTTATCATTATAAAATACCTTTTGATTATTCTCCAAAGAAACCTAGTCCAGGAAGGAAAGGGAAACTCCAGATTTCAGCTATAAATACTCTCTTAATGTCTTTAAACAAGGGGGAGGAGAAGAGGGTTTGGAGGGAGTGAAATTCGTCATAATTCAGCAGCAGATTTTCTGAAAACTAGCAGTCGTATTTTAATCATAACTTTTTCATCCGAAGTCAGAATTTGATGAAATTAGTCTTGTTAGAAAGATAATTCAATTCTCTACAACTTTGTATTTCACAAGCTTTGTCCAAATCCAACGTTTTCATACTCAAAAACGCGATTGAAGTTGCTGCTGCTGCAAAGTGACGAAAATCACTTTTCTTTTCTCTTGTTCTCTTTTTGTTTTCTATTTCTTTTCAAAGTTGAGTGAGTTTTGATCTCTTTGCTGTGATACCACTTTGACAAAGAGGAGGATTCGTGTTGGTTTGATTCACTCTAAAGACCTGAGGAGCCACAAACAATTACAAACACAAGGGGAGCCACTTTATGCATTAATACTTGAGTGTTTGAGAGAGAATAAGGTATTCTCCTTCTCTATTCAAGCTTAAACTAGGTTTTCATATGGGTTAGGCTTATTGCATGTTAAAAGTAGCCTTTTTTATCATGTATTAACACTCTAGCTTGTTAATATACATGGAATATCTATTGTTTATCTACTGTTTAGCATGCTTTAGGGCTGTCCTTTAGGTTTCAATGCATAGTTATGATTCTTGTGCTCCTGTTTGTCCTTGTGCTAGGATTAGTGGCATTGCATGTTAGAGTTAGGATTTTCATCATGTTATATTGCTTTAGTTAGTTAATATGCATGATTTAATTTCTGTTTAGTTTGGTTTTAGCATGATTAAAGTATGTCTTGTGAGTTTTTAAGCATATTTGTGAGTTTAGGGTTTTAGAGTCATTGTTTCGTGTTTGTTTTCATATAGCATGATAAAGTAGACTTTTTTATTGGTTTTTCTTCGTGTTTGCTGTATATGTTTTTCATATGGAGTAAATATGATGTTTTTGCATGCATGTTAGTATGTTTTAGGGTTTTTTATGCATGATATGGTTCTAGGAATATGTTAGGACTTATTATTGTTCGCTGTTTTGCTGTTAGCATGCTTAGTGGATGATTTTTAGGCCATGATACTATTCTGTCCAGATTTGCATATCATTGTTTTTGCATGGTTTTGAGCACTTGTAAGGGTGCAAATAGGTGTGGTATTTGTCCTATGGCAAATAGGGCTGCTTATGTCTGAAATAGCTAATGTTTGGAGTAATTGCGCTCAGGTAAGTGGGTGTGAAGGTGCCCCAATTCACCTTTCTTCTTAACTCATTCTCTTCTCCCTATCTAGGGTTAATTTTTAATACAAGTCTATGGTTTAATCAAAGGTTTCCTTCATAAATAAAATTCTGGTTTTTATTAAAGTTTCCATTTTATGGAGTTCTTTCTAAAATCAAACTTTCTATCAAATTCAACTCTCTTGATCAAATAAGGAAACCTAGGGTTTTAACCATAGGTTTATATTAGGTTTTAACCCTAATTCTAATCGAACTACGTGGACTTTGATCCATGTATTTCGCTGCATGGTACGTAGGCGCTCTTCGTGAGGCTCAAGTCCGTTCTAGGATACAAGCATCCTAGGTTTATTTTTGTTTTCTTTTCTTCTTTTTCTTTTTCTGTTTTTATGCGCTTATTATGCATGGATGGATGAATGAAATATATGATATGCATGCGATTCTTGTGATGATATACTTGCTGATTTTTGTATGGAAAGATCTTGATTTAGCCCAAATGAACTGAGAGACCGAAAGGGTGACATGGGTGCCTATAGGCTTTGCCTAGAACCTTCCCATGTCATAACTTAGCCTCCGAATCCCCGATTTCTTTGGTTTTCAAAAGATTGGTTTTTGCCTTTCCTTTTTTATGGAGTCATTCAAATTGTTTTCCTAAAACAAACTATTTTTAGGGTTTTCCTTGTTTCCTTTAAAAAATAAGGTGGCGACTCCTTTCCTTTTTCTTTTTCAAACCCATTTTCTTTCAATCCCTTGTGGGCCCAATTTCCGGGGTTCACAGATTGGTTTAAGGGGTATAGTCCATAATCATCATCCATCCATAACCATACAATCATATTGCATAATAAAGGAAATAACTATAAGCAATAAACATATGGGCATTCATGGTAACTCTATTGATTGGTTTTCATTAATCTCATTAATGTGTCCTAATCTTATTAGGAGATGCATAAGTTCTTGAATTAATTAAGTCTTAACATTTAGGACATTTAATTTCAATTAATCAAATCAATTGAAACATATAAAGTCCCCTAATAAAACTCTAATATCAAATATTAGGATCTTTTTAATTAAACAAAAACAATTTAATTTAATTAAAATTTCCAGATTTTTATTTAATCCTAAATTGTGTTTTAAACCATTTAAAACAATATAAAATTAATCACCATTAATTAAATAATCAATTTCGGAATTAAATAAAATCATTTTATTAATTAATTAGTGCATTAGGGTTTCCTAAAACCCTAAACCTTAAATGCATTAACTCTAAACCCTAAGTGTAACCCTAATGCATTAAATGCCTTATGATTGGTCAATTAATGACCAATCATTTAAACCCTAGGTTTATACGGTATTAATGATTAGGATTAGGGTTTAATTAATGCCACCTAGGATATTAATTACTCCTAATTAATATGCACTAATTAGGGTTTCTAAAACCCTAAACCTTAAACCTATTAAATGCCAATGATTAATTACTAAACCATTAATGATCATGATTGGTCATTAATGACCAATCATTTAACCCTAGGTTAGACACATTAATTACTAGGTTTAGTTATTTATTAATGCATTAATAGAATTAGGGTTTAATTAATATGAATTAGGGTTTCCTAAACCCTAAACCCTAGACATCATAAATGCAATTAATTATACCCTAATGATTAATAACCATGATTGGTCAATTAATGACCAATCATTAAACACTTTAATTATGGTAATTAATAGCTCAATTAGGGTTTTAATTAATGCCATTAATAGATTTAGGGTTTCATCATTAAAGGGAATTAGGGTTTCTTAAGAAACCCTAAGGCTGCCGCCACCTATAGTGGGCTGCCATGGCTAGGCAAGGCTGCCATGGCTTGGCTAGGCCATGGGAGCCCATGGCCAGCAAAGGGGAACTCAAGTCAGGGTGTGGGCCAAGCCCATGGACACGTGTAGAGTGGCCAAGAGGGCTGTCTTCTTCAAAGAACATTAGGGTTTCAAGAACCTAGTGCTGGCACCACCATTGGAGGACCTCCAAGGTCACAAAAGTTTCTAAAACTTAATCAATTCGACTCCACCAACAAAACCAGCTTTTGTATCATGTCCCTACATGAATTACTAAGCTAATTGAAGTGGTTTGGATGATCAAATCATCCCCAATTTTTCTAAACAATTCAAGAACAGTAGGCTGTCCAGAATTTGACAGCATACTGTCCATGATCACAAATTGATTTAAAACCCAGCAAGATGATTAATTCAGGCTACCAAATTATTTTTCCTAGTATCCTACATGTCTTAGGAAACTAATAAAATTGGTTTCATGCAATTTGGAGTTCCCTAGCTCAAGATATGAACAAAACTCCATTGATGACTTTCTGCAGAAAAACAGCCTGCTGTGTTCTTCCAAGAAATCAAACTTTTGATTCTTTATGCATCAAGACTCCTTTGAAACTTAAAGAATATGATCTATACATCATATATCATCATCCTATAATGATTATTCATCAATTTTACAGAAGTATCTAATCATAACAGTAGCAAGAACCCTAGGGTTCTAAAACCCAGATTCAAACATGGTGGTCTTCTCCTTCTTCCTTCTGTTCTAGACTCATAATCCAATTATGATGCATACGAATGCTTGGGAACCTTTCTCTACCATGTCTAGAACATAACCCAAGTGGTGGCAATCATTGCCATGCCTTTGATCTCCATCAAAAACTCACAATTGTGGCTGTTACATCATTCCCGAGCAAAACTGTCTTTCCTGACAGCCTGTAGTAAAAAATTCATAACTTTCACTACAAAACTCGGATCAATGAACCGTTTGTTGGGTTGTAAAGCTGATTCGAAGAGCTTTCTAACCATATATGGCTCGAAAATTTTGGAGAAGAACTCTGATTTTTGCATGCAAAACAAGATGACGGTTTTTCATGGCTACCATGAAAACTGTTCTTCTTCTTCTCCAAACTCAATCCCTATTCAACTCTTGAATAACCAGCAGCTCTAAAACTTATTTTAGAAGAGGAGTAGAAGGAGAATTAACCTAGGGTTCATAAACCCTAGGTTTGGCCATGAGAGGGAAACCATTCTAATGCATGAACATAAATTCCAGATTTATTAACCAATCAATTTACCATAAATTCCAGCCTATATGCAGTTTGTATTAGGCATAATCATGGCTCTGATACCACTGTTGGGAATCTAACTAGAGAGGAAAAACTACAAAGGCGGAATTAAAATTTTTCCTACGATTCCCAAAGCCATGAATCTTAATTATGCTTAATACAAAACAAAAACCCTAACTAGAAGAGGGTAGAATTACTTACAGTTTGATATGGTCTTCTCCTTTATGCTCCAAGCTTTTTCTTCTCCTTTTTGCTCCAAGCTTTGTCTCCGGACAGCGGTGAAAGAGCAGCCTAAGTGTGCTGCCTCCAACAGTATCCACACCTAGCTAGAGCTTGTTGTCCTTTCCTTCTTCTTCCTTATGGTTGCTAGAGGTGGAGAAGAGGGAGAGAGAGAGAGGGAGAGCTGTAATTTTTCTAGCCAGCCCTTGGGAGAATGAATGTCCTCTTGTGATCCCCACATAATGGGCATTTATATAGCCCATTAATAGGGCCGGCCATAGAGGGATTCCTAACCCTAGTGGAATTTGTGTAATTACTCTTAATTACACAACTGGCCCACTAGTTTGCATCAAATACAAATTAGCCCCTTAAAGAACTTCTCTTTAATCACTTATACCCTTTCTCTCATAGACAATCAAGCTCTCTTAGCATGATCAGTGTGTGACCCATTGGGTTCACATCATCAAGTAGTAGGAATAGCACATGTTGTGCACAATGGAATACTTTCCATTAAAGGGTCTAATTGAAACTCCTTTCAATTCCCTAATTGATTATAACTCATTTATATCAATTAGGGCTTTTACTAACCATGAGTAACACCTAGCATATGGCTCATGGTGTGGTCCTTAATGAGATGAATAGTAATTTACAAAGAACCCTTCTGTTATAGTTTATAGGTTACAATTCCATCCTTCCATCAACACAATGTCTCCAATTAAACTAATAGGACATGGAAGTCTGTCAAGTCCCTAATTCAATTACTTTATACTCATTCATTAATATCAACTCAATGATGAACTTATGGAAACTCCTTTCCATATTCATTCTACTATGGGCCCATGGATTTAATGAGTTATATTCAATTAATGCTATATGAGACATTCACTCCCTTTTTCCTGAGAGTGATGGATTCCTTGTTGATCACTCACATGCCTTCACACATATAGCAGTAGGGCCAATGAACACCCTTACAGACCCTGAATAGGATCTGCACTTAGTGTTATCAAACTTCTAAAGCTACATGCATAAGACAACCATGGTGTCTCAGGTCTAAGGATTACTTGTACCACTATAATAATGAGAAACTGATTGACAGGCAGGTTAAAACTCCATTCAGTTTATCTCATATCTTTGGTCACATTCAGTGTACCTATTCTTATAATAGGCACCCACTTGTTGGTTGTAGTGTCTCCACACAAATAGCTTGAGACAAGCTATCCTCTTATAGAGTCAACCTAACAAGTGCTAGTCCTATGGTTCATTACTGTCCATCATAGTGAACCTTCAACTAGGAATGATTTAGGAGTTTAGTACAGAGATATATTTAGAGTCTCAAAATTACAACCCTTTGTAATTTCATATTCTCAACTCTAACTCCATGGACATATTATGTAAATATAAACGATGCATATAAACATAATAGAATAAGCCCTTTTATTAAATCAATAATAAATGTGACATGCATAAATGAAATCAATTGATTGTTCCTAATCCCTAAACAATCATCTCTATGATTGGCTCTAGGGCATAATCCTAACAACAACTTGATGTAAAGAATTCTTATTTGCCATAGCATATTGACGAACCCAAAATATTGGTGAGTCCGCTATTAAATGATTGTTGTTGGCATGTATTGTAGTTGGAAATTACATTGGCATTTTTATATTGTCATTTATAATTTGACGATGATAATCCATGATTGTTTTACTTTTATTTTTTCTAAGATGAACAATTAAAGCAATGTCGTCTACGACCAACAACCCTCCACCCAATTGTTTGAGAGCAGCCCCTAAATTGTGTAATTGCGGACATCGAGCTGTCTTGAAGATATCGCATAAGATACATAGTAGATATTGCCTTTTTTATTCATGCCCTGGTTACATTGTGAGTAATATGCAACTCCTCAAATATGTTCGTACTTTTGTTTATTTCTTATCTATATTTTAACAATATTGAAACTTATCAGGAACGGAACGGAAACAATTGCCATTTCTTCTCTTGGTGTGAGCCTATAGATGATGTGCATAACAGTGGTGATGAGGCATCATCCACATTCCAATCAGATGTAACTAATCATGGGCGATATAATAACATCCTACCTACAGCGATGGAGTTTTGGATAATTGTCCGAGTGTTAATTATCTTGTCCATATTGTATTTGGCTTTAAATAAACTATGACTATGTGTCGATTATGTACCTTGTCAAGTTTGTAATTAAACATTTTGGATCCCAATCAAATGGTTTCCCTTCAGAAAGATTGCCATATTGTTTGGCTATTGCAATTGTGGAATGAATGCATTACTTGATGTCGTTTCTCTTGTCATATCTTAGTTTAACTTAGGTTTAATAAAGGTATTCATCGATCAAACAGGTATACTATAGATGGCATTGCAAATGACCATTTCTTGATTGCAAGAGGAATATGACAACATTTGAATAACACTTTGTAATTGTAAGGTTAAACACATTTATAATTAATTTAATTTGCCTTTAACCTACCTCTCCCACCCACTTTTATGTAGCTATAATGCAGTGCAGATGGTTGTCTCAAGTGAAAAAAATAAAATAGCCAACTATACCCACTTTTAGTTGGGTATATTGCATGCCGATGGTTTTCTCAGGTGAAAAAAGAAATAGGCAACTACCCCACTTTTAGTTGGCTATATTGCAAGGTAGATGGGTTTCTCATGTGAAAACAAAAAAAAAAAAAAAAAAAAAAGCCAACTGCACCCACTTTTAGTTGGCTATATTGCAAGGCAGATGGGTTTGTCAGGTGGGAAAAAAAAAATATCCAACTACACCCACTTTTAGTTGGCTATATTGAAAGGCAGATGGTTTTCGCCTGTGAAAAAAAAAATAAAATTAGCCAACTACACCCACTTTTAGTTGGCTATATTGCATGGCAGATGGTATTCTCATGTGGGAAAAAAAAATATATTTAGCCAACTACACCCACTTTTAGTTGGCTATATTGGCAGGCAGATGGTGCAAAAAAATGTGCAAAAATATGTAGCTAGTGGCTCGAATCAAGAATCACATTCCACCTTCCGCTTTTCGCCTTCTCACGTTCTTTCTTTAGAATCTGGAATCACATTCCAAATTTAGTGTCACCAGGAAATAAAAACCATATTTCAAGGACCTAAACATGCAAATTTACATAGGAATTTTTTTTAAAATTATCATAAACAATCCATAATAAATTCAGGAGGTATTTACCTTTTTACCTTTATATATAATTAGAACCAAGATCCATTAACTAGAATGTGCCAGGACCAACCAACTTTATGTTGGGAATCGAACAAGAGGGAAAAATAGAAGTGCGGAATATAAAAATTTTTTCCTACGATTCCTAATCCCATGAATCTAACTATGCATAACACAAAATCAAACCCTAACTACAAAGAGGGTTAGAACACTTACAGAATTTTTGTCTTCTCCTTTTTGCTCCAAGCTTTGATTCCGGACAGCGGTGAATGAGCAGCCCAAGTGTACTGCCTCCAACGGTATCCACACCTAGCTAGAGTTTCAAGTCCTTTCTTTCTTCTTCCTTGTTGTTGCTAAAGGTGGAGAAGAGAGAGAGAGAGAAGAGAGCCTCCAAGGGGCTGGACGGCTAGGGTTTATTGTGCAAGCCTTCTTATGCCATGTCACACATAAGTGTGACTTATATAGGCAGCCCACTAAAGGGGGCTGGCCATGGGGAAGAAACCCTAATAGGGTTATGTGTAATTACACTTAATTGCACATTAACCCCTATTATTTGTATCAAATACAAATAGGCCTATAAAGAACTATTCTTTATTCACTAAAACCCTTTCTCTCATGGACTTTAAAGCCCTTCTTGCATGATCAGTGTGTGACCCATTGGGTTCACATCATTAAGTAGTAGGAATAGCACGAGGTGTGCACAATGGAACTCTTTCCATTTAGGGTCTAATTGGAACTCCTTCCAATTCCCTAATTGATTATAACACTTATATCAATTAGGGCTTCTACTAACCATGAGTAACACCTAGCATATGGCTCATGGTGTGGTCCTTAATGAGGTGAATAGTCATTTACAAAGAACCCTTCTGTTATAGTTTATAGGTTACAATTGCATCCTTCCTTCAACACAATGTCTCCAATTGAACTAATAGGACATGGAAGTCTGTCAAGTCCCTAGTTCAATTACTTTATACTCATTCATAGATATCAACTCATAGATGAACTCATGAAACTCTTTTCATATTCATCCTACCATGGCCATGGATTTAATGAGTTATATTATGAATGCTATATGAGACATTCTCTCTCTTTTTCCTGAGAGTGATGGATCCCTTGTTGATCACTCACATGCCTTCATACACATAGCAGTAGGGCCAATAAACACCTTTGCAGACCCCTGAATAGGATCTGCACTTAGTGTTATCAAACTTCTAAAGCTACATGCATAAGGCAACTATGGTGTCTCAGGTCTAAGGATTACTTGTACCACTATAACAATGAGAAACTGATTGACAGGCAGGATAAAACTCCATTCAGTTTATCTCATATCTTTGGTCACATTCAGTGTACCTATTCTTATAATAGGCACCCACTTGTTGATTGTAGTGTCTCCACACAAATAGCTTGAGACTAGCTATCCTCCTATAGAGTCAACCTAACAAGTGCTAGTCCTATGGTTCACTACTGTCCATCATAGTGAACCTTCAACTAGGAATGCTTAAGGAGTTTAGTACAGAGATATATCTATAGTCTCAAAATTACAACTCTTTGTAATTCCATATTCTCAACTCTAACTCCATGGACATATTATGTAAATATAAATGATGCATATAAACATAATAGAATAAGCCCTTTTATTAAATCAATAATAAATGTGACATACATAAATGAAATCAAATGATTGTTCCTAATCCCTAAACAATCATCTCTATGATTGGCTCTAGGGCATAATCCTAACACTTTATGCCTATATGGCTACATCCAAAGCATGAGTACTAGTTGAGCTAACAACCAAAACCTGTCTTCTCACAGCATGCAACCTAATTCAATATTTAAAGGCATGTTTGCGTGTCCAAACGGAAATTAAACAATTAATGGTATTTTACATAGTATTAAAGGCACAAAGCATTTTAATGTATTTGTAAAATTGATCCAATAACACCAACTATGGTGATGATTCTAATGTTTGTAATTAGTCTCCTTTAAGATGATGGAATTGTGCCTTTAATACTATGTAAAATACACTTTAATTTGCATTTGGACAACCAAATAGGGTCCAAAAAAGATCCCAGATTTTACACTAGTGTCTCTTTTGCTGCAGAAACCTAGTTCACTAGAAAAATCAAGTACCCTACTACATAGTGAATCAGCTTAATCAGTACATGTGGTAGGGTAACTGCCAGGAGAGTGAGCCAGGTGGGATTTGAGGTGGAGATAACCACATTGAAGTGAAAATTTTAATTCTATAACACCTGCTGGGATATGTCATTCCATAGCTTGCTTTTAAGTTGTAAGTACAATAGATACAACTAGTTTGTGCAGCAATTCCAATCCTGAGATAAAGGGAGTAACCCCCTAAATAAACAATAGGTAGGTGCTCTTATCATATGAAAGTTATAAGTGAACAAAACCACCTCAACACCAATGCTTAACTGTACCATCAGCTCAATGATACCATCATTTAAATAGTATCATGTTGAATTTACTTGCAAAATTATAACATCCTTGACCTTCCTTATTAGAAAAACTGTGCAATGCTTGAACCGCAAAAATATATAACATAAGCGTTTATAAATTTTTATAGTATCTACCTTTATATATTAAAACCAATATCTATTACATAGAAGGGCAATATGTTGGTCTGAAAAGTTGATAATATTAATAAACTCATACACGAATATAAAAAATTAAATAAATAAACAAATATACATATACATATATTCACTAAGGTTAAGGATCATATATCTTACATTGTTGTTGATTAAATTGTGGAGAGCAATTACACTTCGGATGAGGGAAGAAAGATATGTAACTAACATCATATCATTTGTTTTCACTGCACCGAGAAGTATATCGACAATCGAGGAAAAAATTAAAATTAATTGAACTCAAGAGACATACAAATACAAGAAGCAAAGAAATCTTGACATTGGTTTCTTCACCTGCAAAAGCCTTAATTAAGTCGACCGTATTGAGATTTGGACATAGGTTGAACACATTCTACAAGAAGAATTTTGAAAGATCCAAAATTTATTTCACAGTCATTGTGATTGGTAGTGGTATAATAAAAAAGAAAATCACCACTACCAAAAGAAATAAGGAAAAAGATGGTTTGAGTAATTCCTTTTGAATCCAGACTATAGACAAGAATATATTGAAATTCCACAATTGTATACCATTTTAAATTATGCAACGAAGTCACTAAAATTGAGTGTCAATCTGCACACAAATACAAGGTATTTGACAAGAAACCCTCAAAACAAATGGGGGAATAACCGTGATCCTAATAAAAGAAGATAGCCAAGGCATTAAAATGAAAAGACCTTTTATTCTTATCATAGTCCACACCACTAGAAAAGTTCTACTCTACATATACATGTTCAATAACTTTATCAAAATGGTGAAATGAGATACAGAAAGATATAATCAAGCACTTTAAAGACTAAAAACCTAAGTTCCGATGGTGCTATGTTGTGGGTATTCCCAATTCTTTGGGTTGGACATCGATTATGACCAAGACATGATTAACTGGTGAGAATCTCTTCTCCATCATAACATACTAAAAAAATCCACCCTGTCCAGTGGATGAAATGAAACAGTTTTAAATCCAAAGGGATAGCACCAACTAATGTGATATTTTAATTTCCCCAAACATGGTCTGATCAAAGAGCAGAAAAGCAGTTATTTGCACCTAGAAAGGGTACTACTTATCGGAATAATATAAAATAGCTTAGAATATAATCATAATCTACCCATCAATGTGATGCCCCTCCAAAAACTTTAAAAACCAAGGCCCATCATCTCATGGGATCCATAATTGACATTAATTTTTGTTGAAACAAATTAAAGTATTATAAAACATGCATCTCAATTGCGAATAACACTCCATATAACCTAACCACTCACGGTAAGCTTATGATAAGCTTGTGCTACTCGGGTTCTACTTCTTCTTGTGCAAATCAAAAGTGCACGTCCTTATCTCTACCTAGTTATCCTTATCAAAGTGAGACCTCAAGTGAATTTGAGTTACTGATGTTTCGAACATCTCTCTCTCAAATCAGGATAAAAATGTATTTATAATTTTAAATAAGGATAATATTGTCAATCAAAGGTTTTTCTGCTTATCTCTACCTAGTTATCCTTACCAAAGTGAGACATTGTGCTTGACTTCCTCCATACTAATAGGTTAGCAAAGACAATTCCGATTATCCTCACATAAAACAAGCCCTGCAGCCAAAGAATCAGACTTAAAAAGAACCCTAGAGCAAATCTTAACTCCCAAAAACCTCTGAAAATAACCTACACACTCCCATCTAATTCTATACTCATCCGAAACCTTCTCACCATTCTCCAATATTAAACTCGAAATTTCTAGCTCTTCAATTTTACCATTGTTGTGAAAGAAACTTGAACAATTATCACCTAACTGGAACCATTTTATCTTTGGCTTTTGTTTAAAGAAAGAAACTCTCTTCAGTAAGAACTAACCTTGAATACTCAGCCACACAAAATTTTTCCTGTTGAACAGCTTGACATTCTCTGAACCAAGTTGAATTTCTTTCTGAATTGTATCCAACAAACCTTTCCTCTCTTCAACTTTCTTAAAACTATCAACCGTACTCATTCCCATTTAACTCCTTTAGCTTTACCTTAAGAAGCTTAAACTTAGAAACCACTTTGAACATTGGCCACCCCACAGCAGGACTATGATCAGAGAACCCAGGACAAAGAAATTCAGCTCCAGAAGCATTAAAGGATACACTCAATCCCCTACAATCCATTGGTGGTTAGCCTAAATCTGTCCAATTTGCACATGACCCATATATAACCCTCTTGATTATTACTTCAAGAATATATATTTACAACCCTTAATATTTGAGGTCCATAAGCTCAAAATCAACCACACATCACCTAAACTCTAAGGCCATGTTTAAATGAAAACTCATTTAAAAACCATGGATTCCATTCCAAATAAAAGAAAACTCACCCAGAAATGCACAAATCAATAAACTTCATGGAGACAAGCTAACATAAAACGGAATTAAGCATAAAAATACCAATCCATTAAAAGTTTAAATGGCTAAATTAATATAGTTTAAAAAAGATATAGGCAAACAATATCTAAACTTTTATGCAACGTTAATAGAGTAAGGTGGCTTAACCCAATAAATTAATGCATAAAATGTAATGTTATAATATATATATAGATAGATAGATAGAATATATATATATATATATATGAATACGATGGGAAACTTATATATATATGTATGAGATTTGATCCATGGGTTTATCCATTGAATGAGCCTTTAAAGCTTAATGTTAGAGGGAAGCAAATGCAGAAATTGAAGAAATATGTGCTAGTTCAACTTGGACACTCTGTTATGAGTTATATTCTAGCACAGAAAAATGGAATCTATATGTTTAACTTGCATAATTCCTATCTTGTACAATTTGTAAGCGTTCAAAGATATCAGACTACATAAAACGTATATCATGTTCATTTATTTGGTAAAAGAAAAAATAAAAGCACGAAAATTTTTGCAATCCACACATAGAAAAGAAGAGTTTATTAAAATATTCTCTTATGGACATAGGTTGAGAGAGAGGTTTAAGGACACAATAAATATAATTCAATAAAATACTGCTTTTCTTAATCTTTAAAGCATTAAACATTTCGAAAACATTAAAATATTACCTCTCACCTGGAGAGAACATATTGTTTCAGTTGCTTTGGTTCTATCAGATAATGCATCAACAAGTTGGGCTTCCAAATTCTCTAATTGCTGAAAAAGAAAGCATACACAAGAGGGAAGCTAAGTCAAATAGTGAAACACAACAGCAGGAAAAAAAACAAAACAGCTCAGCTATTAAAGCTTGCCTTTTTTCTTCTGCAGCTTGTACTAACCCTCCCATGTCTTCCAACATCTAAGAAATAAGCAAGTTAACATACACATAAAAACAACATGTAAAGAGATCACCTGATAACCCTTTTTTTAATTAAAAAATTAAGGCCTATAATCAGGATCGAATCCACACAAATATTGTTGTCACACCCCATTTTTGTCACCTTAGCTAGGACATGTCATTTCATGTAGGATTTTGAGTCCTTTTTGAGTCTAGTCTTTTGCATTGAGTTTCTATGGCATTGAATATCATGTGTATGAATTTTGAAGTGATTTGGAGTTCATTTCGATAGTCAATAAGAACTTTTGCGACTTTAAGGGCATAATCGTCTTTTAAGCCGTATATTTTCCATTTGACTTTGGAATGGATCCCGAGTCATTCCATTGAGTTCATATGGTTATATAGAGTCCATATATAGGTTCAATTTCATGAATTAATGGTTTAAGATCAATTCGGCTCGTAATGGTTCGGGTTGGCTAAAAGACCCTTTCTTGGTTTGCTCAAATTGACTCATAAGACCGAATCAATTTTCTCTCATTTAACTTCAATTGGGTGTTATTTATGTCCTAAACATGTTTAGAAAGATCAATTTTCGATTGGGAAAGCATTCGGTTCGACCTTGTGTACAAACCCAGCTTAGCGACGGTGAAGCACCATGGTTAACTACCTTTGTAAAACCTAACCATGCACCCATGGTTGAGGATTTTTGTACTAAAATGCCTAAAACACGGTCGTTTTGGCTTTTATTTCGTCAAAATCGGACTTAATTTGAAGATTTTAGGACTTCTGAAGCAAGTAGAAGTCAAAACCGAAGCGAAAATAGGAGGGCCTCGGGTAACCGTCCGGGGCTGGACGGTCAGCCGTCCAAGCCCAGACGGCTAACCGTCCAGGCCTAGTTGGTCACCCGAGGAATCCTTCTTTAACTCAAATTCTGACTCTTCTCTCCCTCTTTTGACGGTTTCCTCCGCCAAAACAACTTGTCTGAGCTTAGGAGTGTGTAGGTTTGAGTTGTTTGAGCACCAAGAGAGTCTCTAATAGCCCTAGGATCATTATTTAGTGAATTAATCCTAGCCATTGGTTTAGGGGGTCAGTTCTCTATATAAAGGACATGATATTCAGCACATAGGGAGAGGTGAATTGCACTTTACACTTAGAGAGAGAGGGAGCTACGAGTTTGGAGAGCTAGAAGGACTTCAAGAGGAGGCTCTTCAACCCTAAGCAAGCAAGGAAACAAGAGGATTGAAGACAAGGAAGAGTTTACAAGAGGTAAGCATGTCCTTTCAATGCTGAACATGAATTTCTGCTTCTCCTTCTTCACTTTCTTCTTCTTCTTTTAAGATAGTTATAGTGCATGCAATTGTTCTTCTTATGAATTGAATTCAATGTTTATGTGATGTTATATGAATGATTTTAGGATAGTTTATGGCTTTATATGCTTGATAATCCCTGGTTTACCAAGGATTTGATAGCCTTATTCGTTCTATCTTCTTAAATCATGCATAGTTCACATGTTTAGGTTGCTGTGATTATTATCATGTGTTGATGTTCCTGTTAGTCAATATATGCTATATGAATGATATTCATGATAATTTGAGCATGTCTTAGAGTCGTTTCATAGGTCCTAATGCATGGTTGTGAAATTAGGGTTTCGATAACCCTGAATTCACACAAGTTTTATACAGCATACTTAGCTTAGTTTTTTGGGTTGTTGCTCATCATAATCATTCTATATATGCTGCATATAGTTGAATCATGCTAGGTTTGCATTCATATAGTATATTTTATAGGGTTTTTGGAGATATTATCCTTTTTTAAGGATAATTATCCTTTTCGTTGAGTGAGGTTTTGTATGAGAGTCTTCTGTGATGTGTTTAAGCATGAAATCACTTCTATTATGTTCTAGGGTATATATTTTATGTAGGATATGTTGATTGCACCTCCCCATAACGACTTTTTACGTGAAATTATCTTAGGATAGTTTCGCTTAAGAAAGTTCGCCGTAGGAAGGTCTATTTTCATATTTTACATGAAATATCATCTTTTTGATTAGAATGAGCTTTGTTATCATGTTTATTGATGTTATTGGAGTCTCTTATGCTTGTTAGTGTGTCTTTGGTAGGTTTTTATGCGTGTTAGTCGAGTCATTGCATGTAGGATTGAGTTAGAGTCCTTAGTTATTCATTATTCTTGTTGTTTGCATGATTAATGGATGATTTTAGGCCTTGTCAAGGTTCTGTCCAGATTTGCATATTGCTTTCTTTGCATGATTGTGTGCACTTGTAAGGGTGTAAACAGGTACAATGCTTGTCCTATTGCAAATAGGGCTGCTATGGTCTGAAATGGCTAATGCTAGGAGCTTGTGCGCTCAGGTAAGTAGGGTTTGAAGATGCCCCAATTCACCTTTCTTTTTCTTTCTTTTCTCTTCTCCCTCCTAGGGTTACTTCTTAATACAAGCTTATAGTAATTATCAAAGGTTTCCTTCAATAATAAATTCTGGTTTTTATCAAAGTTTTCCTCTTGTGGAAGTTTTCAGTTTTGGATTAAATCAATGTATTTTCAAATAAGGAAACCTAGGGTTTTTACCATAGGTTTGTATTAGGTTGTAACCCTATTCTTTTCGAACTACGTGGACTTTGATCCATGTATTTCGCTGCATGGTACGTAGGCGCTCTTCATGAGGTTCAAGTCCGTTCTAGGATCCAAGTATCCTAGGCTTTTCTTTTCTTTTCTTTTTTTCTTCTGTTTTGTTTTATTTGAGTGATTGTGCATGAGATGATTGGATGAAATATATGATATGCATACTGCCTTGTGATGATATATGATGATATTTGAGTGGAAAAGATCTTAAGTTAGCCCAATTGAATTAAGAGACCAACTCGAGCGATGTGGGCGCCTATGGGCTTTGCCTAGAACCTTCCCACGTCGTAACTTAGCCCTCGAATCCAATTTTTTGGTTTCAAAGACTTTGCTTTTCCTTTAATGGAGTCATGTGGTTTTGGAAATAAAACATTTTTGTGGTTTTCCTCTTTTCCCTAAAAAATGAGGTGGCGACTCCCTTTTTGTTTGTTGTCTTTCATACCTATTATCATTTTTGCCAAACCCTTGTGGGCTCCGCGCTTTTTCGTGGGTTCACAATTGTATATCAGTAGTAAAGCTTAAACATAAATTAAAAAATTATACAATTTTGATAGTATCTACCTCTATATATTAAAAATTAAACTACATAATGGTCAACATAACAATGCTTGTATATTCCCAAGCTCCCATGTATCCAAAAAACCCAAAAACACATTTACATGTTCAAAACAAACTAAACTACATAATGGTCAACTACATCACATAGGAGCACTAGAAGGACCATCATTGTCATCCCATGGTTTCTTGCTTTGGTGGTGGAGGGCGGTATCCCTTGGGAAATACCAGTGCGAAAGTAGTCTGATATGGCCTCGCATGTGACGCAGGGGCCCGTGGGGCCGCATAGGCTAGTGGAATTGCCACTCTATGTGTTTGGACTTTTGATGAGACCGTGATTCCTATACTTGAGCTATAGACCCATTGTTGTCACAAAACAAGGTGTGGGCAACTCAATAGAAGGAACAACTCTAAGTTCTAAATGAACTTATAGATCCAAACAGTCTCCTAGACAATGCGACAATTAATTCACCCTTAATAATGGAATCCACTGTATCTTTCATACAGTTCTTCCATTAAATATTTCACCAACCAAAGTGAATATAAAATATATCCCATATAGATTATATCTAAATCCATATACCCATCTACTATGAGTTTACAATTTCCATATACAATCCAATATTCCAAATTTGAATTGACTGATAACTATTTGTAATAATTACAATATAATAGATATCAAGTTCAATACATAGTGTAGAATAAGGCTTCTTAACACTTTAAGAACCTTACTTGTGTTATCCTAGGGCACATACCCTTGAATAATGAATTCTTATCTGAAGTAAATCAGACCTCCCTTAGAATTCTCCATGTTGAACTCCTTTAACATTTCAACTATGTTTAATGACTTGGAGATACTTAGCAATCTATATGATCTATCTCTATAGATCTTGTTGGATGCTTCTACCAAATCTTTCATGAAGAAGTTTTTCTCAAAAACTAAAACTTCACATTAGATAACATTTATATATCATTCATAATGATTAGGATGTCATCTTATTGATAGGATAAAGAAAAACGATCGCACTCCCACTAACCTTTTATACACTCATGGTCCATCTATACAATGAGAGAAATCAAACAATTTGATTATTTCAACTTTATAGATGTTCTAATTATGAGAACCTTGTAGTCTATTAATAGACTTCTATAACTTACACACTCTTATGGTTTTTCACCATTTGATATAACATCTTTATATCCTTTTTGACATATCTTATATTCAAAATGTGTGTTTATAGATAACAAGATCCAAATGGATTTCAGCATAACTATTATCAAACAAGTTTCTTTATAGACAACTTTTTGCCTATGTTGAAAACATTCTTAAATAGCCAAGCCTTTTAGGTCTCTACCTATCCATATTGGATTTAATGACTCTTAGTCATTTCTCGAGTTGATGTGAAACATCGTCTAGTCATAATCAATAGGATTATCTTGGTGATCTTTATCACCAAAGAACAATTCTTTCACATTCTAATGGAGATACAATATCTCTCTTATGTTAAAGAAATATCCAATTTGATCTATGAAAAGAATGTGGTGTAATTAAAGGTTTTGCCTCAACAGAGACAAAGGTTGGATCTTTGTTCGTTTGTGGCTTTATAGACAATTCTATAAATTCTATCTACTTTTGCATTTTTCTTGAATGAACTCTTTCTCAAGAAAATCTAGCAAACATCCTAATGGACAACTTTTGTTCATTAGGGTAATTCATAGAAATACTATCCCAACCACTTTTGGGATATACCACAATTCAACACTTACTTGACCTTATTTCCAGATTGTCTACATTATGTTTCTAGACATACGTAGCACAAGCCCAAGCCTTAACTTCTTTAAATTGGGTTTCTTCCCATATCATATCTGATATAATTGGGACGAAACTAGAGTGAACCCTAAATTATCAATATGTAGCAATTTTAAAGTATATCCTAGATGGATACATTAGTAAAACTCATCATGGATCAAACCATATCTTAATAGGGTTCAATTCGTTCTCTTAGATTCACCATTGAGCTATTGTATTCTAAAATGAGTCTACTGTAATTGAATGCATGCTCTACATGACTATATACATCACAATGTATTAGTCAAATTATAAATGTAACTCTTTTACTTCACCAAGTAAAAGATGGGTTTGGTCATCTCATAACCAAATCATAATCGTTACATTTAAATGAGAGTCTCTACATCTCTTGTATTCTCAGAATACGTTGCATTCGCTCTAATTAGTCATTTAAATTCAGAAATCAAATTTCTAGAATGTCTTAAATGACCTAGTTAAGAAATAAGTTCCCAAAATTAATCTAGCAACTCTTGCTCTATTAAAATTTTTAAAGGTAACTTATTATCTACTTAACTTTCTGCTTCCATTTAGATTACACTATAATCCAAAAACCAAGAAGCAGAACTAACCAACAATTTAGTTTAGAGCATGAACCAAAACTTCAAAAGTTTGGTTCTTCTAGGAAGACTGATACTTTATCAATTTCCCTTTACAATACCTTATGTTTACTACAAAATAATTATATTTCTTTGTCTTTGACTTTTCAAGACTTGCTTTCCTCTATGCTTCCATTTTAAATCACATCTAGCTTCTCAAGCTATTCTATGTGATTAATCATTTTTCAAAATAATGATTATTAATAAAAAACTTTTATTACATCCTAGTCCAGAAGAAGTCCTTTATAAGTACTATACTTTATAGTATTATTTTACTCACCATACAACCTTTATATGTGATGTAGGACATCAAAGGCATTTGCATTGACTAATTTTGCTTCTGAAGTTCATTAGTCATCAATACTATCATATAGCATGGCAACAAGATGCCAATTGTGCATAGTGTCTTTTTCTTCTTAGGATGTTTTATGGAGGGCCTTTAAGAAAAGGCCTAATAGCATATGAACAATCTTTTGAAATTGAGAACAATTCTCAATTTCCTAAGTCAATCAAAGAAATCGGGTTTAGTCAAACTATCAATATCCTATATATTAGGAAATAGGGGTTTTGAGGTGAGTAATTAGGTAATCTACATAAACAGAGAATTAGATTTCATTTTTATCCATAATGATTGGGTCTTTAATCATATAGTATCTCCCACTATTTTATCAAATTCCATACACCCTCTAATGGAATTCGGGAATCTCATTCCTAATGGGGATTGGGGTCCCACTGTGACCTAGAAGCCTCACATGTTAGTTTCTTGGCTTCTAACCCACAATAAGAAGACAACTCTTTGTCTATTGCTTCATAAGCAAGTTCCAATCGTTTTGCCTCTAGGGAACATACACCTCACATGTTAGTTTCTTGGAATACTTCCCTAGTTAAGTTAAACCCATCATTTACACAGGTATGTTTCGCCAAATATATACCTCACATGTTAGTTTCTTGGTATATACCAGTTTAGGCACCCCATGATATCTCATATGTGATAGTTTCAAGTAATGTCTTTAACATGGGTAGCTCCTACATGTCTGCAGCCAGGTACCCACATTAAGGGACGTTAGATGATCCTATAATGATGGAAGGCAATGAAGAATTCATTCCCTATGATTTCTTCATTTTCAACTTAATATTAAAATAAGAGGGGTTTTAAAGGGTCTCATCAAATTAACATGCATCCTATGTATCAAATTTAAACATATAAATTATGCTATTTATAATCATACATCTCATGCTATTATAAATCATACATCGCATGCTATTATATATCAACATATATAAAGTACCATATTTTGATATTAGTCCCTAAGTGAATAGGTAACATATACCAAACTATGGTATTGGAGCTAATACAATTATCTCATAAATTAAAGCTCCCACTATAATGATTATGGACTTTAAGGAGATTCAATCCAAGCCAATAGATTGAATCCAAGGTCTATTGTAGGTGTAGGTGATCGTAAAACATTCAATGGAAACATGCATGCATTCTTGAAAGTCTTCTCTAAGCTTTCAAGTCCTCCAATTCCTCCATGAGCTTGATGGTCTCCACCATTGGCTTGTTGGGCTCCATCATACTCCTTTGGGTCCACCATGCTCCTTAGTGCGCTCTCGATTACATAACATTTACATAATATATAGAAAGGGATACATAAGAGGAATGTGGGGTACATAAGAGAATGATAGAGAGACAGGGAAGGTGGCATGCAAGCCCCAAATAATAAATTACATCACCATAATAAAATTACAACTCTTGAAAAATTATTACAACCCATTCATAAGACGGCCAATCACAATTGGTTTAAGGGGTATAGTCCATAATCATCATCCAAACACATACATACAATCTCATTGCATAATGTAAAGAAAAACTGTAAGCATTAAAACATATGGGCATTATGGTAATTCTCTTGAATGATTTACATTAATCTCATTAATGCATCCTAATCTTATTAGGTTTTAACAAAATATCCAGAATTAAATAAAGTCTTAACATTTAAGACATTTAGTTTCAATTAATCAAATTAATAGAAACATATAAAGTTTCCTAAAATAACTCTAATATCCAATATTAGGGTTTCCTTATTTAAACAAAACAATTTCATTTAATTAAGAATTTCTAGATTTTAATTTAATCCCCAATTGTATTTCAAACCATTTAAAACATTATAAAATTGATCAATATTAATTAAATAATTAACATGGGAATTAAATAAAATCAATTAAATGATGAATTAGTGTATTAGGGTTTCCTAAAACCCTAAACCCTAAATGCATAACCCTAAACCCTAAATGCAAGCCCTAATCATTAAATGCCTTATGATTGGTCATTTAATGACCAATCATTAAAACCCTAGGTTCATACGGTATTTAATAAAAGGGATTAGGGTTTAATTAATGTCAAATAGGGTATTTATTACCCTTAATTAATTACACTAATTAGGGTTATCAAAACCCTAACCCTAGACATCATTAATGGTATTAATTATGCCCTAACAATTAATAACCATGATTGGTCATTTAATGACCAATCATTAACTCTTAATTAAGGTAATTAATATTCCAATTAGGGTTTAATTAATGCCATAATGAAATTAGGGTTTCATCATTAACTCAAAATTAGGGTTTCATCCTTAACCCTATGCAGCCGTCACTACCAAGGGGCTGCCTGAGCTTGGCTAGGCTGCCATGGCCACCAACGGCTGTGGGAGGCCATGGCCAACCAAGGGAGAGGACTACAGGGGTGTGGGACAAGCCCTTGGACACGTGAGAAAAGGTGGAAGTGGCTGCCATCATCAAGAACAATTAGGGTTTCCAAAACCCATTGCTGGAGCCATTGTTGCAGACCTTCAAGGTCACAATAGCTTCTAAAACCTTATCAATTCGACTCCTCCATTGAAACCAGCTTTTGTATCATGTCCCTACATGAAATACTAAGCTAATAGAAGAGGTTTGGATGATCAAATCATCACCAATTGTTCTAAACAATTAAAACAACAGTAGGCTGCCCAGAAATTTACAGCATACTGTCCATTGTCAGAAATTAATTTAAAACCCAGCAAGATGAATGAATTAGGCTACCAAACGAATTTTCCCAGTATCCTACATGTCTTAGGAAACTAATGCAATTGGTTTCATGAAATTTGGAGTTCCCTAACTCAAGTTCTAATCAAAACTCCATTGATGACTTTTCTGCAGAAAAATTCTGCTATGCTGTTCATGAAAAATTTTCAAACTTTTTGAATCTTTTTCCATCAAAACCTTTTTGAAACTTAAAGAAAATCATATACACATGATATATAATGATCCTACAATGATCTTCCATCATAAATACAGCAGCTTTAATTAGAATTAATTGCAAGAACCTTAGGGTTCTAAAACCCAGATTCAGCCTCCATGGTGTTCTTCTCCTTCTTCCTTCTGTTCTAGCATCTTAATCCAATTATGATGCATCTAAATGCTTGGGAACCTTTCCCTACCATGTCTAGAACATAACCCAAGTGGTGGCAACCATTTCCATGCCTTTGATCTCCATCAATAACTCAAAGTTGTGGCTATTGCATCATTCCCGAGCAAAACTGTCTTTCCAAACAGCCTGTAGTAAAAAATTCATAACTTTTACTACAGAACTCGGATTGACGCACCGTTTGTTGGGTTGGAAAGCTTATTCGAAGAGCTTTCTAACCATATATAGCGCGAAAATTTTGGAGAAGAACTCTGATTTCGGCATGCAAAACAAGATGACGGTTTTTCATGGCTACCATGAAAACTGTTCATAACAGTTTTATAAAACCCTAGTTTCCTTATTCTTCTTCTCCAAACTCAAACCCTATGCAACCTATTGCATCCATGGCTACACTTAACCATCAATTAGAAGAGGAGTAGAAGAGAATTGACCTAGGGTTCCAAACCCTAGGTTCAGCCATGGAGGAAAACCAATTATGCAGAAAAATTTTCCAGATTTTTGAATCATTCAACTACACCATAATTACCAGCCCATATGTATTTTGTATTATGCATAATCATGGCTCTGATACCACTGTTGGGAATCGAACAAGAGGGAAAAATAGAAGTGCGGAATATAAAAATTTTTCCTACGATTCCCAATCCCATGAATCTAACTATGCATAACACAAAATCAAACCCTAACTACAAAGAGGGTTAGAACACTTACAGAATTTTTGTCTTCTCCTTTTTGCTCCAAGCTTTGATTCCGGACAGCGGTGAAAGAGCAGCCCAAGTGTGCTACCTCCAACGGTATCCACACCTAGCTAGAACTTCAAGTCCTTTCCTTCTTTCCCATGTTGTTGCTAGAGTAGGAGAAGAGAGGAGAGAGAGAGAGGGAGGCTGGAAATTCTGGCCAGCCCTTGGTTTCTTCTAAAAGTGATGATGTCACACATCATAGTGTGACTTAAATAGTCCACACTAAAGGGGCCGGCCCTAGGGGGGAAACCCTTTTAGGGTTTTATGCAATTTCCCTAAATTGCACAATAACTCCTATTGTTTATATCAAATACAAACATGGCCTCAAAGAACTATTCTTTATGCACTCATACCCTTTCTCTCATAGACTTAAAAGCTCATCTTGCATGATCAGTGTGTGACCCATTGGGTTCACATCATCAAGTAGTAGGAATAGCACAAGGTGTGCACAATGGAACTCTTTCCATTCAGGGTCTAATTGGAACTCCTTCCAATTCCCTAATTGATTATAACTCACTTATATCAATTAGGGCTTCTACTAACCATGAATAACACCTAGCATATGGTTCATGGTATTGTCCTTAATGAGGTGAATAAGTATCTAACAAAGAACCCTTCTGTTATAGTTTATAGGTTACAATTGCATCCTTCCTTCAACACAATGTCTCCAATTAAACTAATAGGACATGGAAGTCTATCAAGTCCCTAGTTTAATTACTTTATACTCAATCATGAATATCAACTCATTGATGAACTCATGAAACTCTTTTCATATTCATCCTACCATGGCCATGGATTTAATGAGTTATATTATGAATGCTATATGAGACATTCTCTCTCTTTTTCCTGAGAGTGATGGATCCCTTGTTGATCACTCACATGCCTTCATACACATAGCAGTAGGGCCAATGAACACCTTTGCAGACCCCTGAATAGGATCTGCACTTAGTGTTATCAAACTTCTAAAGCTACATGCATAAGGCAACTATGGTGTCTCAGGTCTAAGGATTACTTGTACCACTATAACAATGAGAAACTGATTGACAGGCAGGATAAAACTCCATTAAGTTTATCTCATATCTTTGGTCACATTCAGTGTACCTATTCTCGCAATAGGCACCCACTTGTTGGTTGTAGTGTCTCCACACAAATAGCTTGAGAATTGCTATCCTCCTATAGAGTCAACCTAACAAGTGCTAGTCCTATGGTTCATTACTGTCCATCATAGTGAACCTTCAACTAGGAATGCTTTAGGAGTTTAGTACAGAGATATATCTATAGTCTCAAAATTACAACTCTTTGTAATTTCATATTCTCAACTCTAACTCCATGGACATATTATGTAAATATAAATGATGCATATAAACATAATAGAATAAGCCCTTTTATTAAATCAATAATAAATGTGACATACATAAATGAAATCAAATGATTGTTCCTAATCCCTAAACAATCATCTCTATGATTGGCTCTAGGGCATAATCCCAACAATAGCATCCATAAGTGCTTGAAATCCGGGTGCATATTGGTGCTCAGTTGATGAATGAATTGGGAGATCATGGGATGGAGTTTGTGCTTCATCACTCATTTGAGCACTTGCTGAATGGTCTATAGGTGGGGCTGTTTGTGTAGCATCTGCTGGATCGTTCGGTTCATCTTCAACGTCGCCTACCACCCATTGATTGTTGGCATCCAACGCAATACCCATACGTTTCAATGTGGCCATGGTATATATATCCGTTGGCCTTAGAACAATCACATCTTCCTCACGGTCAAGTGGCACATTGAAATGCTCAAATATTGCTATGAGCATCATCCCATATGGTAGCACACCCTTCCTATCCACGCAATACGATATGTGGTGTATAATGAGCCATGCAAGATCAATTCTCTTCCCATGCATTATGCACCACATAATAAAAACATCAAAATAACCCACCTGTCCCATACTGCCTACGCACAGGAGTATACAATAAGAGATGATGTTATGGAGTATTCTTGCCTCCACAGTCAAGTCACAGTACTTAGGTGGCTTCCTCGTACTTATGTTATTTAACAAGCACATCTCTCGAATTACATTCTCCTTGTCAAATTCAGGAAAGTCAAGCCAATTATGGGTGTGGAATGCTTTGAAAGTATCGAACTGGGGTACCCCAAGAAGATGGTTCAATGTGGTGCAATTTAAAGAAATATGTATACCTTTTACGCATGATGTGACTTCTTTAGTGTTGTCATTCAACTTCAAGTGGGCATAAAAACAACATACCAATCGAGGGTACATGACATTATGTTGGTTGAGAAAATCAAACCACCTAATGGCGCGAAATAACGTCCCGATCCTAAACCCATTATTGGTGAAGAAATTGAAGTCAACACATCTCCCAAATTGAATGCTTCGATCTTTGAAGAACAAATTATACTTGCGCCGCATGTCATCGTTGAAGAACAAATCCGCATCAATTGAATTATGCACAGATGTGGGTTTGCTCTTCTTCTGTTTTGAACCCGGTGGTTGTGGTTAACTGCGTTTCTCTTGTGCATCTCCTTAAACCCTTGGTTGTTTCCTTTTATCTTTGTTGCTTCTACTCCCCGACGCAGCGTCCATTGAAGCTTGAAGTAATTTATCACTTCGCCGAGTCATTGAAGATGATCCACCGTTAGATGATGCAAATTTTTTGGGCTTTGGATGAGGGTCCTATAGGGGCGATGGGGGTTGTGGTACAACCTGCAATGGATGGGTACGAAAGGGGGATTGATGTGTTTATGGGGACGGTGATGGGGAGACGAGGCTGAGAAGAAGTGTGGCAGGGTGAGGGGGAGGGAGGCTACGGTAGGGGGAACGGGAGAGGGAGGCGACGGTAAGGGGAACGATGGGTTTGAAGGATGGGGGATGAAAGTGGGGTTCATAGGATGGGGAATATGTAGAGGTTGTATGTTTATAACGTGTTGGGTTATGTGTAAATAAGTTGTTGTAGAACCACGAAATACCAAATTAAAAAATTACTATTTAACGTGTGAGTTAAATCTTTTATAAATGTTTCTTTAATGTGATATGGGTTTTTAATCGACTATTTTATAGTTATAGTTGACTAATTTTTATGTTTTCGGATTTTATATTCCAACCGAGTTGACTAGTTTTTTTTTTTTTTACATGATATAACCCACTGCCACGCAAAATAGCGAACTAACAGTGGGTATAGTTGGCTAAATTTTTTTTCCCCAGCATATATACCACTGCCACACAAAATAGCCAACTAAAAGTGGGAATAGTTGGCTAATTTTTTTTCCCAATCATACAACCCACTGCCACGCAAAATAGCCAACTAAAAGTGTAAATAGTTGGCTATTTGTTTTTTTCCCCATATATAACCCACTGCTACGCAAAATAGCCAACTAAAAGTGGGAATAGTTGGCTAAATTTGTTTTCCCCATCATATAACCCACTGGCAAGCAAAATAGCCAACTAAAAATGTGTATAGTTGGCTATATTTTTTTTCCACCTCATATAACCCACTGCCACGCAAAATAGCCAACTAAAAATGGGAATAGTTGGCTAAATTTGTTTTCCCCATCATATAACCCATTGGCAGGCAAAATAGCCAACTAAAAATGTGTATAGTTGGCTATATTTTTTTTCCACCTCATATAACCCACTGCCACGCAAAATAGCCAACTAAAAGTGAGAATAGTTGGCTAAATTTTTTTCCCCATCATATAACCCACTGCCAGGCAAAATAGCCAACTAAAAATGTGTATAGTTGGCTATATTTTTTTTCCACATGATATAACCCACTGCCACGCAAAATAGCAAACTAAAAGTGGGAATAGTTGCCTAATTTTTTTTTCCGACATGGTATAACCCACTACCAGGCAAAATAGCCAACTAAAAATGTGTATAGTTGGTTATATTCTTTTTTCCACATTATATAACCCACTGCCATGCAAAATAGGCAACTAAAAGTGGGTATAGTTGGCTATTTTTTTTTCCCACCATATAACCCACCCACTGCCAAGCAAAGTAGCCAACTAAAAGTGGGTATAGTTGGCAAATTTTTTTTTTTTTTGCACATGATATAACCCCACTGCCATGGAAAATAGCCAACTAATAGTAGGTGTAGTTGGCTAAATTTATTTTTTTTCACATGATATAATCCATTGCCATGCAATACAACAACATTAGAAGGTGTTATTCGCTATTTCAACACCTGACATTATACAACTCTCTGCCCTACAAATATAGCCACATAGAATTGAGTGTAGTTGATGTAAATTTGTAGAAGTTCCAACATATCCAAAAGACATAAACTCCAACATATCCGATAAATATACAAAACATATCCAACTACCCATAAATTTTGTAGTTGGCTAGTTGAGTGTTAAATTTGTAGAAGTTCCAACATATCCAAAAGACATATCCGACAAACATATCCAAGAAATATACAAAACATATCCAACTAAACATTGCCTTTTGTAGTTGGCTATTTGAGTCTAAAGCTATAGAACTTCCTAAATATCTAGAAGACATATCCAATAAATACACAAAACATATTACATGTTTAATTGCAAACATGACAAAAAATTCCATCAAGTACCTGCACCAAATTAAGCTTCAAAAGTAATACCACATAACTCAATTAGTCGGGTTACGTCCTTTAAACAGCTCAGACACCATTTCCTTCCGCTTAGCATCGGGTAGAGACAAGAACACATTGGACATATATAAGTCTTTACTAATGTCTTTTCCAACCTTAAGTACGTCCAGCAAACTCAATCCTTCAATTTTCTAAACCTCCTCAGAAATCTGTTTGGTCAGAATACTCTCCTCGCTAATGGCATTGCCTATTTTCTCAAGATGGACCATTGTTCCGTCAACTAGCGTCTTCATAGATGTTGACATATCCATCATTGTCCGTGTCCACACATCGCTGCTCTTACACTTTCCTAGCAACGTCCCCGACTGTGATGGTTGGGGTTGAGTATTAGACACCTCAATGCCCTCAAGACCATCTTCAAAGTGAGTAGTCCCATTGAAATCATTAGCAGCACCTGCCTCTATTGCCTCCTCCTCTGCAACAGGGGTTGTAGTGCCCAATCCATTTGTGCGGTCCTTCCCAAAAATCTCTATCAATGTGTCATAATGAGGGAAAGGCTTACGAAATAAAGCTTTTGCAGCAGGATAAGTCTACATATGTTACATATTATCAATTAGGATGTAATTAAATAAATTAATAAACCTATAAATTTACACACACATAGAGCATTACTTTGACCCATGTATTGTACACTATCTTTTTAACTTCTACCATCTTGTCTATGTCATTACATGAGAATCCACTACCCGATTGGAACATATCAGCAATTGCCATTGCTTGTTTCTTTAGAGTCTTGACCCGAGATTCAATGTGGGGACAAGCTCTAAGACCAGCAGCCAGAATCTTTGTGGCCAATATCTTTCAAGTTGAACCAAGTAACCAAATTTGAAGCCGGTATCACACTTCCACATACCCATTGTGTAGAGTTCATACAAACTCTCTACTAATTTTGCATCCTCACTGGGTGTCCACTGATGCTTTCCAACATGAGGTGCTGTACTGGCTGTAGAATCCTTATCCACACTTGTAGTTACCATCCTATATATATGTACAATATGAAATAAAGCATATGCATTGCAATTATTATATAGTCACAGAATAAATGAAACAACTATACATCATGCCTAGATCATGCAGTCTAATAACATGCATACCTCATGTAAAAACATATAAAATTTGCACAGACTAAAATTCTCAATTACATACCACCAATTAATAAATGAATTATAGTACACATAAGTTCACATCCAACCCTAAAAAGGATAATTGTCCAATAACAAATAAAATAAAAACAACTCGGTTACAAGTCTAAATTATGCATTTCTAGATGCTCACCACTCATTGAACATTTCAGTCGCCATTGTATCCCTCCACGTTTGCCATTGGTCGGATGCATCAACGTATTCAAGTGGCTCCACTTGCAGGTGAATAAAATTTTTAGTAAAAAGGAGCTCTCTGAACGGGTCTGTCGGCATCTCTCTGGTGATATGTTTGTGTAAGAGAACACAGGCAAGAATAATCTGGTTATGGGTTTGCATAGGATAAAACGAAGGACTCCTTAGAATAGCCCACCTCCGCTTAAGAAGCCCAAAGCATCTTTCTATAACATTCCTAGCACTTGAATGTTTCATGTTGAAAAACTCTTGCGAAGTGGTAGGTTGGTAACCAGTCCTCCAATCATTCAAGTGATACCGCTGCCCTCTATATGGGGCAAGAAATCCCTCTCCATTGGGATATCCAGCATCAACAAGATAATAAAAACCTAATAACCAAAAAAAAAAAAAGTCTATTAGGATTTTATATAGTAAGTTAGGAACTTCATTGTTTTTATAAAAATCGAACATAACGTACCACGAGGGACCTTAAGACTATGTCTTCTACTAATAGCATCTCGTAGTACCCGAGAATCAGCTGCAAAACCTTCCCAACCTGGTAGAACAAAAGTGAATTGCATGTCTTAGGAGCATACTCCCAAAACATTTGTTGCAATATCATTTTTCCTTGTTCAGTATCGAGGTTTGTCAACCTCAGGCACATTTATTCTAATGTAGGTCCCATCTAAAGCTCAGTTCTACAATAAAAGGGTCAAAAAATTTTCGAATAAAAAACCAAGTAAAATAACAATTACTACCAAGGTTAATAGTAATTAACATATATTGTATTGTTCAAATAGGCTTGTTTAAATGAAATTATTTCTTTAACATAGAAAAATTTTAATGTTGCTTCTATATATACATTGAACCATTTCCACTTTGGATCGGTTGAGGTCTCTGTGACAACTTCTGGTTGTTTGAGCAAGTGACTTTGCAACCAGATAACTCCCTTCAAAACTTCATTGAAATGTCTACTTATTGTCTCATCGGAACGCATGAATCTATTAATTATCACTCTATTCTTCACATGGTGAGTAAGAATGTAGACAAATAATGCAGTTATCTCCTCCACTGTTACGTGTCTAGTGTCTTTTAACTTTCCTATGGTGCGAAGCATACCGCACAACTTGAAAAATGTATACCTATTCATACGTAGTTGACTTATGCACGTTGTGTCATTGTGAAATATGCTATTATGAAGGTTCAACATCCGAGAGTCATGTGTAAAGTAAGATTCGGACTTCAATACATGGTCTTCGTAATGTTTACCAAGGAGTAAGTATAACCAGACATGGAATAAGGAAATAACATTCAGTAGGGAGCGAATACTTTCCAAGATACACCTAATTTCTTTCTTCTTCGACACCATCAGTCTAGCCATATCTGTATATCAATCACTGAGACACGCGGTGGATAAACACGCTATCACTAAATAATCCTTAGTAAAAGTATATATCTTTGAAAGTATATATCTTTGAACCCAATCGATACAATCATTTAATAACCGTATCACATAAGTAATTACATGGCACTGAACATACCATATATGTTTGCATTAAATGTGTACAAGGGCTAAATACATAATATAGAAGGTGGCATAAACCAAAATGAAAAATCCCTCTCGAAAATGTGACATAAGCACTCCAAACAGGAAAACATAACACGTCAATGATGGTAAGAATATTGCTAATTCAATCAAATATATCACATGAATTTAATTTGTGGAGTTTCATTTTAGGGGTTTTTCATTGGATTATATGAATTCATATATGTGATAATTATCTGGTTGTTAGTTGGCTTATTTCCTTTTTAATTTTTAATGTTTTCCCCCAAAAAATTTAGAATGGAAACTAATTTTTATTCATTACGTTGGGATTTGATTATATATTTGGAACTAATTGTTTGGTACTATATGTTGCTTTAGATAATTGAGATAGTATATTTTTTTTAAATACATTTGTTTCATTAATTGCTCACTCTTTATGACTAATAATTTTCATTTTAATTCCAGATGCATATTCTACCACCATGAACTCATTAGAAATAAAAATAATTCAATCGTTTTTTTTCTATATATATGTATTGTTCATTTTAACCTTTAATTGATCAGTTTAATTATGTCAGTTTTAGTTTGTTCACTGTGGTAATGTAACTAGTGTTGCTTTTAACCTCCATTCAACCATGTTCGCATTTTCTATCTGTTAATTTTTTTTTTACAATTTGTTTTTTATTTGCTCACTCTTACCATCTGTTTGGTTCATGGATTTTGGCAGGGAAAGAAAATAAATTATGAGGAATTACTCTTTACTTTGTTTGGTTGCAATGGAAAAGCAAGATGAAAAAAAATTTGTGGCTAAATTCGGGTGAAAATAAAAAATTTTATTTTTCCGTTTAAAAACATTACGAAAGTATGGAAAATATGGAGGAAATTTTTATCGGCCTCACTTTCCACCCTTTGAGGTGTGACCGCTTACAGTAAACCGCGGACCTCCATTAAACCACCAATCAGCCATCATCGTTGGCGACATCTGACCGCCGTTCACCATCCTTAAACTCAGATTGACGACTTAGCACTCATCATCTTAGATCTGGTAGCATATGCATTGTGAACTGAAATCCATGCCACTGTGGAAGAAACCGTTGCTCGTCATCGTGTCCACCGCTTGGGTTGATGATGATCTCTCTCCTTTATTGACGAGTTGGACCCTTTACAACGACGTTCACTAGCTCACTCCAACATCTGATTTTGGGGGTGGGTTTCATGACCGAGATAAACTCGATCATGAGGATTTCCTTGTTACTTCAGAGATAGGATAAATGCAAAAGGTGGGTATGAATTTGTTGCAGCGGTTGATAGAGAAATGGGTGGGGTTCTCCACCTAAAGAAGTGTCCTACAAAAGAATGAATGAACAACTTTCGATGGGTGGGCACTATCTTTGTTAGCGAAAGCTTCAAAACTTTATCTTCTACTCCCATTTTTAATCCATTTTTTCACTTTCCATTGCGTGTTTATTTATTTATTTGTATTTTTTACTAACCTTAATATTTTGGGTAAACGTTGTGCTCAAAATTTCCCCTTTATAGGTAATTTTCATAATTTTAATTTTTTATTTTCAGATAAGCTTCAATAGTTTTAGATTTGTAGCTAATCAAAAACGGCTTGGTTCTTAGGAGTTGAGCTATCTGTCATGTTGAATTATTTGTTCTGAATTTTTCACTTAAAATAGTATTGTATTCATACATGAATTCTCTTATTTTTATTTCTTCTTATTTTTCCCTAGATAACCAAACACAAGAAAACTTTCTATTTTTTTTCCTTTTTTTTTTCTTTACATTTTTTCCCTTCTTTTTTCTTTCCCTTGCAATTTCCGCAAACCAAATAGAGCCTGAATGAATAATAATTTTGAGGTTTTTAGATTCATAGTCTAACACCATGAACTCATTTGAGGTAAAAAACTAATTCACTCATTTTAGTTTTTTGTCACTATGGTAATGTAACTATCTTCTATGAAATTATTCAATATTCCTTTATATCACAAGTGTTGTGTGTTTCTAACAATTGTAAGTTTTAACAACATGCCTTTAACCTAAAATTCATGGAAGTGAAAATCAAAGAAACTATAAAATAACAAATATAAAAATTACTCAGTAATCAGCAGTCTTAATACACAATGGTACATGGCTTATTTGTAAATAAAAAAATCAAATGAACATGAGAAAATGACAAATGTAGCATCTAGCAAATAAAAAATAACTACTTACATCTTGAAATTCTAGCATTATGCAAATATACAACCTCAGTTTTGGAACCAAAAGGTTAAGCAAGAAAAATAAATAAATAAATAACAATGTGACATTGTAAGCTTCATAAATCAATAGGTACAGAAAAAAAAAATTTAAAAATAACAAGAATGTGTCACATTACCTACGGCTATTGAAAAAATACAAAAATTCCGAATTTAAATCTCCTCAATGGAGTTTGTAACACATCTTAGACGATTTTAGGGTATAAAATTATATATATTAGCAATTGTCATGCCATCTAATGCACAAAACAGTACTTAGGGTTTTCAATAGTTCATTTAAACAAATTAAAAAACGGCCCATGAGCTATAACAATTAACAAATCAAACTTAACAAGGGTGATTTCCCTGAACAGATCTTACCCAGATCTTCGAGGAATCACGGTTCACGGGTGATGACGAAAGTTGTGAGCAACCACGGTGTAGACGTGAGAGACTATGAAGATATTGCAAGAATGACGTGCGATGGAAGAGGCTGTTCCGAAATCAGGTGAGAAGATGAACCCAAGGGCGACACTGTGGCGGCTATGTGTGAGTAGTGAGAAAGAGTGAGCTAGGGTTTGGGATGTGTAATCGTGAGGGAAGGGACATGGCTGGAATAAGAATTTCTTCCTTGAAGAAAGCAAAGGCACACTTGGAATTTAAAATTATTGTAAAACACATTCCCAGGAGTCGGGAATCAAACCCACGTTCTGATCAGGAATGATTTTAGCCTTTCGTTGGGAATCTGAGGGGTAGCGGGAATGCTACTTCGCTGGGAGTGTGGTCCTGCCAAACGGGGGAAAGGGGAATGAAACCCCTTTCCTAGGAATTATACCCCCGAACCAAACACTGCCTTGTTGTTTCTTTTGTAATCTAGCTTCTTCCCTAAGATTGCCTCTCTAATCTTCTCTCTTCCACTCAATCTATCTCCTTTATGCTTCTTCTGCCTAGAATTTTTTCTTTATGCTCTTGAAAACATAAAAACAAATTCCACGTAGTAAACATTCATTTGTTGTTTAATATATTGGAGACTTGTTTCAAAAAAACAAAAAATGTAGGGTGCGAAGGAATAGTTCCATTCCAATCAAATGAGTAGATTGCATTTCGCTTTCTCGTAAGTCAAAAGGGCCTCATCCTCATCCAAGAAATTAAAATAAATCTGATTTTCATTTTTATTACTTGTCTATCTGGTGCCTATAATAATACTCCCACCATCCCACTTTGTTTGATAATAATTTTCATTTTAGGAAGTCCCAAAATATTTGTCACTCAAGACAAAAGATGTTTTGCTATATATTTTATGGGTCTTAAGCCTTTTAAAGTTTCCTCACTTAGGTATCTACTGAGTATAATAGACTAAAGTTAGCTAGCTTGAACCATTTGTTTTTTTTCTTGGTACAAGTTTGAACTTCTAAATAATAGGAAACCTTGCTAACCCGTGGACCAATATTATTGGAATTTAGACTACTTCCCTTCCACTTTCTTTTCGACAGAAAGAAGAAGTATTGTCAAAATATTATCAGTTCTTGCCATTGCTATTGAATATATGTCTACTTTCTATTTAGATTGTTATGCTTTCATTGATTCCTCCTAATTTGGTTTCCAGCGACATTTAAAACCATTGCTATAGTATTCAACATTATTATTAGAATTCCTATTCCAAGCTTCATTCCTATTCCTATGTTTCTCTGGTGATTAAGAGGTCATTTTGTATGTTGTGCTATTTCATATTGACACTATTGTGCTCCTGATTGATGGGAAGGTCAGTCTTCTTGTGTTGTTGCTTATAATGTAGGGATTATTTGGTCTTGCGGATTTAAGGTATATGTGTGAAATGTTCCTTAATTTAAAGGGTGACTTTTGTTTGGTTTTGTATACTTGGATTTATCATCTTATAGTTGGTGGCTGTTTTGTTGCCTCTGTATGATGGGATTAGTTTTTGGATTGAGTCCATCGCTACATTGTTTTTCCTCTGTTTCAGTGGTGATGTATATTGGTCCTATAGATCAAGTTATTTTTCTTTCTTTTTTTTGAAAATTGATAGAAACTACCCTAAGCCCCCTTAATATCAACAAATGGATATCAATGCTTTTCCATGAGCTTGAACCCGAGATCACTCACTTAACAAGTGAGGTAAATGCCACTAGACTGCAATGCTATAGGTCAGATTCAAGTGCATGTGTTGGGGTGTTTCTAGTGGGTAGTGTAATGTTGAGGAGTATTCTTCTTTTTTCTTAAGAATTGTGAGTTGGTCTTTCAATTTCAGTTACATTATATATATATATATATATATATATATATATATATTTCTCTTAGTGGACTAATGGAGTTTTAACCTCTTTCATGTGGGGTAGGGATGTCAATGGGTTGAATGTAATGTGGATCTAACAAAAGCCAAGTAAATCTTATTTCATTTAATGGGTATTGACACCCCAAGACTTGCGTTTCATCTCCCACACATTTTACATTTTAAGGTTTTATGAAAAATAAAGAAAGTTTTCATAAAAACTTATCACGTATTATTCTATTAGAAAATATTATTTTGAACAACTTATTAGTAGGAAGGCAAGGCTCTGCAATGTACTGTGTCAGTGAAAGAATGAAGGCAACAAGAATGAATATGTGGTCATGGAACAAAACAAAGTTTGGGCATGTGCAAAAGCAACTGAAAGAGCTCCGTGACAAGTTGAAGGTAATAAAAGAGAGCCCGACGAATGCTTCCTCTATGGAAACGGAAAAGGGGATTATGCACAGAATGGATGAAATTTTGGCAAGGGAAGAAATAATGTGGCGCCAAAGATCTAGAGTGGCTTTGCTGAAGGAAAGGGATCGAAATACGGGATATTTTCATGCCTGAGCTTCTCAAAGAAAGCAGAAGAACATGATAAGAGGCTTAAAAGATGTCAATGGGCTATGGCAGATGGAAGAGGGGAAGGTTGAAGAAATTATTGTGGATTATTTTCAAGGAATATTTAGTACCTCAAATCCCCAAAATGTAGAGAGGACCCTTGCAGGAATTCAGGCGAGAGTCACGGCAGATATGAACACTTCTCTCATACAGGATTTTCGGGAAGATGAGGTTCGTGAGGCTCTCTTTCAAATGCATCCCACCAAAGCTCCAGGTCCTGATGGTATGTCAACAATTTTCTTTCAAAAGTATTGACATATTGTTGGTTTAGAAGTCACTAGAGCAGCCCTTTCTTTTTTACATGGTGGTCCTATGCTCACAAATTATAACTACACACACATTGTACTCATTCCCAAGGTTGATAACCCAGAAGTTATTACCCAATATAGGCCCATTAGTCTTTGTAATGTGGTCTATAAAATTATTTCCAAAGTCTTGGCTAATCGCCTTGAGCGCATCTTACCACATATTATTTCTGAAAGCCAAAGTGCCTTTGTGCCTAGTAGGCTTATCACGGACAATGTGCTTGTAGCTTTTGAAATAATGCATTATCTAAAAAATAGACGGTATGGGAAAGTTGGACAGTTTGCACTCAAGCTTGACATGAGCAAGGCCTATGATAGAGTGGAATGGTCATTCCTTGAACAGATTATGGAAAAAATGGGTTTTGAGAGGGCGTGGATTCAACTCATAATGGCTTGTGTTAGTACGGTTTCCTACTCAGTCATTTTTAATGGCAATAAGTGTGCTTATTTCAGGCCTTCAAGGGGACTCCGTCAAGGGGATCCCCTTTCCCCTTATCTTTTTCTTCTTGTTGCAGAAGGTCTGTCTACTATGTTGTACAGGGCTGAACTGGACAGGTCATTAACAGGCATATCTATATGTAGATAAAGTCCAACATTGTCTCACCTATTTTTTGTTGATGATAGCCTGTTGTTCGGTAAGGCTACAGTAGCGGAGAGCAGGAGGTTTATGACCATTCTACACCAATATGAGGAGGCTTCAGGGCAACAACTCAACATAGAAAAATCCTCAATATATTTCAGCAAGAATACAAGCAATGAGCAAAAAGAACTCATCCGAGGCATCTTTGGAATCCCTCATGGAGACCCTCATGCTAAATATTTGGGGTTACCTACTTTTATCGGACGCTCATGGCGGGAGGTGTTCAATATCATAAAGGGAAGAGTTTGGAAAAAACTACAAGGATGGAAGGAAAAATTGTTATCCAAAGCTGGAAGGGAGATTTTGATCAAAGCGGTTGCCCAAGCTATACCTACCTATGCTATGAGCTGTTTTAAGTTGCCTATGTCTCTCTGTGGCGAGATCAAGGCAATGATAAGCAATTTTTGGTGGGGACAAAAAAACAATGAGAGAAGGATTCACTGGATTCGATGGGGGGATCTTTGTGTCTCGAAGAAGATGGAAGGACTGTTGGGAATCTAACTAGGGAGGAAAACTACAAAGGCGGAATTAAAATTTTCCTACGATTCCCAAACCCATGAATCCGATTATGCATAATATAAAAAAAATAAACCCTAACTACCAAGAGAGTTGGGATTACTTACAGTTGATTAATCTTCTCCTTTATGCTTCAAGCTTTGTCTTCTCCTTTTTGCTCCAAGCTTTGTCTCCGGACAGCGGTGAATGAGCAGCCCAAGTGTGCTGCCTCCAACGGTATCCACACCTAGCTAGAGCTTGTTGTCCTTTCCTTCTTCCTTATGGTTGCTAGAGGTGGAGAAGAGGGAGAGAGAGAGGGAGAGCTGTAATTTTTCCAGCCAGCCCTTGGGAGAATGAATTAGCCTCCTATGATCCCCACATAATGGGCATTATATAGCCCATTAATAGGGCAGGCCATAGGGGGATTCCTAACCCTAGTGGAATTTGTGTAATTACTCTTAATTACACAATTGGCCCACTAGTTTGCATCAAATACAAATTAGCCCCTTAAAGAACTTTTCTTTAATCACTTATACCCTTTCTCTCATAGACAATCAAGCTCTCTTAGCATGATCAGTGTGTGACCCATTGGGTTCACATCATCAAGTAGTAGGAACAGCACAAGTTGTGCACAATGGAACACTTTCCATTAAGGGTCTAATTGAAACTCCTTTCAATTCCCTAATTGATTATAACTCATTTATATCAATTAGGGCTTCTACTAACCATGAGTAACACCTAGCATATGGCTCATGGTGTGGTCCTTAATGAGGTGAATAGTCATTTACAAAGAACCCTTCTGTTATAGTTTATAGGTTACAATTCCATCCTTCCATCAACACAATGTCTCCAATTGAACTAATAGGACATGGAATTCTGTCAAGTCCCTAGTTCAATTACTTTATACTCATTCATTAATTTCAACTCAATGATGAACTTATGGAAACTCCTTTCTATATTCATTCTACCATGGGCCCATGGATTTAATGAGTTATATTCAATGAATGCTATATGAGACATTCACTCCCTTTTTCCTGAGAGTGATGGATTCCTTGTTGATCACTCACATGCCTTCACACACATAGCAGTAGGGCCAATGAACACCCTTATAGACCCCTGAATAGGATCTGCACTTAGTGTTATCAAACTTCTAAAGCTACATGCATAAGACAACCATGGTGTCTCAGGTCTAAGGATTACTTGTACCACTATAACAATGAGAAATTGATTGATAGGCAGGTTAAAACTCCATTCAGTTTATCTCATATCTTTGGTCACATTCAGTGTACCTATTCTTATAATAGGCACCCACTTGTTAGTTGTAGTGTCTCCACGCAAATAGTTTAAGACTAGCTATCCTCCTATAGAGTCAACCTAACAAGTGCTAGTCCTATGGTTCATTACTGTCCATCATAGTGAACCTTCAACTAGGAATGATTTAGGAGTTTAGTACAGAGATATATTTAGAGTCTCAAAATTATAACCCTTTGTAATTTCATATTCTCAACTCTAACTCCATGGACATATTATGTAAATATAAATGATGCATATAAACATAATAGAATAAGCCCTTTTATTAAATCAATAATAAATGTGACATATATAAATGAAATCAATTGATTGTTCCTAATCCCTAAACAATCATCTCTATGATTAGCTCTAGGGCATAATCCTAACAGGGACTTGGTTTTAGAGATCTTGGAGTTTTTAATAAGGCATTGTTGGCAAAATAAGGCTGGCAACTTCTTGTAAATGATGAGTCATTACTTTCTAGGATATTGAAGGCTAAATATTACCCACGATGCAATTTTCTGAAAGCTCAATTGGGGACGAACCAAGTTATTCATGGAGGAGTATTTGGGAAGCAAAAGATCTATTGGCCAGTGGGGTAAGGTGGAGTATTGGCGACGGGAACTCGGTGCGCATTTGGGATGATAAATGGTTACATATACTTTTTAACTTTAAGGTGGTCTCGCCATGGACTGTTTTGGATGAGCACGCGTTGGTCACTGAACTGATTAACCCAATTACCCAGGAATGGAATAAAGAGTTAATAGATTGTATTTTTCTCCCTTATGAAGCTAAACATATATGTCAGATACCTCTTAGCCATAGGCGACCTATGGATAGGATGGTATGGCATTATCATCCAAAAGGGGTGTTTACTGTTAGCAGCGCCTATTTGTTGGAAATGGACCGCATACGGAGGTCTCACAATGAAGTCACAGGGGAAAGTTCAAATTCTGCTATAGGTGATTTTGTAGGCAATTTAATTTGGAAGCAAAATATGCCAGTAAAAGTTAAACATTTTCTGTGGAAGGCTTGTAAGAATATTTTGCTAACCAAGACTAATCTTGCACGGAGGAAGATCCCAGTTGAGCTGACATGTCCGTCATGTGGAAATGAAAATGAGACAACCATCCACACGTTTTAAAGATTGCAACTGGGCATAGGAGGTGTGGTCGCTTGGTCCGGTAAATGCTTATCTTGATTCTCCTAATTCAGGTGATTTCAGGGAGTGGCTGGTAGACATAAGCAAATTGGGTGGGACAGACAACATGGTGCAGGTTGTGATAGTGATGTGGATGATGTGGAATAATAGAAATTGGCTATTGCATGAAGGCAAGAGGATGGAGCCACAACAGCTCATTGAGAGGGCGAATACACTGCTACAAGATTTTATTAAGATTCAAGGGGAAGGGAGGACGGTTGGAGTTAAAATTTCTGCTAGATGGAGACCTCCCACAACTGGGACTTATAAAGTTAATGTCGATGGTGCCAGATTTGACAACAAGAAGAGTGTGGGTTTGGGGGTTGTGGTGCGGGATTTTGAGGGTCAATTGATAGCAGCAGCTAGCAAGAGGATGGATGGTCTATTCCCTCCCGCTCAGGTTGAAGCTGTGGCCATGTGTTTTGCCATGGATTTTGTGAGAGATCTAAGTCTGAGGTCAGTTATAATGGAGGGCGACAATCTGGAAGTGGTAAGGGGCATTAACTCCTACGGGATGGATCTCTCACCGGTGGGTCTAATTATTGAGGATATCCAATGTAAGGCTAAGACATTGTTCGAGTCAGTGGTGTTCTCTCATGTTGGTAGAATTGGCAATACTGTGGCCCATGGTTTGGCACATTTTGCAAAAGAGATTGATGATTTGTATGTTTGGATGGAAGAGGTCCCAACTTGTGTACGGGACCACTTCCTTGCAGACTTAAGTTATATTTTTTATCAATAAAATTTTTACTGATCGTTTTCCTATAAAAAAAAACGTAAACTTTTTGCCATGTATAGTTTTCACTTCATAAATGACTAAAATATCCACTTAAATGATAGATTTTGGAAAAACTTTCTTTTAAAATGTTGTTTAAAATGATGTTTTCTAATTGACAACGTGATAAGTTTTTATAAGAACCTTTTATATTTTTTATAAAATCTTAAAGTGTATAATAGGTGGAGGATGAAAAGTAAGTCTTTGGGTGCCAATAGAGGCCTCCTTTCATTTATGGTTATTTGATTTTTGAATCCAATTATATCTAGTGGGATTGAGTTGGAACCTAAATATATGACTAATTTTACAAAATTGTAACTAAATGCTTTTTTTTTCTTTTTAATGTCAAATCTTTATTATTAGAATTTAAATATCTCATTTGACACTTGACCTTAATTGTAACTGAATGCCTTTCTTTTTTTCTTTTTTTTGGCTAAACACACATAGGAAACACACACACAACACACAAATGAGGAAGCTCACAATTGTAATTGAATGCTTATTGCTAGCTATATATATTTTGTTTTTATATACAATGTTTGAAATGTGCTTGCATGATAAATTCAATGATTAAGATGTGATTGTAACAATAGAAATAGGTTCTCCACCCACTAGAGGTAACACATGTTCTCAAATGAAAATTATTTTTTTTTAGTACAAAAAAAAAAAAAAAAAAAAGGTGAGAGAATAGATCACATTTTATAATATCTTACAAAATGATCACCCCTTTTTGTGTGAAGAAACCGTGATCTTTCTTGAATATTGGATTTTCCTATTCTAGTTATGGATGCTTGATAAGATCTGGTGGGGTGCAACTTCTAATGGATGTTATTTGGTCAAAATAGTTACTTGGCTTCACATAGAGTTGATGTGTAAAAAGAAAGCATCTATAAGGATAAACAACAAGAAAAATTTTAATTGGATTAGGAAGTTGTGTAGTGCTCCTAAGATTAAGAATTTTATGTGGCTTTTGATTCATGGAAGATTTCTGAGGACAAAATTTCTTGCTAATAGAGGTTTAAGTAGATATTTCACTTCCTCTCCGCAATTTAGAAAATGAAAATCTTAATCATATGGTTGTGACTTGTACTAGTGTTAAAGAAGTGTGGAATTAGGTGATTAGTTCTTCCTTTGTGCCTATTGATAACAATGATAATGATTTGATTGGAATTTAATCAAATGTTGTTCTAGAAAAAAGTAAAAATTCATATTATATGATGAGCAAAATTGATAATCTACTTCAACAAATTTGGTGGGCAATGAACAATGTTATTTTTAAGCATGAGACTTCTAATAAATTTTCAATTATAAAATGAGCTACTAATCTTTTTGTGGATTATGTGATTGATATAGGGTGGTGATATTGCCACGTCTCAAATCTCTTCTTCCACGGTTTCTAGAAGAATAAAGGAGTGAATGGACTATTTTTCCCTTCTCTCTTTCCTCCTCCATGGTTAACTATCTAAAACACAACACCCACTCTCTCTCTCTCTCTAATAAAATATTGAGTGGCTACTTCATCTTCTTTGAGGAGTTTGAATTTGAGCCTAATTCTTGTAACTAAATAATTGGTGCGTCGGTCCATTAGTGGCAATATATAAGGAATTGGGAGGTACATTGTGAGAGCTTAATTAGCAGGAGAAAGAAAGAGAAGGGATTTGTATTTTGTTGAACAGATCTACCAAGTATTGGGCGTGGCACCAAAGATGGTGGATCCTTCGGCTATGGCAGTGGTCAAACGGGGGGTTTGGAGATAGAGAAAGGAAAAATATTTGAGCTGTGGAAGAAAATATTTGAGATGTGGCAGTAGCTCCACCTTTGATATATCTAGAAATAATATTAATTTTGAGAACTCGTAAAAATAAAAATTGCAAAAAGAATTCGAAGTTTATTAGATGGATTCCTCCTGATCATTAGTGGGTTAAATTATTTTTTGATGGTTATCTATACTATTATATTAAGAGAATTCTCTTTGTAAATTGGATTGCACTTGAATTTACTAAAACACCCTTAAAATTTTATCTTCCTTACAGACTAATTAGTAAATTCAACAACTTTAAAACAGTTACACAAAACTCCAACCACCCCATGTTTCTCCCTCTCTCTCTTCTATTCCCACATTTTCCAATCTATCACAAAAACAATTCTGTTACTCAATTTACTCTTCTTCTCTCATATTTTTTTTTTTTTTGTTTTTTTGGAAGATGCATTGCATACGCATCACGTGTGCTCGACTGCTAGTGTTAATGAAAAGAATGGGACTATGAGATTTATTAATCGTGATCATCTTGGTAAACCTATAGCATTTACTTTAAGGAAAATGTCACTATTCCTAAAATGGAAACTATTGCATTGAAGAATGGTTTGATGTTAGCTAAGTGAAAGAATTTGAATAAGATAATTGTTGAATGTGATTCTAGTCTAGTCATTAATAGTTTACATCGTTTGGATAGATGCCCTTCGTTAATTCATAGTATAATTAGTAATTAATAAAGATTATGTTGTTGCAAATAATATGGAAATTAAGATGAACCATGTGTATAGAAAAGCAAATAAAACAGTAGATGCTATCACAAAGTCAAGTTATAAAATAAGATGTAATCGCTTATGGGAATCTAATTTTCCTTTAGAGATAATGGTTGTTAGTTAGGAAAATATGATAGATAGAGGAGTAGAGCTAGTTTGAGGAAATTCTTTTACGGTTAGGGAGAATTAAAGATTGGCCAGCTATGGGCAAATAATTACATATCAATACAAGTTAGTAGTCATACACTAAGAAGTTAGTAGTCATCTAATATGAAGCTAGTAGTGATTGTATTGATGTGTAATTATTTACCATAGCCGAACCAGTCTATAATTCCCTCATTCTTTTATGGGGTAGGTTATTGCCACCACAAATTTCTTAAGCGTCCCCCACTTGTTTTAAACTTTCAAGGTTTTACGAAGAATAATATAGAAGGTTTTCATAAAACTAGCCACGTTATTCACTAGTAAACATTATTTTGAACAACTTTGTACAAGAAAGTTTTCCCAAATTTCTTGTTTAAGTGGACATTTTGGCATTTACAATTTTTGTTTCATTTTTACAGACTTTTTCGTGAAAAATGATATATATCTATATATATAGAAAGTCCATTTAAATGGCATATTGTGGGAAAAATTTCTCCTACAAAGTTGTTTAAAATGATGTTTTCTAGTGGACATTACAGTCAGTTTTTGTGAAAACCTTTTATATTTTTCATGAAATCTTGAAAAGTTTAAAATAAGTGGGGATGCTTAGGAAAGTTTGTTCACGCCCTTCTTCTATATAATCTAATAATAAGTGTAAATTGTAATTTATGGCCTAAAGTTTGGATTAGATTTCACTTTAGAGTCCAAAGTTTTAATTTTGTTAATCACTATCCAAATTATTATTTGAGTTGCAATTCGAGGCTGCTGTTAGAAGCCGTTTGTTGACCAAATGGTATTACTTGATAATTTGGCATATGACGTGCATGTAACCAAAATTTTCTATATTATTCCTACCTTGCCCTTTTTATGAATTTGAAAACTTTATTTTACTTCTATAAGCATTTAATAAACCTTTATATTTTGACCAGATCTAAATAACTTTTATCTTCTTTTTCTTTCTCTCTTTTTACTTTTCTCTTTCTTTTTTCTCTCTCTTAGATCACAGCTAAAGGTAATTGTTTCCGCCTAAAATTGACTTATTAGGGCAGGAAAGTAATTTCTAGAGAAGAGCCACATAAGCAAGTGATGCCAGGTAGGATGAGTCTGTTAGAGAGGAAAAGCAGTTAAAAGGGGTATGTTTTGGACCACATCAGAAGGAGGTTTGAGAGAAATAAGGAGTAGCTTTATGAAGGACTCTACCACGATCAGAATAGTGGGAGAGGTAAAGTGCTACTTGGATACAGCGGCAGGGACGAGGCCCACTACTACCACTAAAACAAGAGTTGCAGCAGCGTGAACTTGCCATAAACTAGACGTAGGAAGTTTTATCCATGGTACTGTATAAAAGAAGAAAGACATGCGCAGAAAAGAGGTTCCATAACCAACACTAATCCTTCTCAGGAAATCAATATCAATTTGTTTTAGCTCCATAGCTTCCAGTTTTAATTTTGTTATTAGCTTCTTAGCTGTCTTGTTTATTCATGCTTTGGATTTCAAACATTAGACATCTTGTTGTTTTGTACTTGAGGTTTCTGTAAGTAATTCCTGTTAATGAAGTACTTTCCTTTGCAATTCTTTGATATGACATCTTAAATTATGTTTACCAGTAGACTTTAGTTTAGAACTTTAGAGAAAAGAACCCCTATCTCTCTTTTATCGCCTGATTTACATTTTAACTTCATATACTTCAGTGACCAAATAGGCATTTGGGGCCAACGGCCTTGAATTCAACGACCTAGGAAGTGTTGTGGGGTCGTGGTTACACGATCTTTAGGCTTTTGAGCCTTGGCATGCCCGCGCAACATTTTAGTGTGAACACCTTTTTGGCGCGTCCGGTGGGACTAGGTAAACACAATGTCAAGAAAAACAAGGAGTACCACAGGAACCTCTGATAGCCAGTAGACAACAGAGGAATCACACCAAGAGGAATACCTTTTGAAAGAAACTTTTATAGCGAATGAGACCATTAGAGACATGGCAGAGGCAATGCATGGACTTTCGGTCGTCCCTTCAAGAGTCAATCACCTAGGAGACAAAATAGACCACATGGGGAATATCCTAGGATCGAAAATTGATGGGTTGGGTATTCAACTCAACAAATTAAACAAACTGGACAAATTAGATAAGTTGGACACACTATGTGAACACTTAACCATGTTAGTATTTGCACTAAACAATCAAAATGGGTTGGGATGAGAGAAGCATACTAAAGATCTAGGGTCAAGTGACAATAGTGCATCACAAAAGTCTCAAGAGGGGTTTACCCCTCAAACAAATGTCTTAGGCCAACGGCCTGAGGATGATAGGGTATATATTCCACCTCCATTTAGAAACGGCCAATTAGATAGGGCCGAGACTTCCTAGGAGGGGAGGGGCAAGAGAAATGGTACGAATTATGGCTTTAACGGTGTAGACCACTTTGGCCATAATTTTAATCAAACCAATGGCTAGAACATGGCTAGTTATGGTCACGGTTACAGGAAAGGAAAAGAGAATGAGAATATAACAAACCTGTTGTATAAAAGCAATTTTATAACAATTAAAAGCCAACCACATGTAGAATATGGTTAAGAGTTTGATTAGAGGCCACCCCTGGGGCATTATGGCCAGCCTAATGCCTTTCCTAGACCACCTGGAAATTTCTACTCAAACCCACCTCTAGAAAACTATGGGCAGGTATTCGGTCAAGGAGGCCATACACAGCCTCCAAATGATCTTCCAAACCGTAATGAGATTCTGAATATGATACAAGAATGCATGGGTACAGATCCTCATAGACAGGCCAATCGGCCAATATATAGGAAGCCATATCTGGAATGGATAAACCGTTATCATGAGTTTCCTAGGGGGTTTAGATGTCCAGATTTCATCTTGTTCTCCGGAGAAGAAGAGTGATGATCTACAGTAGAACATGTTAGCCGTTTCACCATTTAATGTGGGGAATTGGCTAGCAATGATTTTTATAAACTGCGTTTGTTTGTGACTCATTGATATGTGATGCTTTTTCTTGGTACATTACTTTGCCGCCTGAGTCTTTTAGTATTTGGACAGAGTTGGAGTCACTCTTTCATCTACATTATCATAGATCAGAACCTGAAGTAACTATGGCCGACTAATCTAGGTTTAGGCAGATATCTGGAGAGACTGCTGAGCAGTATCTAGCCAGGTTCAAGAAAGCTGAAACCAGGTGCCGTGTAGCCTTGCCTAAGCTTGAGTTTATGAGGTTAGCCCAAAACAGCCTTGAGTTTGAGCTCCATAAGAAATTTGAAGGGATGAGCTTTGTTGATCTTTATAAGTTGACTACGCAAGCCTCTAGATATAAGAGGCTTTTAAGAGAAGGAGAACAGATAAAGAATTCTTCTTTTGGGACTTACTATCAAGATCCCAATTACGAGCTTGATTTGGCAGAGATTGTTGGCCAAAAGCTAATAATATGCCCTGCTTTATTGAAAAAAGAAGTAGAAATCCCACCGTTTCAAAATATAAAAAGAATGGTAATGGATGGTGGAAGTGTTGGGAATCGAACAAGAGGGAAAAATTGAAGTGCGGAATATAAAAATTTTTCCTACGATTCCACAGCCCATGAATCTAACTATGCATAACACAAAATCAAACCCTAACTACGAAGAGGGTTAGAACACTTACAAGAATTTTTGTCTTCTCCTTTTTGCTCCAAGCTTTGATTCCGGACAGCGGTGAATGAGCAGCCCAAGTGTGCTGCCTCCAACGGTATCCACACCTAGCTAGAGCTTCAAGTCCTTTCTTTCTTCTTCCTTCTTGTTGCTAGAGGTGGAGAAGAGATAGAGAGAGAGAAGAGAGCCTCCAAAGGGCTGGACGGCTAGGGTTTATTGTGCAAGCCTATTATGCCATGTCACACATAAGTGTGACTTATATAGGCAGCCCACTAAAGGGGCTGGCCATGGGGAAGAAACCCTAATAGGGTTATGTGTAATTACACTTAATTGCACATTAACCCCTATTATTTGTATCAAATACAAATAGGCCTATAAAGAACTATTCTTTATTCACTAAAACCCTTTCTCTCATAGACTTTAAAGCCCTTCTTGCATGATCAGTGTGTGACCCATTGGGTTCACATCATTAAGTAGTAGGAATAGCACGAGGTGTGCACAATGGAACTCTTTCCATTTAGGGTCTAATTGGAACTCCTTCCAATTCCCTAATTGATTATAACTCACTTATATCAATTAGGGCTTCTACTAACCATGAGTAACACCTAGCATATGGCTCATGGTGTGGTCCTTAATGAGGTGAATAGTCATTTACAAAGAACCCTTCTATTATAGTTTATAGGTTACAATTGCATCCTTCCTTCAACACAATGTCTCCAATTAAACTAATAGGACATGGAAGTCTGTCAAGTCCCTAGTTCAATTACTTTATACTCATTCATAGATATCAACTCATTGATGAACTCATGAAACTCTTTTCATATTCATCCTACCATGGCCATGGATTTAATGAGTTATATTATGAATGCTATATGAGACATTCTCTCTCTTTTTCCTAAGAGTGATGGATCCCTTGTTGATCACTCATATACCTTCATACACATAGCAGTAGGGCCAATGAACACCTTTGCAGACCCCTGAATAGGATCTGCACTTAGTGTTATCAAACTTCTAAAGCTACATGCATAAGGCAACTATGGTGTCTCAGGTCTAAGGATTACTTGTACCACTATAACAATGAGAAACTGATTGACAGGCAAGATAAAACTCCATTCAGTTTATCTCATATCTATGGTCACATTCAGTGTACCTATTCTCGCAATAGGCACCCACTTGTTGGTTGTAGTGTCTCCACACAAATAGCTTGAGACTAGCTATCCTCCTATAGAGTCAGCCTAACAAGTTCTAGTCCTATGGTTCATTACTGTCCATCATAGTGAACCTTCAACTAGGAATGCTTTAGGAGTTTAGTACAGAGATATATCTACAGTCTCAAAATTACAACTCTTTGTAATTCCATATTCTCAACTCTAACTCCATGGACATATTATGTAAATATAAATGATGCATATAAACATAATAGAATAAGCCCTTTTATTAAATCAATAATAAATGTGACATACATAAATGAAATCAAATGATTATTCCTAATCCGTAAACAATCATCTCCATGATTGGCTCTAGGGCATAATCCTAACAATCTCCCACTTGCACTAAAGCCAATTGACCATGTATCGCATACCTATCTTCTCAAGATGTTGGTCTTAGACATAACCAATTATGTTTTAAAGCTTTAGTCAGTAGGTCTACAAAAATTTATGTAGATAATATCTTCTATAATGTATCTATTACCTCTTCCAATGATTCCTCTAATCACTTGGAATTGCCGCTCTATGTGTTTGGACTTTTGATGAGACCGTGATTCCTATACTTGAGATATAGACCCATTGTTGTCACAAAACAAGGTGTGGGCAACTCAATGGAAGGAACAACTCCAAGCTCTAAATGAACTTTTAGATCCAAACAGTCTCCTAGACAATGCGACAATTAATTCACCCTTAATAATGGAATCCAATGTATCTTTCATACAGTTCTTCCATTAAGTATTTCACCAACTAAAGTGAATATAAAATATACCCCATATGGATTATATCCAAATCCATATACCCATCTACTATGAGTTTACAATTTCCATATACAATCCAATATTCCAAATTTGAATTGATTGATAACTATTTGTAACAATTACAACATAATAGATATCAGGTTCAATACATAGTGTAAAATAAGGCTTCTTAACACTTTAAGAATCTTATTTGTGTTATCCTAGGGCACATGCCCTTGAATAATGAATTCTTATCTGAAGTAAATCAGACCTCCCTTAGAATTCTCCATGTTGAACTCCTTCAACATTTCAACTATGTTTGATGATTTGGAGATACTTAGCAATCTATATGATCTATCTCTATAGATCTTGTTGGATGCTTCTGCCAAATCTTTCATGAATTAGTTTTTCTCCAAAAACCAAAACGATTAGGATGTCATTCATATATCATTCATAATGATTAGGATGTCATCTATACTTAGGATAAAGAAAAACGATCGCACTCCCACTAACCTTTTATACACTCATGGTCCATCTATACAATGAGAGAAATCAAACAATTTGATTACTTCAACTTTATAGATGTTCTAATTATGAGAACCTTGTAGTCTATTAATAGACTTCTATAACTTACACACTTTTATGGTTTTTCACCATTTGATATAACATCTTTATATCCTTTTTGACATATCTCATAGTCAAAATGTGTGTTTATAGATAACAAGATCCAAATGGATTTCAGCATAACTATTATCAAACAAGTTTCTTTATAGACAACTTTTTGCCTATGTTGAAAACATTCTTAAATAGCCAAGCCTTTTAGGTCTCTACCTATCCATATTGGATTTAATGACTCTTAGTCATTTCTCGAGTTGATGTGAAACATCGTCTAGTCATAATCAAAAGGATTATCTTGGTGATCTTTATCACTAAAGAACAATTCTTTCACATTATAATGGAGATACAATATCTCTCTTATGTTAAAGAAATATCCAATTTGATCTATGAAAAGAATGCGGTGTAATTAAAGGTTTTGCCTCAATAGGGGCAAGGGTTGGATCTTTGTTGGTTTGTGGCTTTACAAACAATTCTGTAAATTCTATCTACTTTTGCATCTTTCTTGAATGAACTCTTTCTCAAGAAAATCCAGCAATCATCCTAATGGACAACTTTTGTTCATTAGGGTAATAGAAATACTATCCCAACCACTTTTGGGATATACCACAATTCAACACTTACTTGACCTTATTTCCAGATTGTCTACATTATGTTTCTAGACAAACGTAGCACAAGCCCAAGCATTAACTTCTTTAAGTTGGGTTACTTCCCATATCATATCTGATATAATTGGGACAAAACTGGAGTGAACCCTAAATTATCAATATGTAGCAATTTTAAGGTATATCCTAGATGGATACATTAGTAAAACTCATCATAGATCAAACCATATCCTAATAGGGTTTAATTCGTTCTCTTAGATTCACCATTGAGCTATGGTATTCTAAAATGAGTCTACTGTAATTGAATGCATGCTCTACATGACTATATACATCACAATGTATTAGTCAAATTATAAATGTAACTCTTTTACTTCACCAAGTAAAAGATGGGTTTGGTCATCTCATAACCAAATCATAATCGTTACATTTAAATGAGAGTCTCTACATCTCTTGTATTCTCAGAATACGTTGCATTTGCTCTAATTAGTCATTTAAATTCAGAAATCAAATTTCTAGAATGTCTTAAATGACCTAGTTAAGAAATAAGTTCCCAAAATTAATCTAGCAACTCTTGCTCTATTAAAATTTTTAAAGGTAACTTATTATCTACTTAACTTTCTGCTTCCATTTAGATTACACTATAATCCAAAAACCAAGAAGCAGAACTAACCAACAATTTAGTTTAGAGCATGAACCAAAACTTCAAAAGTTTGGTTCTTCTAGGAAGACTGATACTTTATCAAGTTCCCTTTACAATACCTTATATTTACTACAAAATAATTATATTTCTTTGTCTTTGACTTTTCAAGACTTGCTTTCCTCTATGCTTCCATTTTAAATCACATCTAGCTTCTCAAGCTATTCTATGTGATTAATCATTTTTCAAAAGAATGATTATTAATAAACAACTTTTATTACATCCTAGTCCAGAAGAAGTCCTTTACAAGTACTATACTTTATAGTATTATTTCACTCATAATACAACCTTTGTATGTGATGTAGGACATCAAAGGCACTTGCATTGACTAATTTTGCTTCTGAAGCTCATTAGTCATCAATACTATCATATAGCATGGCAACAAGATGCCAATTGCGCATAGTGTCTTTTTCTTCTTAGGATGTTTTATGGAGGGCCTTTAATAAAAGGCCTAATAGCATATAAACAATCTTTTGAAATTGAGAACAATTCTCAATTTCCTAAGTCAATCAAAGAAATCGGGTTTAGTCAAACTATCAATATCCTATATTAGGAAATAGGGGTTTTGAGGTGAGTAATTAGGTAATCTACATAAACAAAGAATTAGATTTCATTTTTATCCATAATGATTGGGTCTTTAATCATATGGTACCTCCCACTATTTTATCAAATTCCATACACCCTCTAATGGAATTCGGGAATCTCATTCCTAATGGGGATTGGGGTCCCACTGTGACCTAGAAGCCTCACATGTTAGTTTCTTGACTTCTAACCCACAATAAGAAGACAACTCTTTGTCTATTGCTTCATAAGCAAGTTCCAATCATTTTGCCTCTAGGGAACATACACCTCACATGTTAGTTTCTTGGAATACTTCCCTAGTTAAGTTAAACCCATCATTCACACAGGTATGTTTCGCCAAATATATACCTCACATGTTAGTTTCTTGGTATATACCAGTTTAGGCACCCCATGATATCTCATATGTGATAGTTTCAAGTAATGTCTTTAACATGGGTAGCTCCTACATGTCTGCAGCCAGGTACCCACATTAAGGGACGTTAGATGATCCTATAATGATGGAAGGCAATGAAGAATTCATTCCCTATGATTTCTTCATTTTCAACTTAATATTAAAAGAGAGGGGTTTTAAAGGGTCTCATCAAATTAACATGCATCCTATGTATCAAAATTTAAACATATAAATTATGCTATTTATAATCATACATCTCATGCTATTATAAATCATACATCGCATGCTATTATATATCAACATATATAAAGTACCATATTTTGATATTAGTCCCTAAGTGAATAGGTAACATATACCAAACTATAGTATTGGAGCTAATACAATTATCTCATAAATTAAAGCTCCCACTATGATGATTATGGACTTTGAGAGGATTCAATCCAAGCCAATAGATTGAATCCAAAGTCTAAGGTGGGTGTAGGTGATCGTAAAATAAACCATTCATAACATGCATGCTTTCTTGAAAAACTTCTCTAAGCTTTCAAGTCCTTCAATCTGCTCCCTTGGCTTAATGGTCTCCACCATTGGCTTGTTGGTCTCCACCATTGGCTTGTTGGGCTCCATCATACTCCTTTGGGTCCACCATGCTCCTTAGTGCGCTCTCGATTACATAACATTTACATAATATATAGAAAGGGATACATAAGGGGAATGTGGGGTACATAAGAGAATGATAGAGAGAGAGGGAAGGTGGCATGCAAGCCCCAAATAATAAATTACATCACCATAATAAAATTACAACTCTTGAAAAATTATTACAACCCATTCATAAGACGGCCAATCACAATTGGTTTAAGGGGTATAGTCCATAATCATCATCCAAACACATACATACAATCTCATTGCATAATGTAAAGAAAAACTGTAAGCATTAAGACATATGGGCATTATGGTAATTCTCTTGAATGATTTACATTAATCTCATTAATGCATCCTAATCTTATTAGGTTTAAACAAAAATATCCAGAATTAAATAAAGTCTTAACATTTAAGACATTTAGTTTCAATTAATCAAATTAATAGAAACATATAAAGTTTCCTAAAATAACTCTAATATCCAATATTAGGGTTTCCTTAATTAAACAAAACAATTTCATTTAATTAAGAATTTCCAGATTTTAATTTAATCCCTAATTGTGTTTTAAACCATTTAAAATATTATAAAATTAATCAATATTAATTAAATAATTAACATGGGAATTAAATAAAATCAATTAAATGATGAATTAGTGTATTAGGGTTTCCTAAAACCCTAAACCCTAAATGCATAACCTTAAACCCCAAATGCTAGCCCTAATCATTAAATGCCTTATGATTGGTCATTTAATGTCCAATCATTAAAACCCTACGTTCATACGGTATTTAATAGAAGGGATTAGGGTTTAATTAATGCCAAATAGGGTATTTATTACCCTTAATAAATTACACTAATTAGGGTTTCCAAAACCCTAACCCTAGACATCATTAATGGTATTAATTATGCCCTAACAATCAATAACCATGATTGGTCATTTAATGACCAATCATTAACTCTTAATTAAGGTAATTAATATTCCAATTAGGGTTTTAATTAATGCCATAATGAAATTAGGGTTTCATCATTAACTCAAAATTAGGGTTTCATCCTTAACTCTATGCAGCCGTCACTACCAGGGGGCTGCCTGAGCTTGGCTAGGCTGCCATGGCCACCAACGACTGTGGGAGGCCATGGCCAGTCATGGGAGAACATCCTAGGGGTGTGGGACAAGCCTCTGGACACGTGAGAAGTGGTGGAAGTGGCTGCCATCATCAAGAACAATCAGGGTTTCCAAAACCCATTGCTGGAGCCATTGTTGCAGACCTTGAAGGTCACAATAGCTTCTAAATCCTTATCAATTCGACTCCTCCATTGAAACCAGCTTTTGTATCATGTCCCCACATGAAATACTAAGCTCATAGAAGAGGTTTGGATGATCAAATCATCACCAATTGTTCTAAACAATTAAAACAACAGTAGGCTGCCCAGAATTTGACAGCATACTGTCCATGGTCAGAAATTGATTTAAAACCCAGCAAGATGAATGAATTAGGCTACCAAACGAATTTTCCCAGTATCCTACATGTCTTAGGAAACTAATGCAATTGGTTTCATGCAATTTGGAGTTCCCTAACTCAAGTTCTAATCAAAACTCCATCGATGACTTTTCTGCAGAGAAAATCTGCTATGCTGTTCATGAAAAATTTTCAAACTTTTTGAATCTTTTTCCATCAAAACCTTTTTGAAACTTAAAGAAAATCATATACACATGATATATAATGATCCTATAATGATTTTCCATCATAAATACAGCAGCTTTAATTAGAATTAATTGCAAGAACCTTAGGGTTCTAAAACCCAGATTCAGCCTCCATGGTGTTCTTCTCCTTCTTCCTTCTGTTCTAGCATCTTAATCCAATTATGATGCATCTAAATGCTTGGGAACCTTTCCCTACCATGTCTAGAACATAACCCAAGTGGTGGCAACCATTGCCATGCCTTTGATCTCCATCAATAACTCAAAGTTGTGGCTATTGCATCATTCCCGAGCAAAACTGTCTTTCCAGACAACCTGTAGTAAAAAATTCATAACTTTCACGAAAGAACTCGGATTGACGCACCGTTTGTTGGGTTGGAAAGCTTATTCAAAGAGCTTTCTAACCATATGTGGCTCGAAAATTTTGGAGAAGAACTCTGAATTCGGCAGGCAAAACAAGATGACGGTTTTTCATGGCTACCATGAAAACTGTTCATAACAGTTTTATAAAACCCTAGTTTCCTTATTCTTCTTCTCCAAACTCAAACCCTATGCAACCTATTGCATCCACGGATACACTTAACCATCAATTAGAAGAGGAGTAGAAGAGAATTGACCTAGGGTTCCAAACCCTAGGTTCAGCCATGGAGGAAAACCAATTATGCAGAAAAAATTTTCCAGATTTTTGAATCATTCAACTACACCATAATTACCAGCCCATATGTATTTTGTATTATGCATAATCATGGCTCTGATACCACTGTTGGGAATCGAACAAGAGGGAAAAATTGAAGTGCGGAATATAAAAATTTTTCCTACGATTCCACAGCCCATGAATCTAACTATGCATAACACAAAATCAAACCCTAACTACGAAGAGGGTTAGAACACTTACAAGAATTTTTGTCTTCTCCTTTTTGCTCCAAGCTTTGATTCCGGACAGCGGTGAATGAGCAGCCCAAGTGTGCTGCCTCCAACGGTATCCACACCTAGCTAGAGCTTCAAGTCCTTTCTTTCTTCTTCCTTCTTGTTGCTAGAGGTGGAGAAGAGAGAGAGAGAGAGAAGAGAGCCTCCAAAGGGCTGGACGGCTAGGGTTTATTGTGCAAGCCTATTATGCCATGTCACACATAAGTGTGACTTATATAGGCAGCCCACTAAAGGGGCTGGCCATGGGGAAGAAACCCTAATAGGGTTATGTGTAATTACACTTAATTGCACATTAACCCCTATTATTTGTATCAAATACAAATAGGCCTATAAAGAACTATTCTTTATTCACTAAAACCCTTTCTCTCATAGACTTTAAAGCCCTTCTTGCATGATCAGTGTGTGACCCATTGGGTTCACATCATTAAGTAGTAGGAATAGCACGAGGTGTGCACAATGGAACTCTTTCCATTTAGGGTCTAATTGGAACTCCTTCCAATTCCCTAATTGATTATAACTCACTTATATCAATTAGGGCTTCTACTAACCATGAGTAACACCTAGCATATGGCTCATGGTGTGGTCCTTAATGAGGTGAATAGTCATTTACAAAGAACCCTTCTATTATAGTTTATAGGTTACAATTGCATCCTTCCTTCAACACAATGTCTCCAATTAAACTAATAGGACATGGAAGTCTGTCAAGTCCCTAGTTCAATTACTTTATACTCATTCATAGATATCAACTCATTAATGAACTCATGAAACTCTTTTCATATTCATCCTACCATGGCCATGGATTTAATGAGTTATATTATGAATGCTATATGAGACATTCTCTCTCTTTTTCCTAAGAGTGATGGATCCCTTGTTGATCACTCATATACCTTCATACACATAGCAGTAGGGCCAATGAACACCTTTGCAGACCCCTGAATAGGATCTGCACTTAGTGTTATCAAACTTCTAAAGCTACATGCATAAGGCAACTATGGTGTCTCAGGTCTAAGGATTACTTGTACCACTATAACAATGAGAAACTGATTGACAGGCAGGATAAAACTCCATTCAGTTTATCTCATATCTATGGTCACATTCAGTGTACCTATTCTCGCAATAGGCACCCACTTGTTGGTTGTAGTGTCTCCACACAAATAGCTTGAGACTAGCTATCCTCCTATAGAGTCAGCCTAACAAGTGCTAGTCCTATGGTTCATTACTGTCCATCATAGTGAACCTTCAACTAGGAATGCTTTAGGAGTTTAGTACAGAGATATATCTACAGTCTCAAAATTACAACTCTTTGTAATTCCATATTCTCAACTCTAACTCCATGGACATATTATGTAAATATAAATGATGCATATAAACATAATAGAATAAGCCCTTTTATTAAATCAATAATAAATGTGACATACATAAATGAAATCAAATGATTGTTCCTAATCCGTAAACAATCATCTCCATGATTGGCTCTAGGGCATAATCCTAACAGGAAGAAAATATACTTTCAATATCACAAAAGCCAGCGAGATTTTTTATCATCTTTTAGCCACTAAATACATTAAGTTGTCGGCAAGGCATAGCATACCAACCAAAGAGGCTAAGAAGTTTTGTAAATGGCATGGTGTTAAATCACATACTACTAATAATTGTGTGATTTTTCGAAATGTAATATAAGAAAATATTGAGAGGGGAATGTTGAGGTTCCCAAAAAAAACCAAGGAGCAAATGGTCGTTGATTCAAACCCTTTTGCGTCAATAGTAGGAATGAATATGGTGGCTGTTAACTTAAGGAGTTTGGCTAGTCGAGGAGTAGAAAAATAGGGAGAAGCCGGACGGCCTTTTCCATGCCAGAGGCCATCCAAAGAATATGATTTTGATGTGTCTAAGGCTAATGATATTTTTGATTATCTACTAGCCAGCGAGTTCATCGCAATATCAACAGGGTACAAAGAAGAAACTATGGAACAGCCATTTTACAGATGGCATGGGGTGAAGACTCGTGATACTTCTCACTGTTGAGTTTTCAAAGATCTGGTGCAAAAGGCTATTACCAGTAGGGTGTTAATTTCAAAAGTTAAAGGTATCAAGGAGAAATCACCACAAGGGCCTGGAGTGATGGTTGCTGTGCGGGACGTAAGGAAGTTGCCTGTAGCTAGAGGTGGCCCAGAAATTAGAGCACTGTACTAGAGGGACAGGCTAAATCATCACTATAACCATCATTATAACCTGTGTTACCAATGCAGGAATCCTATTCCCCTGCCTTTGCAACGGCCTGTAAGGAAGTGGACTTGGCAAAGGATTCAAAATTAGTAAAATCTGTTGTTGATGGATCGAGGAACACTTGAAGAAAAGCAAAGAGCATCTGCACAGAAAAGTACATCAAGGGCAGAAAAGGAGAAGCATCTAGCAAGGCAAGGATGATAAAACCACCATTAGTCAGGCTAGACATTTGGAGCAGATTGCAGCACCTAAAGTTCCCTCTGCCAGCCACGAGAACTCAGAAAAGAAGGATGCAGTAGTACAAAGTAGCAGCTAGGAGATGGTAAGAGGAGGAACAATATGGTGAGAAGGTTAAAACCATCAATTAAGGATATAAAGATAAGTAGCCAGAAAAGTACGTTGCAGACAAAGAAGCCTCAATTGAAAGCGTTGGGGATTCTTATAGCATCCAATTTGGCTCTTTACCACCAGTTCTGGGATGTAATATGTCTTCACCCTTCCAGCAACCTTTCAAGCCAAGAATGTGCAAGAGGGTCACATGGTAGGTGATGTGACAGATGGCGAAGACTTGCCAGTAGCTTGCATCGATTGAAACAGGGGAAAAGGAAGCAGAGAAGATAATCTTAGAAAAGCCTGCAGAGAAGATGACCCAGCACTTGAAGCCACTGTACATCAAGGTCCACATGAATGGAAGACTTGTTAGTAGTGTCTTGGTAAATAATGGAGCGGCTGTGAACATTCTTCCAACGGGTGTGCTAAGGAAATTGGGAAAGACTGAGAACGATTTAATTCCTTCAGAGGTGATAGTAGCAAACTTCGCCAGAAGGATAACTAGGAAAAAAGAAATTCTACCCATATCCTTAGCTATGGGTAACAAAGAGTGTTTATCCACTTTCTTTGTGGTGGATTCTTTATCATCATACAACGCTCTCTTAGGACGTGACTGGATACATTCGAATTGGTGTATTCCATCGTCCTTACATTAATTTCTAGTGTTTTGGAATGGAGATAAAGTAGAGATCATCTGGGCAGATCAAAGACCGTTTCTAGCAATGTCAAACATTGCGGAAGCGCATCTGTATGGTGAAGAGGTTAGCCTAATAATGTTCACTAAAGAAGACAAATATGGTAGGCCACAACCTTTGACCGGTAAATTAGATTTGTTCCCGAAGAAAGCAGTGGAAAGGGTGTTTAAAGAAGTGCAACGGCCTAATGTGTTTATCCCATATAGGCAGAAACCTAGCTGTATTATTGAAGAAGTTGTGTAATGTTAGTACACCATGAATAAATCGAGCGAGAGAGGTTACTGGCGGCTTTATCTCAAAAGCTCTTAGTTTACGCCACCAAGGAAAGCCTTTATGATATTGCAGAGGCTGGATGTGTTACTGAAGATGATGGATAGGAATTCGAGGAAGAAGACATGATAGGTTTGAAGGAAGTGGAGGCAGCACCAGCCAAGATGGATGACTTGAAGGCTGATGTCTAGGATCCTTTAGAAGAAGTCAACCTAGAAGATGAAGGCAAGAAAAGACCAACATTCATCAGTCAGTTGTTGCCCGAAGAATTCAAGAAGGAGTTGGTAGTAATGCTTAAAGAATATAGAGATTATTTCGCCTGGGATTACCACGAGATGCTAGAGCTAGATTAGAAGTTAGTGGAGTATCGCTTGCCAGTAAAACCAGGGTTCAAACCGTACAAACAACCCCCAAGGAGGATGACCGCTGAAGTCACTCAAAAGATTAAGGAGGAGATTGAAAGGCTATTGAAAGCTGGGTTCATCCAATCAGTAAGGTATGCCGATTGGATCTCTAATGTAGTTCTAGTAATGAAAAAGAATGGAAAACTTAGGGTGTGCGTAGACTTTAGAAATATTAATCTGGCCACCCCTAAAGATGAATACCCAATGCCCGTGGCAAATTTAATGGTAGATCGAGTGGCCAGACATGAAATTCTTTCATTCATGAATGGCCACTCTGGTTATAACCAAATCTTCATTAATAAAAATGACATCCATAAAACAGCCTTTAGGTGTCCAGGGGCAATAGGGGTATATGCCTGGAGAGTAATGCCTTTTGGTTTAAAAAATACGAGAGCTACTTACCAACGAGCTATGAATATTATTTTTCATGATATGATTGGTAAATTTCTTGAGGTATATATTGATGATATTGTTGTGAAATCAAATGGAACTCATAGCCATTTGAACGATTTTAGAAAAGCCTTAGTTAGAATGAGGCATCACAAGTTGAAGCTTAACCCCTTGAAATGTGCCTTTGGGGTGAAAGCAAGGAACTTTCTAGGTTTCTTGGTTCACCAAATAGGTATTGAAGTAGACAAAAACAAAGCAAGGGCAATCAGACAGGCCAAACCTCCACAAAATAAAAAAAAGTTACAGAGGTTTCTTGGCCAAATAAATTTCTTACGAAAGTTTACCTTAAACCTTGCAGGAAAAATCAATATTTTCACACCGTTGCTGAAATTACGAGCGATGGAGGAATTTATGTGGGAGGTATAGACACCCAAATTTTGCCGGGCCGCCTCCGGACAAAATCGATCAACCTGTTAGCAGTATAAATAGGTCGGACACACTCAATACCTAATATTATTCACCTTGTCCTACCCACTACTAGGGCGAGACATCCTCCATTTCAATATTCAAGGCCCTAGAGCAGGGAACGGGTACAAGGCCCGAAAACCCCAAATCAGACTCCTAACATAGCATTGGGTGGTTCGATTTCTCACAATCCTTGATCCGATAGTCAAGTCAACCGTCAGATCTTCAATTCAATATCCCTAGAGTGGTCTAGGATCATTTGATTGGGAATCAGAGGGGACAAACCCTCCGATCCCCAAAACGCCCAAATCGAATCCCTAGCATAGCACTATGTGGTTCGATTACCCACAATCCTTAATCCGATGGTCAATTCAACCGTTGGATCTTCAATTCAATATCCCTAGAGTGGTCTAGGATCATTTGATTGGGAATCAGAGGGCAGAAACCCTCCAACCCCCAAAATGCCCAAATCGAACCCCTAATACATCACTAGGCGGTTCGATTTCCCACAATCCTTGATCCAATGGTCAATTCAACCGTTGGATCTTCAATTTAATATCCTTAGAGTGGTCTAGGACCATTTGATTGGGAATCAGAAGGCACAAACCCTCCGATCCCTGAAACCCCCAAATCGAACCCCTGACACAGCATTGGGTGGTTCGATTTCCCACAATCCTTGATTCGATAGTCAATTCAACCATCAGATCTTCAATTCAATATCCCTAGAGTGGTTTAGGATCATTTAATTGGGAATCAGAGGGCACAAATCTTTCGATCCCCAAAACGCCCAAATCGAACCACTAACACAGCACTAGGTGGTTCGATTTCCCACAATCCTTGATTTGATGGTCAATTCAACTGTCGGATCTTCAATTCAATATTCCTAAAGTGGTCTAGGATCATTTGATTGGGAATCAGAGGGCACAAACCCTCCAATCCCCAAAGCCCCCCAAATTGAACCCCTAACACAGCACTAGGTGGTTCGATTTCTAACAATCCTTGATCCGATGGTCAATCCAGCCATCTGATCTTCAATTCAATATCTTTAGAGTAGTCTAAGATCATTTGATTGGGAATCAGATGGCACAAACCCTCCGATTTCCCAAAAAGCCCAAATCGAACCCCTAACACAGCACTAAGTTATTTGATTTCTCACAATCCTTGATCCGATGGTCAATTCGGCCGTCGAATCTTCAATTCAATATTACTAGAGTGGTCTAAGACCATTTGATTGGGAATCAGAGGACACAAACCCTCCGATCCCCAAAACCCCTGAATAGAACCCGTAACACAACACTAGATGGTTCAATTTCATACAATCTCTAATCCGATGGTCAATCCAATCGTTAGATCTTCAATTCAATGTTCCTAGAGTGATCTAGGACCGTCTGTTTGGGAATCAGAGGGCACAAACCCTCCGATCCCCAAAACCGCCTAAATCAAACCCCTACTATAACTTTGGGCAGCTTGATTTCTCACAATCTCTCATTCAATGGTCAATCTGACTGTTGGATCTTTAATTCAATCGCTCAAGATCAATACAAAAGCCATTTGATTGAAGATCAGGCCTCATTTGGTTCACGATCAAGAAAACCCTAATCACAAAGCCTTATGAGCATCATGCTCGCATCTAGGCCATTTGATCTCACCCTAGAGCGTACACACTCCACCTTTTGGTCCTAAACCAAGTTTAAGGACCCAATGTTTCAATTTCCATTCAAGATCAATGGTCGGAATCCATCAAATCGTTGATCAAACATGATCGCGCGATCGTACAGCCCTACAATAGGGCGAACCACCACCCTTGACCCACTACAGTAGCCCTACCTCATCTGGTAGGGCACACTAACCAAGAATCACAAGTTCCCATGAGTCATGACGAGAAATCATCACAAATGTAGAAAATTTGTGCCCATACTGGTAGTTCCCATGAGTCATGATGAGAAATCATCACAAATGTAGAAAATTTGTGCCCATGCTGGCACTACCAGCATGGGCAAATCTTGCTTTCAGCTCTGCAGCACCCTACAGCCCTTGCAGCCGTAATCCAACTGTTTGGATGGGACTTGAGCCCATACAGGACTGGCCAGCGTGGCCCACTCCTGCTATGCCAGCGTAGATAGGCAAATTGCCCTTTTGCCACTTTTGGACCATTTTGCTCTCATCAAATGAGGTATTCCCTTCACCAAACAGGTCCCAAATGCCCTCCATGTCCCATGTGACCATAATGCCCTTCCAAATGACCGTTTTACCCCTAAAAGTCCAATTTTCCCTATAAATAGCCCACATTTTTATTCATTAGGGATCCAAGCTCTTTACATCTGTAGACACCCCATTTTTATCCCCTAACATTTCACGTTTCTACCTTGGGAGCATTATCACATGTAGAGAATTACATCATTTTGACACCAAATCTTTCTAGTTAAGCTCTATACATCCCAAAGAATCCATAGTATCTTCCGGGGTTCAATTTGGTTAAGTCTTGATAGCTAATAAGAACTTTTGCAACTTATAGGGCATTTATGTCATTTCACTTGCATAATTCTTATTTGACATGCAATTCTTATCAAATTCATCCCGGGATGATCCTAATGACCTTAGGATGTCATTTGTAGGCTTGGTTTAAAATTTGGTTAAGTTTGGAGATGATTTGCTTAAGGATGGTCCAAGTAGGCTCGATTTGACTCCGTTCGTCGACCCTTCTTATAATTGCTTCTTAATTTGATCCAATTGAGTTCAATTAATGCTCCATTAATGTCAATTGGGTCTTGATTAAGGTGTATGAATGCTTGGAATTGTTTTTGGGAGAGTTTGATTGCAACTAGGACTCCATTAACATTCAAACCTTAATGTCATCTCGGTAAGCCTTAATTGATCTCTATGAGCCATATGGGCTTAGCCCTTCATTAATTGACCAAGTGTGGCTCAACTAGGTTTGATTTTATCATATTCTGGATAGAAAATTGAGCCATGGTCATTTTAAGTCCAAAACCAATGTATTTGGACTTGAAATGGGCAAGATACATTGCATAAAGGGATAAGAATGCACAAAAAGGCATGAAAAACACCCAAACCAGCTACTGCTGGCCGTATGGCCACCTAGAAGGGCCAAACGGCCACCTAGGAAGGCCAAACAGCCACCAACGGTGCCCAGTTGGCCTTTGAAGGTGTTTTTCCCTATCTTGAACTCTTTTGAGTCCTTATCTCGCTCCAACTCGAATTTCCTCTTGATTTTTGAAGTGTTTGAGATAGGAACCAGCTCTTAGGAGTGTTTGAGAGCCCTTGGATCATCCCTAGCTAGATCCAATCTTGACCATTCATTCCACCCACCTCTCACTATAAATAGGGGTCTTCCCTTTATTCATTCTTCATCAAGTCTTAGTAGAGTTTTCCTAAGCAAATGAAGAGCTTGAGTTCTTGAGTATGGAGTGAACATTCCTATTAGTATCCCTTCACTTGAGACTCATTCTAAAGAAGAGCTTGGCACAATAGTTAGTAGGGAACATTCCTATTAGTATCCTCTAGCTTGTGACCCATTCTCGAGCTTGAAGGCACGGAAGCTCTACCCAACTTGCAACTCCCTCCCTTGAGGCCATCATAAAGTTTGGAAAGCGTGGAAGCTCTGCCCAACTTTCGACTCAAAAAACCCCAGGTTGCAAACAAAAGTTTGCCTCAGTTCTGTCAGGTATAATCTCTAAACCCCATTGCTGTGATGTAATTATTTATGTAATGATGTATGCTCCCATGCGTTTTATTATTTATAGGATTTTGTTAGAGTTTTGATCCTAAATCAAACAAATTTCTAAACTAAAGTTGTTTGTTTTTCAAAAATAAGTGTTTGATTATGGATTGGATTCTAATAGAGTCCTACGAGGAGTGAAACTCTTCCCCCCAATATGTTCATTCGAACTACGTGGACTTTGATCTTCGTCAGAAGTACGTAGGCTGCTCACTTAAACCTAAGTTCAACTTAGCTTAGATTTTATCTTTTAATTTTTGTAATTTTTAGTTATTGCATGGTTGAAATTAATTAAGCCCAATTAATAAATGAGACCGATTTATCGGGCGAAATGGATGCCTATGGGCCGTGGTTCAGAACCTTCCCATTTCCTAACTTAGCCCCCGAACCCTTGTTTTTGGTTCAAGACTTGCCTATTTTCCATTAAATGGAGTCAAACTTGTTTTTCTTTAAAAACAAATCTTTTAGTGCTTTCCTCGTACCCTAAAAATGAGGTGGCGACTCTTTGCTTTTTGAAACCCTTTTAAAAGTGGAACAGAAACTCGATTCCCCCCCGAGTCGATTTCTGACGTCCACAACATCCATCTCTTATACACAAAAACCACTTGAAATCCTAACCTTTCCATCCTAAATCCTTGATCCTTCCTACCACAAATCATCCCAACCTAGCCTAAACACCAGTCCATCCTACCTTAATCTAATTCCTTTCCATCCATTACAAAGAACCCTACCACACATCCTCTCAAAAAAACATCTCTCACAAATTTAGGGGGCTGATTTTGAAGGAAAATCAAATGGGTGAACCTCCCAACTTGCTTTGGGATAGCATAGGAGGGACACAAAATTCTGCTGCTATTGACTACAAAATGACTGTCAATTTTTGCTGATTGACAACTTCACATCTGTTGACTGGTAACTTCACTATTACCAAGCTTTTCATTTCTAAATTCAGTCCACCACTTCCACCACCACTCAACCACCTTCCAAGCACACTTGGAACATTCAAAGGAAGATTTTCAAGCCTAGGAAAGGAGCACTCAAGCCCTCATTGGTCAAAGCCAAAGTAAAAATCACCTAAACTAGGTGAGCTTCCTTTTTAAATTCATTTATAAGCTTTCTTAAATTTTCTATTAGTTTTATTATCCATTGCAGCCTCAATATGTGATTGTCACCCTCCCCACCTCTGCCCGAGTATGTACATGGACCTCCTAACACGTGTCATGAAGGGATCAAAATCTTGTATGGTGGGTTAAAGGTAGGGAGACCCTAAACCACCCTTTGCATGCAAACCATTCCAATAGGTTGCTAGCACCCATTTTTCATTCCTTTTTATTTCATGTGAGCTTGAATTTGTGATGCTTGAAATGGCAATTTAAGCATATCAAAAGGTTAAAGCGATATTTAGGCAAAATCAAAATTGGCCCAAGGTTAGGTTCAGGCATGCATGGATATTGTTTATACTAACCTCTTCTTGTTTTCTTGTTGGTAATCATAATCAACTTGAACATAAAATAATCCCCATTTGCTGCGGAGTTTCTTAGACTTAATTGAATATCCCCATGCTTGGATGAATGGACAAATACAAGGACTTAAACAAATTCATTCCAAATGATTGTTCTCATTTTCATTTTATTTACTTTAGAGGCTATGGCTTTCTGCTACCCTCAGGTTTGTGGTCGTCGCAACCCTTTGCCCATTGCTTGTACATTTTCAGTTTTCATTTATTTATCGCTTTATTTACCGCTTTATTTAGAGGCTATGGCTTTTCGCTACCCTCCGAGTTGTGGTCGTGGTGACTCCTTTCCCCCAATATTTGAGCACTTTTTTTTCATTTTGTGGTCACTTGACCCTTTTATATTATGTACATATACTTGTACTTATCAAAGCAATAAACATCGCATTCATGAATTCCAAACCTTGCCAAGGTTGATTATGTTTATATATCTTTTGACATTTTCGATATGTTCATCTTGAAATTTCATGCTATGTGACATTTTAATTCTATTCCCATGTGAATAAAGTTTTAATTAAAGTCTTGAGGCAAACTATTATGCTATGGATAAAAGTTTATGGCATCAAATGCCTAAAAACTTGTCCCTAGCATAATGGTCTATCATCATCAAATGAATATAACCAATTGACTCACCAGATTCCAATGAATAATCCTACCCAAAATCTAGGAACTCCTATGTGTCCCTATGACACGTGGTAAAATTCCAGTCCTTAGGAGATTTAGTTAATTACGCTTTTATTCAATTAATTCAAGTGCGCACCAAGTTTGGATCCTAAATTCCTCCTAACCATTTCCATGCTTCAAAAAGCTCCAAATACTTTTTCAAAACGTCCTTTTAGAATTGAAAGTGATTCTTTACATCTCAAATCCCCATTGAAAGGTTCAACTTTCAAAAAAGGTTTTATTCAAGCTTGCATGGGATCATTCTCCCACAACTCATCTTTAATAACATTACCATCTTTATCAAATAGAGAGTTTGATTCAAAAAAAGAGTTTCTTGTCATCAAGAAAATTGTTAGCGCGTGCATCATTTTCAATTGACGAGTTCATTCCAAAAAAAATGACTCGAATAATTCTTTTCATTAAAAGGGTACGTGCTCTCTTTTCAAAGACATCATCGTATCCTCTCTTTTCAAAGACATCATCTCATCACATGAAGTCAATTTCCCAAAACCATCATTCCATGCAGGATCTCCCTTTCAGTTGGGATTGAGGATTATAAAAGTCTCACTCTCAGTTTATCTAAACAGAATTCCTTTACACTTCAAAGGTGCACATTTTTGAACTAAAACTCATTTCTTTTCCTTCAAAAGGGAACCCCTGTCTTCAAAAGACTATCTTTCTCTTCAAAAGAGAACACCTCTTTTTCTTTCAAATGCCTTCAAAAAGCATCCTAATTCTTCATCCATTCCCTTGACTTCAAAAGTCTCGAGTTCTCTAAAGAACCCAAAGTAGGCTCGCACTTGATATTAATTCATTAAAAAATGGAATCACATCATTTCCATTTCCATCCTTTTGTAAAGGATTGATTTTTACCACTGCAAGACAGGGACACTTCCCTTTGGAGTTAATCAATTTGACCTAAAATACTCATGAGAAGGAATGCAAATTTGTGGTCTTTTTCAAAAGGTTCCCATTTACAAAACCTTGAGGCATATTTTTCAAACATCAACACTTTCAAAAAGACGTTGTTCCGAATCCTTTAAGGATCTCTTTTCAAAACAACAAAATTCACCACCCTTCAAAAGGGTATTCTATGTCAAATTGTTCGTATAGGAAATCAATAATATCACATGGGATTTTAATCAGAAACATCGCCAAAATCGGGAACCGTTGGATTCCAACGGGCAATGTGGGGTCCTTCACACCTTCCCACTCGTAATCATACCCCCTTACCCTCAATCTTTAGTCTCATAGACCACTAGGAGTCATTCAATTTTCCAGTAGGCCCTTAAATGGACCTATTGACTATAAGGCCTCAGATAGACTTATTTTGGGATCTCAAGTGACCCTATTTTCTAATTAACCATAGGATGTCCAATCGCATCCTCAAAACCCCTGATTGGTGGTGACTCCATAGCCTTGATTATTCTAGATATGCTTTGCATGCCTAAGTTAGTCAAGGCACCCTTTGAGATGAATTTAACACACACCCTCACCAGAAATAGAGGACCCCGAGGGTCGTCCCATCTTAGGGAAAAACCTTTTTTTCCTTTTTTGGGGTAGCGATAGGAGGCTGAACATTATAAGGCCTTTGACAAGATAAAAGAGTATTTAACATCACCGCCAGTCTTGATTCCCCTATCTCCCAGTTGCGGGCTTAGATTGTATATAGCAGCAGCTAAGGCTTTAATAGGGGCGATGTTAGCCCAGGTTAACAATCAAGGACATGAGCAAGCAGTCTATTATTTAAGCAAAACTCTTACATGTACAGAAAAACGTTATTCATCAATTGAGAAATTCTGCTATGTTATTTATTATTCTGTGCATAAATTACAGCATTATTTTTCAAATACTTCTATATCAGTTATCTCTAAGAGTGATTTAGTCAAATAGATGTTGTCATATCTAATAACAAGAAGCAGGATAGGCCGTTGGGCTTTCATAGTTTTAGGATATGCTTTAAGGCATGTCCCTCAACAGCCTGTGAAGGGGCAAGTGTTGGCTGATTTTTTGGCTGATCACTTGATGGATTTAGATGAAAAAGAAATAGAGGTTCTACCAGTCTGGTTCCATGGAGACTAGAGTTTAACGGGTCTAGAACTAATAAAAAAAGTGGGGCAGGGATTGTCTTAACTGCCCCTAATGAGCAAAAATATAAGTACTCTTTCCAGTTAGATTTTAAATGTAGTAATAATCAGGTCGAGTATGAGGCCTTGATTATTGGATTAGAAATAATTCTGGAAATGAATGTAAAGGATGTTGAGAATGTTGGAAATTCTCAGCTGATTATTAATCAGTTAGCAGGAACATTTAGATGTAACTCCTGGTCATTGATGCCATACATAACAACAGCCACTCAGCTGTTGGCTATATTCGACGATGTGGTGTTGAAACATAGATCAAGAGAATTTAATAAAGAGGCATTAGAGTTAGCTCAATTGGCCTCAGGTCTTAAAATCAAGGATGGGGATGATAGGAGGGCTGTTATTGTTGAAAAATGAATTTTGCCTTCGATAAAAGAAAGAGGTATTGATTTTAAAGTGATGGCCATCGATTTAGAGGCCGATGATTGGCGAGCTCCTATCATGAAGAGGTTACTGAATCCAGGGGGTACATATGACAGGAAAGTAAGGTTGATAGCCACTCAAAATGTTATATATAAAGGGGAATTATATAGGAAGGGCCATAATGGACTTCTACTTCAGTGCCTTAGCCAAGGGGAGTCAATGTTTGTAATAGCTGAAGTTCATGAAGGTATATGCGGAGCTCATCAGGTTGGAATAAAGATGAGGTGGCTAATCAGACAACATGGTCATTACTGGCCAACCTCATTCAAGACTGTATCTATTATGCCAAGGGTTGCAAGGCCTATCAAAAGCATGGTCCAGTTACAGCATGTTATCAAGCCATGGTTGTTCAGGGGATGGGCTATTGATGTCATTGGTAAGATCTTTCCTCCTTCTTCAGGCCACCATGGTTTTATAATCATAGCAATGGATTATTTTACCAAATGGGTGGAGGCCGTTCCCAGAAATTCAGTAGATCAAAGAGCGGTTATTCGATTTATCAAGGAGCATATCATCCACAAATTTGGTTTACCAGAAATAATTAACATTGACCAAGCTATGACATTTGTTAGAGATCAAGTCAAGTCATTTGCGCTTGAATATGGTATACAGTTAACCAATTCAACTCCGTACTATGCATAGACAAACGGTCTAGTGGAAGCAGCCAACAAAACATTGAAGAATACAATAAAAAGAATGATGGAGGATAAGCCCTAGTACTAGCATCTATTATTATCTGAAGTGCTTTGGGCTTACAGAACTTCGTACAAAGAGAGCATCAGTACAACGCCCTATGCTTTAACTTATGGGCATGATGCGGTTCTTCCTATTGAGGTAACAGTACCATCTTTAAGACTAGCTTTTTAGGAGAAGCTGCTACCCTCAGAATATACGGAAGCAATGATTATCGAGTTAGAGAATCTATCAACGGAAAGATTAAGGGTTTTGGATTCCATCGAAATCCAGAAAAATAAACTTGCCCTCGTTAACAACAAGAAGATTAAGTTCAAGGCTTTCCAGGTGGGAGATTTAGTTTGGAAGGCCATTCTTCCTTTGGGTACCAAAGACCCAGTTTTTGGAAAATGGTCACCGACTTGGGAAGGTCCTTTTAAAGTTAGGACCGTTATACCAAGAGGCGCATATTCCTTAGAAGAGTTAACTTCTGCTAAACAGGTCAGAGCTATTAATGGCTGATATTTGAAAAAATATTACCCCACGGTGTGGGAGGCCTTTCAAAATCAATTTCAATAAAATGATTATAATAAGGCCGATACAAAAAGGAAAGTTCAAATAAAAAACACAGACAAAATACATTAATGGCCTAAATATCAAAAAACGAAATTTGTAAAGAAGACTAATCAACATCCAGATTGGTCATTTCAACAACAGCCTTCTCTTATTTATCTTTCTAAGTAGCAGCAGCAGAGTTCTTAGCCATAAAGTCAATGCGGAGTTCAGAGGCAGCCTTGAACATGTCCTGTTTATGTTTCTCCAGCCTCTCTTCTTTAGCAGTAATGGCAGCCAGCTTAGTTTCAGTACTTTGTTTCTTTAACATAAGTACTTCAATTTCTTTATTCAATCTACTAAATTCTACTAAATTCTTCTTGCTGCTTCAACTTCTTGGGTGCACTTTCTCTATGGAAGCCTGAGCAGATTTCACTTCTCCAGTGGTCTTCATAATCTGATCTTTGAGATTCTACCTTTCCACCTCAAATGAACGTGCCTTATCAACAACATTGGAGGCAGATTGGTACTTAGTCACTGCTTGAGGCAGTTCAGAAATTTTATCGGCCAATGGTGCCATTTTAGAGCCAAGTTCATTTGTGGATGCCAAAGTCTCATAGCAACTCACCAATTCAGAAGCAATTTTGACAATCAAATCAGCAAGACCGATGGAGAGTAGTTCTTTAAACCTAGTTTTCACTTGATCGATCTTGTTCCCCATGGGAATATTGGTAGTATTGATTAAAGGAGAAGATTTAATAGTTGGCTCATCCTCCAAAGAAGCTAACCAGCTATCAACATCATCCGGTACTTCAATGATTAGGCTACCAGGAGGAATTGGGGCTATGGGTGCAATGGGAGGTGCTGACTCTTTGTTAATAGAAATCGATGCAGTAAGAGGCTGAACTTGTTCATCTTTGGGAGCTACAGGTTTACTAGGCTTTTTGTTCTTTTGGCTATTGGAAGACTCAGTTGCTTTAGTCTTCGCATCAGCGATATCTTCTGCTTTTCTTTTCTTAAGCCCTTGCCCTCGCCCTTTTAATGTAGCAGTAGTGGAGGACTTGAAACGGCCTCTTTTGGAGGTGGTTTTGGGGGGAGCTTTTTGTTCAGGTTCTTCTTCCTCGTCCTCCTCTTCTTCTTCAATAACTATAGAAGTAGCTTGACTGGAGCTGGTAGCCTTAGCAACTCCTAAGTATCAAAATCAAAAGAATAATTAATAAAGGGCTGGAATCAACAGAAAAGTGCTACGCATATAAAATAAAGTACCTATGGGGATAGTAGGATTAAGAACAGCCTGGAGAATGTCTTTTGGGATGTTGAGATCAAAGACAGTGTCGAAACTACTAGAGAACTCAACACCATCCTCATTTCTTTTGTGGAAGACAAAAGTACTATCGACCATAGCAAATTTGGCCATTAGGACAGGAGGTAAGGGCTTATTGAAAGGAATTATGTAAGGCGATGGGTCACTAGAGATTTGAGAGCCATACAGCTGCTTATCTCTAGACCAACGAACAAGACAAGAGATTTCATGATCAATCAGGAGTTTATCAAAGGCCATCTCATGTCTTTCTTCTACATCCGCCTCTAACTCAGTGGGATTCTACTTAATTTTGTAGAACTTTTTGTATCTTTTAATAGTTTTGAGATGGTCATTGGCCGTACCTTTTTTCCCTTTGCTTTTCTTAGGTTCAAGAGGGAGTTTACTCTTCATCAGGTTATCAGGAAGGGATAACCTTGCTAAATGTTCTTGCTCTGTTCGAGTGGCTAGTCTTTTTAAGTAGGTTGTCCACCAATGTTTGAACGATGTTATAGCTGATGAGAATTATGGAAGAGAGTTGATGCGAGAGGCCATCGCTTCCTCTCTGTATTCTTCATTAATTTAAAACAGAATAGACTCATCTGCAATAATCAATCTCTCAGTAGGGTTAGAGTTCAACGAGAAGATAAATGATGGAACTAGGATCATTTGGGTAAAGCCGAATTAACGGCAAACCAGATTTGGGGAATAAATTTCGACTCCAACCTTTAGGTTCTTCTTATCAAAATTCCTCGCAAAATGAAGGTCCCTCACTACCAGATTAGAATTCCAGAGGTCTTAACTATCTTTGGTGTTTTCATCAAAAGGAGCAGTAAACCATTCTGGGCTAAATTCCTTGCGTGCAAATGGGAAAAAGAGCTCTACTGGACGGTCTATGGAAAGGGTGAAGAAGGCAAAGAAATAAGAGGTAAATGGGAGAGCTTTTGTGGAAGCGCCAATCCAATGGCCTCTATAGCATTTTAATGGGTTATCTTGTAATGTCCCTACTCTAATTTTGAAATAATTATATTATTTTGGGTCCATTAGCGATTGGTTTTGATCGCTAATTGGGGGTAAAATAATTTTGCTTTGACTTGGTGTTAAGGTTCTAATAATCTTATTTAATTATTTAATTATTTTTAGACTGGCCAATTTTAAATTTTGATGACATGTATAGAATTTTATTTTATTTTATTTTCGAGAAGGTCATAAAATCTATATTGCCAATGTTACTTATTAATTTGATATTAATTATCACGGGTTATACAAGATAATTATTTAGAATGTCATTATTTTATTTTTATGTGATAAATTATTTTGACATGGGCCCTAAAGTTTTAAAACTTAATTGGACTACATGTGCTATTTAACATTGGTGGGATTAAGCATTATTGACTTTTATATTTTTATTTTATAAAGGGACCTAGATTATAGACCTTATGTTATATTTGGGTCTTTATTTTATATTAGGCTCAATATATTTTGGACCTAATGCTATATTAGTTGTAATTGGGTGAGCCCAATTGGTGGAATACTTGCTCAACTTATTTTTGCATGTAGGACACTTGTCCTAAGGGCACAAAACATATCTATACTACATATTAAAAGATGAATGTAAGTAAAACTTTTGATTGACTAATATACCCTTATTTTAATTTTTAAGTACACAACTACCCACCCTTCTGCATATATAGGAAATATAGTAATATGAAAACTATAATTCTAAAACACATACCTTAATATATTCTAAAACACATATCTTAATATATTCTAAAACACATACCTTAATATATAAAATACAAATAGAAATTCAAAGGAAATAAAAACTATAATTTCTATATAATAAATAGAAATATACAGGAATATGGAAACTACAATTCTAAAACACACACTTTAATATATTCTAAAAAACCTAATGCTTTCTCCAAACGTTTGCTCTAAACATTATGTTTCTCAGAATCATTGCTCTACTCATTCCTCCTTTTGTCTTCCCCTTCATACTCCATAATATGGAGTATAAACAATTACAGGATGTCCTTTCTTCTGTTCTCAATATATTGATATTTGTTGCTCCTTTCATCCTTTTTTCTTTTCAGTCAGGTATAATCTCCAGAAGAAGTCTATAGAATAGACATAATCTATCCCACCTTTTATTTTTTTAGGTTGCAGAGATGGCATAATCGATGTCGTTCGAAAGTTTCCAAAGCAGAGAATATCAAGGTCACCAGAAGAATGTTCTCTATCTTACAAGTTAATTCAAATCCAAAGTGAAACCCTAGCTTTTTTTATTGTCTTCCATAGTTTTACATCGACTAATTACAGTATTCGGTGGCTTTGAATTGTATAGGTTCCGTGGCTTAAACAACTCGAATTTGGTACATAGAGCCACACGGATGTGTAAGTTTCTTTGGTTAATATGTCCCCAATTCCTATTTTTATTTGGATGCTTTTTTCATTCTTCGACTCTTTTCCACTGCCCATACATTATGATCAAAACTGAGTTTTAGAATAAGTATTTTAATTCTCATTTGTTGTATGATGTGTATTATAATGTATAGTGAAGTTAGACGATGAAGATATTATTCAAGCTATTGGCAATTTAGCAAAGACAATGTTTGACAAAATACCTGAATGGGCTTAATATTAAAATACTTCTTTTGAAATTTTACTTTATCAAGGCTTTTGTGTAATCAAGTTAGGTTCTATTTTGAAATAAAAATTAAAGAAAAATAAATTTTGTTTAAGAATCCTAGCCTAATTTAAAAAGAAGAAATAAAATTCAAATAATGTTAACTTATGAAGTCACTTATATAAACATGTTGTCCATGAAATTTTTTAAAGTTTTGGTGCTTATTCTACTTAGTTTCAAACCTGGAGCTTTCCTTGGATTCCTAACATTGTAGTTTGCGCTTGGAAAATGATATTATTTGGACACAGTTTGGTTTTGTTGCATATGGAGTTAACAAGAACTAAATAGAAACAGCAACTATTTCTGTAATAGTAACTTCAGCATTGCACGTAAAGGCTGAAGAGCTTCTGCTAAGCAGTATCAATTTATAACACTTCACTTGTTATCTGGTGGTATGAGTATTGTACTGTATTTGATAGGGAAGCAATTTACTAACATTGATTGTTTGTAAATCTCTAATAATGGTGTTACAATGTTTATGAGCTCAAGTACAATTTTTATAGTTTTGCGGAATGATTGGGAGGATCCATGAGCTCAGAATTTTTCTGAATTATGTCGTATCAGTTCTTGTATTTTTAAAAAAGCCTTGAGTGATTGCGGTTACCAGTTGGATTTAAAAAAGTAATTTAGGTTGTTTATCTTAATATTGTGAAGAAATTTTATGGGTAGTTGTACCATCTACACAATCTGGCAATGGTAGTTATTGGAGATTTTTCAAACACACAGGTTTGAAATACTGATGTTGATCTTATTGGAATTACAGGAATTTTTTCTTGTTAGCAACCCAACGAAAATGCATTTATTCAAAAAAAAAAAAAAAATCTCAAAACCCTTTTATAGCTATGATACTTTTACCAAATGATGAAAGTGTTCATGAAAATCAAACGGGCTAGGATAATTGAGTCCAACTATGATTCCAAAAACTAAATTATAATTCTATATTAAAAATTTTAATTTAATTTCTAGATTTTTTTTAATCAAAATCGCAGAAAATTAGCCACGTGCAACACACGTGTGCACCAACTAGTATAAATAAGGGTTTAAAGGCCAAAACAGCTCCACTACTCTCATTTTCCAGCATTCTTGAGTTTTAGATACAGAGAGAGAAGAAGAAGAAGAAGAAGAAGAAGAAGAAAAAGAAGAAGAAGAAGAAGAAGTAGAGAAGAAGAGGAGGAGGAGAAGGAGAGGGTCGTACGACCCTTGTACGGACAGCTTGAACAGACCACTTTGGGGAGCTTTCTTTTACCAATTTTCTGCATTTTCTCTTCTCTTTCTCATCCAAACAAGTAGGTGCATATTTCTTCTTGGTAAATTTAGGGTATTGATAATATATAAAATTATTTCCCCTATTGTGAAGTTATTTTTCATGATTTTGTAATTTCTTGGAAGAAATTAGTAAAAGGGGTATGAATCCTCCATGTAATTGGATATTACCATTTTGTTCTTTGTATTTGGGTTAGGTGTATGTGAAAGAAATCATTTTATTAGGGCTTTCAAACATGCAAGATCATATTCAACAAATTTAGGTTACAAAGAATAGGATTTGTGATAAAGGGGGTGATTAATTGGATGATTATTTACATGCGTGTATGTAAATTGAAGTTTTAGTTACATTACTTTCTTGGAATGAGAGTATTATCATGTTTGAAGATAAAATTTCAGACCTTTGTAGTTTATTTGTGGTCTTTGGAACCTATTATAAATTATTGTGTTATTTGAGATGTCTATATGTATATATTGGCTTGTGATTGTACTTGGTTTAAAAATACTTGGTTGAGGTTTTGTGTATGTGGATGTATATACATATATACTTTTGTTATATGAGTTTATGAAAGTATTAAGACTTAATTGGTCCTATTTTATATGGTTTTGTGACACATAAATCATTTTACGTGTGTGTTGGGCTGTGCTGATAGCACGAACCCATTTTTCCATTTAATTCATAACTTTCTTTCTAGTTATGATTTTGAGATGAAATAAGTTGGATTTTATCACTGACTTGTTGGACTAACATTTTCGTGGTATTTGGGGACCATTTGGTATTTTTGGCGTAATTATTTCGTGGGACCCTTGAATCTGGAAATTCTGTTGGGCAATAGCAACTTCATAATGAAAAATAATTTTGAATGAGTTACTAGGTATTTCTCTACCAAATTTTGAGGTTACAAAGTACATTTGATATACTTTTAAGAGATATAAATCTCAAAGCCTATTTCTTTTTTGCTTAAATTATAAAAATTCGTTTGTACTTGTTACTAGTTGTGTTCACTAAAATTTTAGATTTGGTCTTTTGACTAGAATATATTTTCAAGCTATAGAAATTTTGGATAATGGAAATATGATATTTTTTACAATTAGCCATTGGTTATATGTTTCATAATTTGGAATTACAATTGGTATGGGATTAAATTGTAAGATTATGGAAAATGATCTTCTAGACCTTGTCGATGTAAAATTTTATGTTATGGGTAAAGTTACGTAATTGTGGCCTTTTCGAATTGAGTTATTGACTTTGATTTTGTAAAAGAAAATATAAGAATAATAAATATGGTTATTTATTTCCTTGCAATTGTTGGAAATATTATGTGAAATTACTTTCTTGATGTTTATCATGGAAAATATACGTAGACATGCTAAATATTAGTATAAAACTTTATATTGTAAATTATGGGGATATCGTGTTGATACGAAAATTATTTTGCTAGCTATGAGATTATTAGCATGATGGGCATAATTACATTACATTGGCATTCATGGCATAGCAATGTATTGAAAATTGACTTAATAAATACTTGGTAAAAGTGTTAAGGGGTCATTGGATTTGGACTACTAGCGGTAAAGGGACTTAGCGGTGTTTTTCATTCCTTTGGTCTTGGGGTGCTTTCCAATTCTAGGTTAGAACCCTTGTGTTCCCGAATCAGAGGCTACTTTCTGGTTCTAGGCAAGAACCCTTGTGTTGTCCTCTTGGAGGTGGGTTTAAATCCTCCATTTCCGCACGAAGACTCCTGCGGAAGTGGTTTGGTAATTGAGGAATAAATGTAACTGGACATGGAGTCGCATATTACATTATCATGACATGGCATTCGTTGCATTAAGTTATGGGTATATAACTTATTGTATCTATTGGTTATTTATTCAATTAGCTTATGGAATTTATTAAGATATTTCTATACGGTTCTATGGAAATACAATAATATGGAAATGAATATGAGTTTATACTTTGAATTTATGGGTTATCTTTGATATAGAATTGAACTGGACTTGGATATTTTCTATATAGCATGTATGAGTATTTTTATGTACCTTGTGGTTTTAAATGGATTTTTAAAACCTTGATAGACTTTGTAGAAATATGTAACCTATTGAGCGTTAGCTCACCCCCTACAGTTTTGCAGGTTCTTAAAGATAAAGAAGTTGTTTGAGTTATAGTATTTTGATAAAGTACTTGTATATTGGTTCGCGAGGCATTCTACAAAATGGAGGATACGTTTTGTGATAGGCTGTGAATTGATATTGTATTAAATTATGATTGAATGTAATTTAATTTCTTGGTGATGTTTTGGAATTGTAATAATTAATTTTTGTTGGGAACCATGTGGAATTTGAGGAAAGCAATGATACTCTTGTGGATGGATGCTTTTGTATTTTTGTTTTTAACAAGTTAATGATTTTACTTGGCTAGCCCATATAGCCAATGGGTCATGCCAGATTTTTATTAAAATAATGGTTAAAATTATTTTATTCTCACTTACTTATGGATCTAAAACCTGTTTTATTTTGAAAAGTCAAAGTTCAATTTGTCTTAAAATCAAATGTTTTATTTAATCAATCTCGTTTTATTACCCTTAATTATGACTTGATAATTTTGGGTCGTGACATATTTGTTGGAAGACTTTTGGTTACCCCAGGGAAGTATTCATATAGCTAGAATTAGAGAAGCCAGAAAGGACCTCCTCCAAGAATCAAACCACTCTTCACCACATCATGACATCCACGATACAGGTGACCCAACATGAAAGGAGCCAAAGCCAATTTTTAACTTAAGGCTAATGCTATGGTAACCTTGCTACACTCTTGGGTCATTTGGCAAGAAGCACAACAGAGGAGAAATCTACAGATCCATTGGAGAAGGAAGGCACAGTGCTCTTGAGGTAAAATTCGGTCCCCATCTGTACTAGCCTTATTTTCCTTGGCAGTGTACACCCCATAAGAATTCCTTGGCAGTGTACACCCTATAAGAATTCTCAGAGGAGCTAGAGAAGTGGAAGTGAATGTCAACGTCAGGATCATAGGCCGCATTGGGGATTTCACCATTAGTACGGAGGCCAATAAGCGCGCACAGATCAAGAACTGTTAAGGTTATAGGACCACAAAGAAAAAAGAAAAAATTTAAAGAAATACTCCAAAAACTTAAGGCTGCTACAAAAAGAGGACGATCCATGGTGTAATCATGTTTTGTAAGCATAATGTGCTCATATATCCCAACCTTCTTCCAATGATTGCTAAAATTAGGCTCTAATCGCTCAACCCATTAAGTCCAAGAAATGGTAACCCTAAGCCAAGATCGAATCGATGAGTGGGCCATCCACTTCGGCCAGTTTGAAGATTAGTGGTTAAGAAGGGAAGATTCTTTCAAACAGAAGGGAAATATGGATTTAGAGGAGAAGGGAAGTTAGGAAATGAGAAACAAGAGCCAATCGAATGCTCTAGGGTAGTTACTTCTGTCGAAACTGCATCCACGAATGAACTAAGAAGAAGATTTTTAGAGAGAAAAAGGAACGAGAGAGAAGGGAAGATGAAAGAGGATCCTTGATTTAGCGGTACAGGTGGTTATGGCATAGGGGTTTAGTAAAGGCGGGTTTCAAGAAGGAGCAGTAAAGTTTCATTAAAACTCTGCCTAGGTAATCATTGATGATTAATAGATCTGTCATTATTGGGGAGTTGACACATGGCCAGGAAAGGGCTTATCAATAGCCTCTATCCGTTTATTTTTAAATTTTAAATGTCTGATAAGAGGATGATAGAGGTATTTGATAACAGGGCATTGTTTTCGCCTAAAATTGACTTATCAAGACAGGAAAGTAATTTCTAAAGAAGAGCCATGTGAGCAAGCGATGCCAGGTAGGATGAGTCTACTGGAGTGGAAAAACAGTTAAAAAGGGCATGTTTTGGACCACGTCAAAAAGAGGTTTGAAAGAAATAAGGAGTAGCTTTATGAAGGACTCTACCATGATCAGAATAGTGGGAGAGGTAAAGTGCTGCTGGGATACAGCGGCAGAGATGAGGCCTACTACTACCACCAAACACGGGAGTTGCAGTAGTGAACGTGAACTTGCTATGAACTAGACGTGGGAAATTTTATCCATAGTACTGTATAAAAGAGGAAAGACACGCGCAGAAAAGAGGTTCCACAACCAACACAAATCCTTCTCAGGAAATCAATATCAATTTGTCTTAGCTTCATAGCTTCCAGTTTTAATTTTGTTATTAGCTTCTTAGCTGTCTTGTTGATTCATGCTTTGGATTTCAAACATTGGACATCTTATTGTTTCGTATTTGAGGTTTCTGTAAGTAATTCCTGTTAATGAAGTACTTTCCTTTGCAATTCTTTGATATAGCATCTTAAATTCTATTTATCAGTAGACTTTAGTTTAGAACTTTAGAGAAAAGAACCCCTATCTCTCTTTCATCACCTGGTTTACATTTTAACTTCATATACCTCAGTAATCGAATAGGCATTTGAGGTTAACGGCCTAGGAGGTGCTGTGGGGTCGTGGTCACACGATCTTTAGGCTTTCGAGCCTTGGCACGCCCCGCGCAACATTTTAGTGTGAACAGTAATATTTCTTCTTCATCTTCTTCTTCTTCTTCTTCTTCTCTCTCTCTCTTTCTCTCTTAAAATCCATTTTTTTTAATTACGAAAATGGCATACCAAACAACAAATAGATTGGGGACCGAATTTTTATTTATTTATTTATAAGAAAGGCACACCTATGTCTACCATGAGAATGAACACCATGCACACATACATGGAAATTTACCATTTTTATTTCCTAATGTTCAAATTTTCCATCTATTGTGTTGAAATACTTTTTCTCTATGTGCAAATTTTTTATTTACTTATTTATTTATTTTTTGTGGTAGTTAAGGAATTGATTTATAGTTGCTCTTAAAAACGACAGTAGTTTATTAAGGGGCATTAAAGTTATTTCACATATGTCATTAACAGTGTTATTAAATTTTGCTCAACGCATATATTAGGTATTGAATTGACAAAATTGAAACTTGGACTTTAAAGTAAAAACTGACCCAAATTTTAGACCCTAAATTGCAATTTACCCAAATAATAATTATAATAATTGGGATGACAAGTAGAAATATGTGGAAGTACAAGGACATGAGGGAAACAAAACATCAACGCTCTGTCCCCCCTACTCACCTCGGATAAATTGCAGGATGAGGTAGCACTTACTTTCATCCAAGAGATACAAAATTCAAAATTTGAAAAGGGAGAGAGAGAAGATGGCATCATCAGGGAGCGTCAAGGGTTTCTTCAGGCAGAGGAAGAATATTACCAAACCCAAACCAAAGTCGTCTTCTTCTTCTTCAAAGAAATCCCCCCATCACCCCGCGACTTTCGGCGCCGATGTTGCTCAGCCTGCCGCTTTGATTTCACATGGTTCTCCCGATCTCAAAGGTCTCTCTCTACAACTCTCTCTCTCTCTCTGAGTATCCATGTGTCAAAATATTTATCTGTTGTTTCATTTCATTTAGGGCTTAGTTTGTTTGGCCGGAATCGGAATCGGAATGGAATGGAATGAAATTTTAGTGGTGAGTCGTGGTGATGAGGGAGTGAAGAGCGTTCCATTCCATTCAGATTCGCCGATTCCGGCCAAACAAACGAGGTATTTGGTTTTTGAGGTTCCCCACAATGAAACATTACGATTTACAAATCTTACGGCCTGTTTGATTTGGGCTTAAGAAAATGCGTTTTATAAAATAGGTTTTCATTTTCAAAATACCCTTTCTTTTGGATAATCAATGCCATGCATTGAGTAATGTGTTTTTGTTTTTCATAATCAGTATTATCATCTCTACTTGCTTGACTCTCCTACTTGTAAAGGTTAGATTTTTTTTTTTTTTTTTTTTTTTTTTTTTTTTTTATAAAAAATTGGAAACAAACTTGGGGGCGTTATAATGACTTTGAGTAAATCAACTGCATGGATTGAGTTTTCCTGGAAATGATATTTGCGTTTTTTGGGGTGGTGATAGATGGTTATGATGAGCATGAGGATGTGTTGAGGCAATTCGACATGAACATGGCATATGGACCTTGTCTTGGTATGAGCAGACTGGCTCGGTGGGAGCGTGCTCACAGTCTTGGTTTGGACCCTCCCAAGGATGTCGAGGGCCTCTTGAGAAGTGGCAAAGTTCGCTTGGACTGCTTGTGGGATGGCCGCGTTTAGCATAAAACTAACATGTAACTGAAGGTTTTGCTTTTAGGTGTAATGTTCAGCCTCTGGCTGTACTGTTAGGAACTCTTTCTTTACTTTCATGAAATATTTGTCTGCAAGTTCATAATTGCCATTCTATACTTAACTTATGTAGGTTTGGTTAATTTTCTCTTGCTAGTTGTGTACTACTATGTTTGATTATGAATTTATGGTTTACTTGTAGAATCCTGGTTGGAAAAAATGTTTTTCTGATTAACCATATAAAAAATATGAGTATTTGTCCCATCATCTATAGCCCACCTCCCTCTCTCTCTCTATCTCTTTGTTTGGTTTGTCGGTGGAGTTGAGAGGGAGAGGGAGAGAAAGAAAGAGGGGGGGGGGGGGGGGGGAAGGGAAGAGGAAGAGGGAATACTTTTAATCACTTGAGCATCTCCAGCCCTTACTCAATACCTATGTCAAATTCAAATTTGAGTAAAAAGGGCCAAGAACCTTCTCCAACCCTATACTTAAATCCATATCAAACTTGGGGATACTCAAATGCTTCCCCAAATCAGGGGACATCAAAACCATACTCAAATATGAGGGGCAAATCGGTAAGAAGATTCAATGGCTATATTTGGCTGGAAACTCGCCGGATCTATCGCTAGAGGCTCGTTGGAAAGCTATTGTCTCTCTCTTTTTCTCTGTTCTTGGACAATTGACTTCTTCTCTGTCAGTTTTGAGGTCACTAGAGCTGAAGAAGTCGCCAAATCTGGAGGAGTCACCACCAGAGCTGTAATGGAGTTGCCAGAGCAAGAGTAAGGGAGAGGAAGAGAGAGCTTCTGGGTAGATTTTGCCGAGTTCCAGAGGTCTGTGACCAACTCAACAATCAGCTACTTGGTTCTGCCATCAAAACTCAACGGTAAAATGGACAAGACGAGAGAGTCAGGTCAAAATTTGGGAATTTTTGGGATAAGTTGGGAATTTATAAAAAAGATCTGAGTCGATATTTGAGTGAAGGATTGGAGAGTTCCATGCCTGCATATCAAATCTGGGGAATACCCCTTCTTTTTACTCAAATCTGAGTAGCAAAAAAAAGGGTAATGGTTGGAGATGCTCAAATTTAGGGTTTAGGAGCAGGTGGAATTTTTTTTTTAATCAAAATTATGTGTTAATGCACCCAAATACTGGCGCTGGACATTTTTTTTTAGTGGGTCAAATTTTTTAAATAAGCAGAGATTGATATGCTTCTTTGTTATAGAGTTATTATTTTCTTCATTCCTTGATGCATTCATTATCCAAGGAAATGCATTGTATTGTCTATATTTCTGCCTCTATTTGTGACTGATAGCTAAAGCCAGACTATTGTTTCTCCACACGAATGCGCAACACACCCAAACACTCTTGAAGATACACTTAGTTGGAACATTTTTGTGAGTACGTACACCTATACATGTAATTGCGCCCTCTCGTCACACTTTCTGTGGGTTGTTTCACAATGTATTCATGTTGAAACTTTGTGTTCATCTCTGTGCTTTTATATTTAAAATTTGCAGAGTTTTCTAATAGGCAACTGTTTATGCTTTATAGTCATTATGAGAATTACTAAAAGGTATTGCTTGTGGGAATCGATTGGTTTAGACAATACTGTTGGGGTTTAATTTTATATTTATGAACAATGTAACAGTGTTTTTGGCAATGAAATTATTTGTGTAGGAGCCTGTTAAAGATTCCAGAGGCTCGAAACCCAGCTTGTCTTCACTTGGTAGATTTGGATTTAGCAAAAATCATTCGGATTAAACAATTTTAACCATTTGAAGTGGACCAAATCTTTGGGTGGTAAACACAGTCAACAGGGGGAACACAGGGTAGAGTGGGGCCACTTTTGCTCTGCCTAGGACCCTACATTGCATATGAAAAGTTTTGGAGATTTTAGCGTTCAAACTATGGCTGATGAAATTTCAGAAGGGAACTAAATGAAATGACGCTTTTTGTTGTCGTCATATTAAGCACAAAACCATCTCGTAGAATAATGAAATTGAAGTGCGCATACTCTTTCCACAATGATAGTAAAATCGAGTTATGAAATCTGACACCACTCTTAGCAAAATTAAGTCGTGAGATCTGAGAAATGGCTACCCATGCCTGCAGCAAACTAATGTCCAGTCCGTCCTCTCCAGGTCATGAATTTATTGAAACGAACCCCTTCAGGCTCCAGCCAAAACTAGTAAGTTCTTACTTCATGGTTTTGTAATGGGTGCATGTGCCGCCCCCAAAGACGCATCGCACCCACCATACCATATAGGGCAGTGGAAGGAATATCATTTGTTACTTCCATTTTGTCTGATGTAATACTCAATGCCTTGGGGTCTCTTAAATGTGGATATAGTACTCGTTTATCCAATAAAAAAACTGTGCGTTGCTACATATGCTTGGGTGCAATATTCATGATTCAACACATTACAACTCACTCTCAAGTCTCAACTTATTCTCCTCCATGCAGGACCAGCCTCCTTAAACTAAAATTTTACAACATTAATTCCTGTAAACGCTATTGAAAATGCTTTTATCTACCTTCTTCACATAACAAAAATGACAATCTAAGGTAAAATGAACCTAAAATATTTTACTAGTGAATTCGCATCTGCTGCAACCGATACTTGGTAGTCTGACTTCCTTCTGGTTTTGGGCTTCACAAATCAGGAATACATGACCACCAATAGAGAGGCACAAGCGTGCATGGTGCCTGTATTATAAGGGCATGTGGCAGCCCCGAGAAATCATTCCCTGTGACCCCAACAAATTTTGCTAGTGCAACACCAAGGTATCCATTTACTATGAATGCAAGGGCAATAGCAGACATGAGAAATGCCATTAGAGATCCCTCACAGCCTAGTTGGCACAGCTGCACTGTTAGAACACTGAATGGCGGAATCTTCAAAAAGAACAGAACATCTAGAAAGCCCGAGAAAATCACAATGTACACACAATCTGGCACCCCCATCTTTCGATAAACCCCCTCCACGAACAGCACATCCGAAACCATGAACATTGCGATGGGGACCTGAATGGCTGAGATCAGTTTTCTTGGTGGGACTGACTTCAAATGTCGATCATAAATAAAGCTCCACAGAAGCATTGCTTCCTTGCCAAACACCTTAGAAATCCCCAATGTTGATGAGTCGAACTTCTGATAGTGTGTTTGGTAGAAGAACATGGTGCCATTCAGGGCTGGAATTATTGCATAAGATGCTGCAAACCATGTTATTGAATAAGCAATCTTGGGTTTTCGTAACACGCCTGATGGTTCTGAAAGCTGTTTTTTGATCCCATATTGGATGGACTCTTGGGGAGGTTAAGAGAGTTTCCACAAACAGAAATGGTTATGAAAAACTGGATCTCAAGGAGCAGGCCAAAGAAAAGGAACATTGTTTGAGGGGGAAATCAGTCAGTGGCAACACCACCTAGCAGGTTTCCAAGGACTCCACCAAGGGAGGAAGCCATCCAAACAAACGACCGGAGCTCACCTGAGGAAGATGACTGGGAGTTCTTTGAAGAGGAAGTGGGCTGTTTTCCAGTTCTGCGACAATGGCATCATTCGCAACCTCAACTATTGAAGCACCAAGGTTATTAAGAAGGAGATATAAACTGATGTTGAAGATTGAGATGCTTGCTGGGGAAAGCATCCATGACACTGCTCGTAAGAAAACTGCACCAACAGATGAGTAGAATTAATTATACAGGAAAACAATAAATGAATTAAGTTTGGAAAAATAAATAAATTTGATACCTAATAAATTCAGCATTTGGGTGGAAGACTAAGTTGTGATATATGTATCCTTTCTCATGGAATTGGACTCAATTTCTCACTAACCACTCATTTCTCAGTCTCAGACCTAAGGGCAGAGAACTGTGATAAAACTCTCACCTCATTATGCGCTTCAAATTCTGCTCCAACTATTAAGAACATATTCCTGTCACGTTAGAAATAGAGGTGATCAGATGGCTCAAACCCACATAAGCTTCAATGTGTCAAAAGTGGATAGCATGTGTGGGGGAAAATTCCAGTGAATGGGTCTCACAGGAATTTTCATGTTGATGGATGCTGATATGTCACGCCAAAAACCACAAACATCACCTTCTTTCTCCGGTCGATCCATGGGTGGGGTTGGACCTGCAAAAGCTTCTCCAACGCCCAAGTTAGGAAAGGCCCAAAAGGAGAGGAATTATGTTGAGTGGATTGAGCATACCTTTGGCATTTGATGGTATTTATATCCCATTATTGGGATTCTAGAGTTTCTAGGGGTTAGACAGATGTCACCCTTCCTGCAATTCCTTTTGCCTCCTCCTTTATCCAGTAGTTTTATTCTTATTAAGTGACGAACTATAGGACATGTGAAGCCATTTCCTGGAATCTGTACGTTTTGTACAAGTAGTATTTGCAGACGGTAGTGGAACCTGCCATTACGTCGCCTGTCTTTGTCACGATAATCGATGCCAGAGATCATGTGGCTATTATAGAACTTGTCTTCTGTTTAGACTGTTTCCCCGAGTACGAAATGCGGGAAATAGGTCGGCCAGCACCATGACACCCACTTCCTAAGGTCATGGTTGTGCTGGACTTTAGAGATGTCCCGTTTTTTGAGCTCGGTCATGTTTGAGAGAGCCAGTGTAGGGAGCAAGTCCCGTTCTTGAACTCGGTGACATCCAAGCTCGAGTTATCTCACACACACACACACTTTAAATTTGCTTTCACTTATACTCACAATATTGTGGCTTTGTTTTTTTTATACTTTTTTTGGGTTTGAATATCATTTACAAATTTTATTTGGCAATGTATGTGGTGTGGGTATTTACACAACGCATGAGAAACTCATATTTGGACCCAAAAGGTGCACTGTCTTCTTATTTATACCAAGAAAGAAGCCACAATTACTCGATCATAAAATGAGAATCTATACCATCTATTTAACCCCACCCCAATTTTAGCCCGACATGACCAAATAAAATTGCGGAGTACTCCATAATAAGAATGATAACAATAACTTTCATTTCTTTGATTTCTTCTTTATGTATTATAAGAAATGCTATTTTTTTTTAAAAAAAAAAAGTTAAATTAAAATTGTAAATAACTACTTCGTATTACTACAGGACTTAGCTGAAGAGATTCCAGTTGACAGTTGACAAAAATAAATATGGAGTAATAAATACATAAATTGAAAGACCAATGTAGCCAAATATAAAAATTAAAAATATTAATAATAAGGGAAATGGACTAGGGGAGGGAGGAAATGAGAGAAACTATTGAATAAGAAAAAGGGTAGTAGGAATGAATTGGAATTGTGTAAAATACGGAGTTTGCAAATTGGGCTGGAGATTGGAGTACCACCGATGGCGAGATAGGGGATCTGATGTTGGCCTCCGATGTACACAGCATTTGAAATGACGCCGTAAAGCGGCTTCCCAGCCATGGGAAGATTGGCGGAGTTTTGCAACACTTGAAGCATGGATGGATCCACCTTCAGTCCGTCCTTTAGGAAGTAGTTCACCACCAACCATAGGAAGCACCTCAACCCTTGTACCCAGAACACTAACCCTAGTAGCTTCCGGAGTGGGTCCTTTCAGCTCCTCTGCCCCTAATACCATAACTCCTGACCCGACTCTTTGCAATACAATTACAATTACAATTACAATTATAGTGTGTGTGTGCACATCTATCCATGTGTGTTTCTTTTTGTTGGTGGCGTGTAGACCATAGAGGTAGTAATTGTATAGTCAAAGGAGGAATTGTTGTGTTGTTTGGTTGGGGAGGTTATCCCTATGGTTGGTGCCTTTCTCCTTTTCAAGGGGGAAGAAGGTGAGGTAGTGAGGACAGCTGTGATTATACTAGGGATAATAATAATAATCCATATTTAATAGAAACATCTCACATATAAGAATGTGCCACGATATGAAATAATTTCATTTCCAAGTATAATGGAATAATCCATTGCGTATAACCAATTAACAACTCCCAATAATATCCATATCCAAAATTGAAGTCCAAGGCCAAATCAAAATTACATAAAGATGTACGGATCAAAAATACATTTTTATGGAAAATGTACTAGAATTTCCTAGTGTGTCCCAAAGGCCCCTACAGTTTATATCTTAAAATATACATGTTCAAATCTTGATTTTCTTGATTCTATGTAAACAAGACTCATAAAGGTTTTTAGAAAAATATGCATTAGGATGAAAACCTTCTCTTTATAAAATGAATTTACCAATTTTATCTGAAATCATTTTGCTGGAATTTCAGAACAATATTAACCAATGCATAGTGTTTCAATTTCTGGGAATAAACCACAAAGAATTTGATTCTGAAACTTTTTATACAAAAACTAGACATAACAATGGTATTTCTCATGAACTTTCATAAAATTATAACATGGATAACCCCTTTAATAAATTCGTTCAAAACACCCTTTCTGCTGTAAAATGAAAAATACAGCATAACAGATTTGTTTTGTAAATTCATTTTAAAATAGTAATTCAACTTCAAAAGGCATGAAAATCTTCAAATTTGGAGTTCAATATCTCAAGAATACATAGGAAAAACATAATTCATAAATGATGTTTCCAGCCGTAAATATAATTTAAACAACACAATATCTACAGAAAATTTAAGTATTTCCAGCATATAACTCATCTTCTCTAAAAATTCATAACTTTCTCAAATCTTAACGAAATTAAGTGATTCAAAGGTCCACTCCTCACTCCCCCTAAAAGCAGCCGAGTGCAGCGAAGGCGCATTCATCAGTAGTAGTAGCTAATTCATTCCATGGTTGGTTCTCATTAAAATAACACCCACTAAATCAGATTTTGAAATAGAGTTTCAGTTTCTAAAACTCTAACCTAAACTTTGAACTACAATTACTTCTAACATTCTTAATCATTCCTCACCAAATTTCATAGGTAACAATTACATGCTAAATGAATACAAAGTCTTTAATAATGGAATCAAATAATTAAGTGTATAAAGACAATTAAACTATTATAATTTGGACTCCATTAAAGCATAGTTTTAAGCTTTTAAACTCAAAGTTTCCAAACCAAATATTTAAATTGAAACTAGGAATCAATGTAAAATAAAAATAGGAGTTAATTCTCACCTAAAAAACTCAAATTCTATATATATTTTCAATAGAAACTAATATTCAAGCTACAACTAGGATCCAAAAGATCATCTCTTTATACACACAGCAAATAATTCCATTCTTAAGCTTGTATCAAACTTATTAATAGTAGAGAGCAAATTTTACAACTCAACATAATTATAAAAACTTGGCTTTTATTTCATAAAAGCAATCCCGTGCACAAAAGGGTGAAATTTGCTAATGCTTTTCTTTAATCAAACTTCACACTTGCACTTTCTTAAAACATGACAGTTTAGGTTTTAAAATTCATAACTAAATCCACAAAATTCCAAATTCAATGATTCAACATGTTTTAGAAAGCTTAAACAACGTACTATTGAAGAAAAATAACAATTGATCACCACCCAAAAGCCATGTGGTTCGAAAATCACTTCAAAGTCAGACAACAGAATCTGGAAATCCAAAGACAGCTTGGAGTAACAGGTACAAATCGATTTTCTGGGTTTATTTTATAAATATTTGGGTTTCGAAACTTATTTTAATAAAAACTAGATTCATCAAGCTTTCAAACCATATAAATTTCGCATCAAACGGACTTCGATAACTATTTAAATTCAATTTCTAATATTACCCATAGCAGCAGAAATTTCCGTGCAGCAACTCAGGTTCAACTTTGGAAATTCACCAAAAATTGAATTTTTAATATTTTTAGTTGAAACCAACGACAAAAGTACCATCTCTGAATGTACCATAAATATCCAAAATATTAATTTGAAATTACATTGTGATTGAACTTTATTTGGAAAGAATAAATGATATTTACGTGAAATTTTGAGTATTTTAGAGAATAATAGAATTTTAAAAAAATTGAATGGCTGCTTTGTAATTTCTTGTTCTTGAATATTCCATGAGCTTCTATTACCTTCCACAAACTTCCACTATCTTGTATTATTATATAAATATACTTATTATAAAGGATTTAATTGGTGGAGAACTAAGTCGGTTTGCACTTTGCCAACTTACCTACATAGGTGAGATATATATATCTATCTATATATATATATATATATATATATATATATATATATATAACACCCACATATAAACATAGCAAGTTTATATTGCTTCTATAAGTCCAACCATCACATATTACATATATGCGTCTATTACAATAAAGTTCTTATCATAATTGTCAAAACTAGACTTTAATTAATAATTACATCTCATATAAGCTTAAAGATAGTAACACCAATCTGCTCAATCAGCTAAATCATTCTTAGCTTCTCCTGAAATCATAAATTTTCATAAAAAGATAAGCTATCTAGCTTAGTGAGAATCCAAATAAAATTTATGATTTCATTTGAGATTATGTCAATTTCATTAATACAAATAAATGCCTAGTGCATGCTTTATGCTAAAACATTGTAACACGTAATTCAAATAACCCATACCTGACTCGTTGTTGTGTCTCACAACCTGCAAATATAATTCTTTAAAAAAAATACACATAGGCATCAAGCCAAATGTGTTCTACTATTCAGCCACAACACATATGCCTCTTTGCAATATGTGTATACAGACCACGACCAACTCGCTCAATGCGTCTATATATTAGTACACTAACTGCGGGATATACTCAATCCGGCTGTCTCCCATCATCATCATCAACATTTTAATTTATCTCAATCAATAACAATATAAATGTGCTTCAATAATGCATCATGAATTTCATGTCATACATAAATATCTCAATCAACAGATATAGATTTATCAATATAAATATTGCCACAATTATGCATCATAGGACTCATTTTGTGCATATAAATCTCAAGCTTATTCATATACACACGGCTATACTTGTGTCTAACATAAACCCATTTAAGGTTATTTTCTACCCATTCCAAGTCGTTTACAATTATAAATAAAATTTTAAATTTCAAAAAATAATTAACAATAATAACTTCTTTTTTTTTTTTTTTTGGGTCAAACAGTCAACCCTGGTCAAATCAGGTCAACCCTGGTCAAACCGGGCAGCCCTGGTCAAACCGGGTCAAATCGAATTAAATAAGGAAAACCAGATATAAAAAAAAAAAATCAAACCGGGTCAAGTGGTCAACCCGGGTCAACTTGACCTGCACTGTTCTTCCTTATTTTCACTGATTTTCTGTTACAAATTTTCCTATTTTTTTTCAGAACTTTGAAAAAATCCACAGAACTCGTTTCTTATCCAAAAATTGTAAATAAGGTGTCCCTGGAAAGCTCTTGATCCCTAGTATTTATTAAAATTATAAAACATGAGAAATGTTTAGCTAAAAATTCATAATTTATCAAAAACCAGATTCTGGTTTTTGATTTATTTCTCCCTTAATTCAAAGAATTGAAGCTTCAAATTTATACAGCAATTACACTCCATTATAACCATCATCCAATCAAATTTTCATGCCTTGAATCCTTCTCTAGCACTTGAAATAAAAATCTCAGATTTTCAAGAAGCCACTGATAAACTCTAAGCTTCTCTACCATGCTTTTTCTATCAAATTAATCCTTAATATCATCAAGTTTTTCTACTGATAATCAATACATAAGAAGAGGAAAAGGTTCTCACCTGAAAATTTTCCAGCTTCTACAAGAATTTTCCTTTCTCTCTCTTCTTAGTTTCTTCTCTCTCACTCTCTCTCTCTCTCTCTCTCTCCTGTGATTTCTGCAGAAATCCCAGCCCTCTTATACCCCTCTTGCATGAAATAACTCCTTGACACATGGCCTTTATGCCATGCCAAATGTCCCCTAAGGGTGGCCATGTGTTCTTTACATGCAAGAACCCCTCCCATGGCTGCCATGTGTCTTCATGCTCCATTATTCATACCACTTGGCATGACTTATATATATGTGTGTGTATATATATGTGTGTGTGTGTGTGTGTGTGTGTGTGTGATTATATTGGGACCATATTGGGTCATTACAATATCTATATATATATAGTGATATTTCATTCTTCATTCTTCTTGTCTTTTAATTTATATGCATGAGCTCTTCTATATATATGACTAGTGACTAGTGATAGAACCAAAAGAGAAATAAGCCGAGAGAAAGAGAAAGAAAGGTGAGCGTGAGAGAGAGACAGAGAAGAGAAAACATGGGAGAGAGTGAGAGAGAAAGAGAGAGAGAGTGAGTGAGTGAGTGAGTAAAAGAAGGAGAAGAAGAAGACGGAGAAGAAAGAAGAGGAATTTACGGGTTTGAAGTTGGGAGCTTGAATTGAGCAACCAAGATTTATATTTCAGGTGAGAAAAATCATCTCCTTTTATTTTATGTTAATCCCTACATCAATTTGGAACAATTTGATGTAATTATGTATATTAGAAAGGTTATTGAAGCTTTAATGCTCCCTAAGTTTAAACCTAATTCCCTTGTGTTTATCTTAAAAATCCTGAACAATAGACGATTTTATGAGAAATTTCTGTATATGGACTTTGATTTTAGGTTTGGGATTTTGGGGTATTTAAAGTACATTTACAAGTGGTTCTTTTGTTGTTGGTTTCAACTAAAAATATTGAAAATTCGATTTTTGGTGAATTTCCAAAGTTGAACATGAGTTGCTGTACGGAAATTTCTCCTGCTATGGGTTATATTAGAAATTGAATTTAAAATAGTTATCAAAGTCCGTTTGATGCGAAATTTATATGGTTTGAAAACTTGACGAATCTAGTTTTTATTAAAATAAGTTTCGAAACTCAAATCTTTATAAAATAAACCCAAAAATTCGATTTGTACTTGTTACTCCAAGCTGTCTTTGGATTTCCAGATTCTGTTATCTGACTTTGAAGTGATTTTCGAAACCACATGGCTTTTGGGTGGTGATCAATTGTTATTTTTCTTCAATAATATGTTGTTTAAGCTTTCTAAAACAGGTTGAATCATTGAATTTGGAATTTTGTGGATTTAGTTATGAATTTTCAAACCTAAACTGTCCTGTTTTAAGAAAGTGCAAGTGTGATGTTTGATTAAAGAAAAGCATTAGCAAATTTCAACCTTTTGTGTGCAGGATTGCTTTTATGAAATAAAAGTTAAGTTTTTATAATTATGTTGAGTTGTCAAATTTACTCTCTATTATTAATAAGTTTGATACAAGCTTAAGATTGGAATTATTTGCTGTGTGTATAAGGAGATGATCTTTTGGAACCTAGTTGTAGTTTGAATATTAGTTTCTATAGAAAATATATATAGAATTTGAGTTTGTATTTGACGTCTAAGTTGGAAAGAAAAGGTGCTTAAATTTGAATAGAACCCAAGACAGAGAACACCTTCGAGATAAGATTTTTTTAGGAAACATGAGTGTGGATTATTCCATTATACTTTGAAATGACATTATTTCATATTGTGGCACATTCTTATATGTGAGATGTTTCCATTAAATATGAATGATTATTATTATTATTATTATTGTGGTTACTAACGAATTGTGGACGGTCAGCTAGGGTAGATCCAATCAGGTATGCCCTGCAATTAGTGCACTAATATACCTGGTTATTGAGCAAATGGGCCATGACCAGGTATACACATATGATAGGGACATATGTGTTGTGGCTGTGATAACATACATGAATAGCAAGTGGGCCTTGTGTGTGTTAGCAATAGCGCGCATGTACGGCAAGAGGCCTAGTGCGTGTTATTTTGATTTGTGTTTTGCAGGTTGCAAATGGCAAGAAGGCTCAAGTATGAAAAATTATTTATGTTGAGATTAGTATGGGATAATGTGCCATAATATAAGTAGTATTCTGGAAAGTTATTCTTATATCTTGAAATCTATTGTACATGATGTATTGGGAATGGTATAAACAACGTGGGTGTCATTTTCAAAAGTTGTGTTTATAAAATGACAATTAATATACCCATTGTGTTTAAAATTGATGTAGTGTAAAATAAGTGTAGAGTATTGTCGTTGGAGGCACGTAATGGAATTGGGGTCGAGATTTGGAGAGCTATTGCATTGATTTGTTGTTTCTCTAAAGTTTATGTCAATATTATTTAATGAGTTAAGTAATGTAATATTCATGAGTTTTGGGTAAGCCACCGCCTTCTGCAACTGCATTATATTTTGTAATTTCAAAGGAAATTTTATTTTTTTAAGGAGTTTTATTTTATGGAGCTCATAAAATTTAACATGTTTTGCGGGTCGTTATAGGGTATTTGTTAAATAGGTGGCCCCCACATAGCGTTTGAAAATACTTTAAATTTCATCTTCATTAGAGGTATACTTTGAAATCATGCGAGGGACAGTGTATCATTCATAAATTTGGTCCATCAGACTCATTTTTTGTGTCAGCCAGCCTTTGCTCTAAGAAAACAGCAGCTTAAAAAATGGCTGTTAACTAGCTCACAAGCAGTTAAAAGTGTTCCATCAAAGTTAGCTTCCTACTTCCATTAGGAGTAACTTGAATAATCATATTTGGTATTTGTTGCTATACTACAAATTCAAACCCTTGCAAATTACGCTTCACAATGTTCACAATCAACAATCACGTACAGCAATCCTCATCCACATAGCATATGGCTTACCTTTATTTTTTTTTTTTGATGACGAGGAAACCTTTCGGGCAAACCTCGGGCCCATGTAAGACCCCACAACCTGCATAGACCAGGTAAGACCAAGGCCCATGAGAACCATAGAAACCTTGTTTGGGTGGCTGCAAGGGGATACCAAGAGTCAAACTCAGGACCTTCACTTCCTGAGGCGGGCTCCCTTGCTTATTGAGTTACCCCTTGGGGTTATAATGGCTTACCTATATAACAAATATAAACTGGAATACTAGTTAGGTCATGAATTGAAAGCAAGGGAGAGAGATAAGCAGTTCCTAAATCTGGAAGATATCATATCTACTTGGGATAAGCAGAACCGATAGTATGAATCAAAAGAATTCCAAGCTTAACCTGCGACTTAAAAATCGCGATATATCGACGATATATCGCGATATATCGCCATATCGGAGGGTAACGATACGATATATTGTTGCGAAATTGAAGGATTTTCAAAAAACAAAATATCGAACGATATCAGCGATATATCGACGATATATCGAAGATATATCGCTGATATCGTTCAAGATATCGATACTGCCATGTTTAAATGCCCTTTTGCTGATTGTTTGTGAAATTTTTACACATTAGAATAGGTTAGGATTCACATATATATGTATATTTTACTATGCTTAATATTTCACATAATTTAAAATATTATTTCAAACCAATGGCCTTTGGTCTAATAGCACTCTATATTTAAATGTTACAAAAATCTATTTCAATGTTATATAACATTTAAATGTTGAATTTGCAAAGTTTTCTATTATTTATTTACTTAGCACGGTATATTTTTTATACCCTACGCAACATATACTTGTATTATACATATTTAAATTGCAATATTTTGATGCTAGATTGTGTATTAGAGTTTAAATCATTATTTCCCAGAGTTTCAATAAAAATATCCATGTTTAACTCATGATATCCGCTATATCTTTAAAACGATATCGATATTATCGATATATCCAACGATATATCCGATATATCCACATTTTTAGACCCTCGATATATCCATCGATATCGATATTAAAGTCCTTAAGCTTAACTAATTGATAGGCCTTTGTATTGTGCACATCACTTTGATGGGCCACCTAGAATACTGAATCTCCAAACCCCAGGTTCTCATATCAACTTTTCAGCACATCACATAGATACAAATACATATATAGAACATGTATGTAAGTGCATATATGTTATTTGTATACATATTGGCGAGACCTTAACCAAATTTCTTCTAGATTGGCATGACCTCGCACATAATATAAGGTAGCTTCCTCTTCCGTGACTTGCATTCCATCTAAGGAGGTAACCACCACCTTCTTTCACTTAATTCAACTGCAACGAGATAGCTTGATTTTATCTCCCATCTCACAGATCCCAAAACTTCTCTTCTCTGCCTCTCACCTTCATACGTTTTGACTAAGACTGCTAGATTTGTTACAGATCCTGGGTTCCATCTTTTATTTCAATGCATTTTTCCAATCACTAAAGTCTAGCCACTAATAAGTTCTTGTTTTCATGAATAATTTTTCAAAGGGAGGGGCTAATGCGATCTGTTCTAACAACCCGATAACCTCCAATTTTAGATTTATATAAAAAAGTATTCCATATTAGCTTGAAGAGAAGGACCAAGACCCACCACTTGATGGATCCCACCTGAGTAAAAAAATTGTTTAAAAGGCATCTGAATTTGATGATTATATACAAAACTGTCCACACTTTAAATTTTGTCTAACTTCTTATTATATCCCAAGGTACACCCATATTATTCTAAAACCTGCTTTTGATCATTCCCTACACATAGCCTATGAGATTTCCTCCATGTCTTCAATTTTAAAATCAAAGTCATAGATTTTATTAACAAGATAACAAGACAATTCATAGCAACACTGTGTTAGAGTTATGCCCTAGAGCCAATCATAGAGATGATTGTTTAGGGATAAAGGAACAATCATTTGATTTCATTTATGTATGTCACATTTATTATTGATTTAATAAAAAGACTTATTCTATTATGTTTGTATGCATCATTTATATTTACATAATATGTCCAAGGAGTTAGAGTTGAGAATATTGAATTACGAAGAGTTGTAATTATGAGACTGTAAATATATCTCTGTACTAAACTCCTAAATCATTCCTAGTTGAAAGTTCACTATGATGGACAATAATGAACCATAGGACTAGCACTTGTTAGGTTGACTCTATAGGAGGATAGTTGGTCTCAAGCTATTTGTGTGGAGACACTATAACCAACAGGTGGGTGCCTATTAATAGAATAGGTACACTGAATGTGACCAATGATTTGAGATAAACTGAATGGAGTTTTAACCTCCCTGTCAATCAGTTTCTCAATGTTATAGTGGTACAAGTAATCCTTAGACCTGAGACACCATAGTTACCTTATGCATGTAGCTTTAGAAGTTTGATAACACTAAGTGCAGATCTTATTCATGGGTCTGTAAAGGTGTTCATTGGCTCTATTGCTATGTGTATAAAGGCATATGAGTGATCAACAAGGAATCCATTACTTTCAGGAAAAAGAGAGAGAATGTCTCATATAGCATTCATAATATAACTCATTCAGTCCATGGCCATGGCAGTGTGAATATGGAAAGGAGTTTTCATAAGTTTATCATTGAGTTGATATTTATGAATGAGTATAAAGTAATTGAATTAGGGATTTGACAGACTTCTATGTCCTATTAGTTCAATTGGAGACATTGTGTAAATGGAAGGATGTAATTGTAACCTATAAACTATAACAGAAGGTTCTTTGATAGATACATATTCACTTCATTAAGGACGACACCATGAACCATATGCTAGGTGTTATTCATGGTTAGTAGAAGCCCTAATTGATATAAGTGAGTTATAATCAATTAGGGAATTGGAAGGAGTTCCAATTAGACCCTAAATGGAAAGAGTTCCATTGTGCACACCTCGTGCTATTCCTACTACTTGATGATGTGAACCCAATGGGTCACACACTGATCATGCAAGATGAGCTTTAAAGTCTATGAGAGAAAGGGTATGAGTGCATAAAGAATAGTTTTTTGAGGCCTATTTATATTTGATATAATTTATAGGGGTTATTGTGCAATTTAGAGAAATTGCATCACACCCTAATAGGGTTTCCCCCTAGGGCCGGCCCCCTTAGTGTGGACTATATAAGTCACACTATGATGTGTGACATCATCACAAGTTGAAATCCCCATGGGGCTGGCTAGAATTTCCAGCCTCCCTCTCTCTCTCTCTCTCCTCTCTTCTCCTACACTAGCAACAAGAAGGAAAAGGTGGAAAGGACTTGAAGCTCTAGCTAGGTGTGGATACCGTTGGAGGTAGCACACTTGGGCTGCTCATTCACCGCTGTCCGGAATCAAAGCTTGGAGCAAAAAAGAGAAGACAAAAATTCTGTAAGTGTTCTAACCCTCTTCATAGTTAGGGTTTGATTTTGTATATGCATAGTTAGATTCATGGGCTGTGGAATCAAAGGGAAAAATTTTTATATTCCGCACTTCTATTCTTCCCTCTTGTATGATTCCCAACACACTATTCATATGTAAGGCCAAATTCAGACATTATTGACTTCCCATTATCTATCCACTGGGAAAAATAATAATAAAGGAGCCTCTCCATTATTGACTAATGTAATAAAATGAGATGATAAATCATACATTAAAGTTATCCTATACAAACAGAACAGTTGAAAGTTTCTGGCATGCAACAACACAAAATAAAATTAATTCGCCAAAATCCCCCTCTAGGTCGAAAGTCTCCCATAGCGTAACCAGCCTAAACAAATGGATAAATGACTACCCCTATCACCCTGTAAACTTTCTGTTACAAAAAAGACACGCATTCATAAGCTATCAATTACCCGACATATTTCTTCAATATCCAACATTTTTTTAAAATCATTGAATCACATATCAAAGAAATAGAGAAAAGAAAGAATAAATTATTGAAAGAGACAAGGAGAGAGAAAGAAAAAACCTCATAAAAATTTGTGATTATCTTTTTCAAGCTACTAACAAACTGAGCTTGTTCAGTACTTGGGAGTACCAAAACAAAAAGGACAAGTTAAATAAGGGGAAGAAAAGCCACAATCAAGTGCAAACTTGAATGCTTCCAGGATGATGCATGTAAAAGATAAAGAGGCATTATGCAACATATCACATGCTCTCAATCGTAAAATACCAATAATATGTAAGAAACAAAATTGATTAACTTTTGATATATTATTCAAACAACATTAATTTAGTAAGAACCTCCACAAAGAAGCATACATATAACACAATAATGGCAGTACTTACTTTCCTGTGAAGGGTCTTCTTTTCTTCTCCATCAAAGCATTTCTCTCCTCCATGAGATCTCTAATCTCCTCCTCTAGAACTTTTCCCTTCTTTCCAAACGTATGATCCAATTCCTCTAACTTCTCTTCAAGTTTCTTGTCAATAGCATTAAGCTTCTCTAACAGTATGTCATCCTTCTTTTTCAGACCATCGAACTCCTCATCCTCATCTTCATCAAGCCCTTGTATAATTTTCTTCTCCTTTTCGAATCCAGCATGTTCTAGGAGATCAACAGAGGCCCCAGTTGTTCATGCTGAATGACTCCATAATTGGCAGGATTATTGGGATCATAAGCTTCCTTTCCATTCCACCAACCTCACAGCCCTGTTGAGTTTACGTTGAAGAAGGAATTTGTCCTTGCCTTCCGCTTGTTTCGAAACGGTTCATCAACTCACTAATTACTCTGTATTCAAGGCAAAGACGGAAATGTTTTTCCTCAAATTTGTCAATTCTATTCATCCATTTGAAAGCATCATCAAGTGTCTCTGTCAGGATTTGTGGAGAAACAAATGTATGCATGTTTCATCAATGGACCACTAAAATTAAAAAAGGATTATAAATCAATTCACATATGGATTCATCTACAATTCAATTCACAATGATAAGGCTGAATACAGAAAACAGATATTGAATGCTAACTATCCATTGTAGGAAAAGAAAGGGACAAAAATTTCGTTACCAAAAGATGAAAAATGAACAGCTAGGCACAGTTTACTGGAGTCTTTTGTTTCCTCAGGTCCTAAATAATGGAAGATCAATTATCAAAAAAAAAAAGTTCTCTCTTTTTAATATGCTTTTCTCAGCAACCAAGTAGACCAGAAAATTTTCTCATTTGGCATCAGAAATCAAAATTAAAAGCATTCAGTAATGCAAAGTTGAAATCGAACATGAGCACTCCATTTTGTTGCTAAGAAAACGAAGAGGGAAAAATTAGTCTTATTGTAGAATTTGTTTTGTTTCCAAAATTAAACCAAAAAACAAGAAAACCATAAAAACAGGATAATCAACACAAGTTTAATGTTGCTTTCTTGGATCCCAAATAATGAACATTTTACCCTTCTTTTGGTTTCTCAGAAAATGTTAATAAGAAAAGAAATCAAACATTGAATGTTACATTATATAGTACCGAAGCAAACAAAAACTGCACTCAACTAAGCCTAACACAACTATTAGGCTTGCTTTCAATTGAACTCCTCAATTTTCAAAAAAGGAAAAAACAATAGAAAACTCAGGACGCGAAACTCTGTTCCCTTCTCTATTCCTCCATTTTTTCCGCAACCAAAGGCAAGATGAGGGTTCAATTTTTTATTTCTTTTCTTTTCTTTCTTTTCCTACACATTTTTTAGAAACCAATCGCTAGATTAAGGTTCAAATATTTTATTTCTTCTCTTCTCTTTGCCTGCGCTTTTCTCAATAACCAAACAGTTTACATTCTAGAATTCGTCATCGAGCATTACAAAAATATTATTACCTGCCTCAGTGAAGTTCTTGTGCAACTCTTCTAGGCGTTCCAACTTCTCTCAAACTCATCAGCTCGCTTCTCCATGGCATCGGGTGTAAACCTCTCGTCATCATCTTCGCTATCTGAATCGGCGAATCCGTAGGCTCCTCGTACATATTGAGGTCACCGGTGTTGAGCTTCTCATTTTCGTGCTTCTCGATCAATGGACCCACACCCATGTAATCCTCTCCGTCTTCCTCATCAACGTCCCCATCATCTTGCCCAACTCTTTTTCTTTTATAATATACACATGGTCAAGCCATGCTTAATACATTGGAATCATGACATACTATCATGCTTTAGCAGCCAACATTACTCCATCGACACTAACCCAATACTAGTCATTTCTTTTTCTACGGCTTCCCTGACCTATCATATGATTTAATATCATGCTCCTACATAATACCAAACTATTTTAATCTAACCCAAGTCGCCTTTCTACGCAATCGATAGTAGAGAATTGCAACTCATACTGTGTGTCCTGATCCCATATTCAACATGGTGGTTAGTTCTTATACCAAATAACACGAACCCTTAGGTAGAACCCACTCTTGAAAACCAACTTGCAAGGGGAAGGTGCCCAAGAACTAATATATCTATGGTCAAGCCATACTTAACCGATGTGAGACATTAGGATCATAACACTTTCCTGGAAAACAAAACCCCAATGCGTTTGGAGAGTAGGGGGCTGTATAGGAATCTTGGAATTTGGTTCAAAGTGAAACTAGTTTCACCTGTCTAGTTCATGTTCAACCAAATTTATATATGAACCGTTTTTAGTATGTAAACTGTTTGTCAAACCAACTGTTAAATTAAATTTGATTCATATGTTGGTCGTATATGCCAAATATGAAGTTGATCTAAGATTAAGAGTTATTTTATTCGAAATGTTTATAAATGAGCGATTTTATTGATTAAAAAATGCACGTTTTGAATCGAATAGCAATTAATCGAACTTGATTTTTGGCATGAAATGCCTCTAAGAAGATTATCTAATCCGATAGTTGAATTCACAAAATACAAATCATTAGGTAGAGTTTTGGAAAACACATTATAACAAAATAAAAAACCAAGTTAAAAGCTAATTTCCAACAAACTTACTACTCCCTCCCTTTCAAATTAATTGTCATGTTTCAAAAAACACATTTTTTTTAAGGAATCCCTCTTAAATACTTTCACATCCATTTTTATGTTGGACACTTATAGCATGACAGATTGCCAAATCATTACCACAAAAAAGAATGTAGAAGGTGTAGAAAAAATCCACTCTTCATCATTTAAGTGGTCAAGATTCAGCTGTCATTGCTAAAAATGATAGTTTTAGCAATGATAGTCTATTAGCTAAGATTTTTCCTTTCATATTTTAACATTTCAATTTTGCCCTTAAGTCTAGTATAATTATTAATTGAGTTTGTTTTGCTCATACCATGTAATTAGTATTATGGATGTGGATATTTTGAAAAATTAATTAAAATAAAGTATTGACTCTTTTAATAATTTTGAGACAATCTAACATGGAAAGGAAAACAATTAAAATGAAACTGAGGGAGTAAACCTTGTTTGTCATGTTAGACATTTTTTTGTCTGTTAGAGCCGTTAAGATCCAGGTTGGGCCCAATATTTGTCGTGCATTGTTGCTTATGATTTAACTAACATCCAAGTAGTCCTTGCCCTTGAAAAATGCCATGACATAAAGGTGCACTTGATTGGTAGGGTTCTGAGGTTATTCAAGAAAATTTGGGATGACAACATAGTAGACATTAATAAAAGGGAAAACTGCTAATAAATTAAATATGCACTTTTTTTTTGTTAAAAATATAAAATCTATTTTGAAGATTAAAATTGTTAATTTAATAGTGAGAATCTTTCAAAAAAACCCAAAAAAAAAAAAAAAATAACCACCTTTTGAAAACAAATACCTTTTGCATAAAATGACCCCAATACGAGAGATTTCTCGGATTGAAAGCCGATATGAAAACAAATAGCTTTTGATAACATGCAATTACCTTTTGTGTATTTCAGTAAAAATATATTTTTGGCTAACTAGACACTATAGGCTTATATTTTTTAAAGAGTAAATTGCAAAATACTATGTCCAAGTTTGGGGTGTGTTTCACTTTATTACCCTCAAGTTTAAAACGTGTCAATTCAATACCCATACTTTTTTGTTGACTCAAAATCAATGACACCATTAATGGTGACAATGAAATGACTTTACTATCCTTATTTTAAACGGCGTTGTTTAGGAAACCTTAGTACCCATACACAATACTACGTCCTTTAATGGGCCAAACTTCTAACGGGAGATTTGGGGACCGTCAGTGCACTCCATTCACTAACCGTCGACGCACATTTCCTCCTCCCGACAGTCACAACACCAAAGCTCTCTCCAAACTTCAACCCCTAAGACCCAAATCAAATTTTCTTTATCATTTTTTATTAAAAAAAATCAACCTCAAATGATCTCTTTCACACACCTAAATCCATAATAGAGACCCAAATCAATTATAACAAAAGACCTCACCCTTGGTCACCACTAGACCTACAACATGGGTTGTGATCGTCATGCAATTGCAAACCAAACACAGAAACCAGTTCTTCATCATGTGGTTTTGAGTGAACCCAAACCTAAATTCAATGGATCATCACCCTTGTGCACGGTCGTGTGCGACGGTTGGGCTGAGTTGGGTGAGAGTGAGCTTGCACGTAGCTATGGCTTGTGTATGGGGGTTAAACCATGCCGACGATGTGTAGGTTTGACGATGGGGGAGAGAGGAGGGAGAGAAAAGGGTAGGTGGGGTTTAACGGTGATGAAACGGTTGGGAGTTCAATGGCAACCAAAATGGGTGAGTCGACTCATAAATCTATAATCTTAGATCTCAGATCTTCATATCTGAGTTCACTTTGCCTTCCATCAGCACGAATAGGCCGATGAAGACCATTGGAATCCTCTGCTGTCGTTGATGAAACCCAGACCTCCACATTTGCCTTGTCGCCAATCGGAACCCTCTCTCTCACCGAGATCTTGGGGGGGGTGAAAGGGGAGGAGAGGTGATGGTGGCTACTGCCGATCCATCATCCAACAATATCCTAGCTCTAATTTTGAGTTAATTATGATGTTTTGGGTACATTGGTTTTGATAACTAATTTGTAATTAATTAATTTTGGTTTGACTTGGTGTTAAATTTCTAACCATCTTATTTATTTATTTATTTATATTTAGATGCATCTTATTTATTTATTTATTTATATTTAGATGGGTCAATCCCAAAATTTGATGACGTGTTTAAAATTTTATTTTATTTTATTTTTCAGGAATGTCATAAAATTTATTTTGATAGTATTATTTATTCATTTGATATTATCACGATAATTATTTGAAATTTTTTATTTTATTTTTATGTGATGAATTACTTTATTGTGGGCCTAAAGTTTTGAAATTTAGTTGGTCACATGTGTTATTTAGAATTGGTGGGATTTAACATCAATGATTTTTTTTACATTTTATACGTGGACTGACCTTATGTTATATTTGAGTCTTTATTTTATATTGGACTCAATACATTTTGAACCTAGTGTTATATTAGTCGTAGTTGGGAAAACCTAATTAGTAGAACACATGCCCAATTTATTTTTGCATGTTGGACACTTGTTTTAAAGGTAAGGAACTTATATAAATAATGGTTTTAAGGGGACAAATCAGTCCCATTACTCTCATTTTTCCAGCACTTAGAAGTTTTAGAGAGAGAGAGAGAGAGAGAGAGAGAGAGGAGAGAGGAGGAAGAAGAGAAGAAGAGGAGGAAGAGGAGAAGGGGTTGTACGGCCTTGTACGGATAACTTGGGGGAGCTTCTCCTTCACCAATTTTCTGTATTTTCTCTTACTCTTTCTTATCCAAATAGGTAGGTACATATATCTCCTTGGTAAATTAAGGGTATTTGGGAAATATGGAATTATTTTCTCTATTATTAGATTAAGCATGTGCCCATGTTTGGAAAAATGATTTATGTATGCGGAAATAAAAAAAGTCTTGTTTTCTAGTCATGCAGCGCATCGCGCAAGGGAGGGTTTCGGCTTTCTTTTATGGCTGACTTCGCACGCCAACTTGGTTCAGTCGTAGAGATCTTGTGTGCAAAAAACATCCAGCGTGATCTCCTGTCAAAGGGTCCAAACTTTAAAAATACCAAATGATCATGCTTTATTAATCAACCACACAAAAGCTAATTCACAATGGGAATCCATAGTTTCCTAGAGTTGGATGTTTCTTGTATAGCGTTCAATCAAAGCAATCTATTATATCAAATCCTTGAGACAGCCCTTAAATAGATTTCTAGCTATTTCATTATCATAATTTATATTTACATTGTTGAAGTTATGCTAAGTTCAATTGTGCATTTTAGCAAAATCAGCAAAATATATTCATAGGGGCAACAAAAAAAGAGTCCTCTCATAACAACATTATTCTTGGGATATAATATCATTCAATTTGGATCTGTCTCTGTATAAAAAGATAGGGATTAGGATTACAAATTGCATAATGTAAAGACTGCTCAATAGTCCATCAATAGATTAGTACACAGTGTTTGGGGTCGAACAGCTCAATTTGCTTAATTTCCTTGCAATACGCTATCTTCCAAAAAGACTAATTCAAATATCACAGAATTGCGCCTGACTTGCCTAATGAGACATATATTATGTCACATTAGCTACAGTACATGATAGTTTGGCCTGACTTGCCATAGACCTTGGCCTCTTTGTTATACTCCTTTACCTTTTCCTTTAAGGTTCTGTAGTCCAGCTTCACATCCCTGGTTCCAATACAAAGAAAAATGAACAGACAAGTTACTCTCCATTTCTCCACCAAACAACCAATCTTTGCTACCACAGAAGTACAGTGAAACTTTTCATTTAAACCATTTGAACCAATGATAATTTCGTGGCCCAACAGACAGGAGATTAGCCATGAAGCATCAAAACACTAGAATAATATAACGCTGGTTCTCAGGGTTTTCAACTGACAAATAGTTAAAGTACGACTCAAAGAGTCAGCAACATCACAACCAATGCAAAACCCAATTTTAGGTAGAGGATTGGAGGAGAGTACGGTGGAAAAAAAAATGTTAAAAGTCTTCTCAAAACAGGACATATACTTCTTGTTAGGGTCAATCTCAAGAGCTTTCTTAATGTCAAACTCAGCCAAATCCAGATCTGTCATCTGAATATATGCTTGAGCCCTTCTGTAGGGTGCCTTCACATTTTTACTCTCAATATCCAACACCTGCAAACCCAAATACCTCTGACAGTCAACAATGCAAGTGCAGCAATACACGCACAAGGAGAGATAAAAAGAACAAGTTTATTGAACCTTGGTGCAAAGCTTCTCTGCCTGTTTATACTCTTTCAGTTTTAGTTTGCAAGCCGCATTATTAAGATTGCAAGTAACCTTCAATGCCTTTGCCTGCTTCTTCTCCTCTTCACTAAAAGAAGTATCATACTCAATGTATTTTACAGCCTGCATTCCAGAAAAGAATAAACGACGTGAACTACAAAACCCATAAGGATAACATTGGTCATCATTTGGCATAGGTTATTGTGTTGCTCCAAAATTTACCTTCTCATATCTCTTAGAGGCTTTAGCATATTTACCCGCTTTGAAGAATGCATTCCCTTCTTCCTTCTTTTTACCAGCAGCTTCAATCTTCTCTTGGGTGTTCATATCCCATGATTCCTTCTCCTGAAAACAAGTAAATATGAAATTATGTTACTTAAAGACATGATCCCCCAAAGTTGATCACCTACAAAAAAAAAAAAAAAAAAAAAAAAAAAAAAAAAAAATATATATATATATATATATATATATATATATATATATATAGTCCTTTTAATATTAGGTGCACTTGATGCAACTTTACATCAAGTGAACCTCGAAAACTCTAATTCGTGACTTGTATTTAATCAACCGTTGGAATAGATCTGCTTCATATGTTAGTTATGCATGCCAAAAATCAAGTTGATATGAGATTAACAGTTGCTAGATCAACAAGTGTCCATAAATGAACAATATCATTGATTAAAAAATGTTTCAAATCAAGTAGCAATCATAGGGGTTGATAGTCTATAACCCCAAGCTCTTCTTTTCCAAAAAGTATTTTTTTGGGTTCGAAAATGATAAAAGTTATGCAACTGTGCCAAAGTCACATGCAATTATTGCTAATAACCCAATATATCAATACTTCTGATAAAGAGATATAGCAAATAATAAATTACAAACGGATAGATATTAAACCATGTTGAGTTATATATATATACGTACTCAAATTAATATTATTATAAACTGTCATCAATACATATGGGATCATGAGGCTTTTCTTGCATGACTTCAAATAAAATTGTGCAGTCCTAATAGTATGTAAACATGGGAATTCAAGAATGGCGTCTCAATCTTAGTCCAAAATCTGTTGCAAATGAGTGCAATTATCAGTTCATTTCCCTACTCAATCAAGGCATAGATTTAAAATTTCCTTTGCCACTGTGTAGCATAAGAAGAAACTGAGAAAAACAATTACTATCGAGAAAAGTATACTTAACAAATAATACTTTGAAGAAGAAATAGGACATGTTAATATGATATATCACCTTTATTTGTTATTGTTCTTAATTGATTGCAAATCTTGAGGAAAGCTTGTAAAAGTATGAAGTATGATACACAAGTTCAGATGAGAAGGGGGAAGATATGACATGGATTAGAACGGCAATCCCAATACCCTCTACCATCCTTCAACCTATCGCAAGGAAATAGAGCTTGTGGTTTCTTCCAATGGCAAGATACCCAAGGGAAGAACACATATGTGACCCCATCCAAATTAAACAAACAAGAATACTAACCATAGCATTTGCAAGTGGAATAATCAATGATAACATGGCAAATCTATCAAGAAGCAAACTATCCACTGTGTGTTTTGTGGTTAGTGTTTTTTGTTTGTTTGATATGGACGGGGTCACCTGTGTATTCTTCTGTTGGGTATCCTGCCATTAGGAGAAACCACAAATTCCATTCCCATGTGATAGGTTGAAGGATAGTGGAGGGTATTAGAGTTGCAATTCTGACCCATGTGATATCTCCCGCTTCCTCATCCGAACTTATGTATTATATATTAACCTGCACAAGTGTAAATTATTGTAGATGTTATTAAATGTTGTTGAATAGTATTGGAAGAAATTTTTAATAGTAAAAGTGACAGTAAAAAAGTATACAAAAGTGAATTAACCTAAACAAATATAAGCTTATGAGAAAAATTCTTAGTAAATTACCGACTACTTTTGGAGCTACCCAGATTATCAACGGCCATTTTTTTGTTTCCCCCTATCACTATTGATGCTCTCTGGAAGCCCTGAGCAAGCTGTGTGAAGAAATACCTTATTATAATATTCACGTAGTGTTCATATTCAGTAGTAAGAAACTTTTTGTGCGTCAAACGATTCTGCTCTCAAAGTTTTTTTTATTATTTTTTTTAATATTTTAATTTTAAATAAAAATAAAAATAATAAGCAATATATATTAGATAAAATGACACTTACGTGGTGCACTGATTTGAGTTGGTTATCTGAAAACAATATCATTAGCACGGCTACGGTGATGAACTATTATATTAGCATTTATTCTATCTTTTTGTTTTCGCGCATGGTAAGCTTCTTGGCGCTGACGTAGTTTTTTTTTCATGGCCTCTTACTGAATGCAAATCCTCTGCAAGGGGTCCGGGTAAATTATTTACACCTCAATAGTCAGTGCACTGTGTGTTTGATGATGATTCAAATATGTATGGTTTAAAAGAATGAGTAATGAATAACATTCAATCAATAATGCTGAATGTGGCAAGGTGCAGATAACATTTTTTTAATAAAAACGCTATTTGGAGATGCGTAGAATTTACCTTTTTTTCATAAAGGCGATGAAGGCACTTGATTTCATGTAGAACATAACTACTAATGCCACGAGAAGATTGCTTGATAAATTATTAGTGCGATTCAGGTGCATATGCAAATCTTGCCACTCTCTAATTGTTAATTTAAGATATATGAATTTAAATCTCAACCAGCCAGCATGACAATAATAGAGGTATGTTTTTTCAGCATTGCAATCAAGTGGCTGCACAAAAAAAAAAAAAAAAAAAAAAAAACAAAAAAAGCAATATATAAACGAGTTATAGGGAATTTTTTTTTTCTCACTACATAGAAAACCAAGATTTAGCTATGCAAGCAGCAAAAAAAAAAAAAAAAAAAAAAAAAACATGGAGTCATGTAGCATGTACACATATGAACAAAAATAATCTTTATAAGCAAAGCATCAATATGGCTGTATAGAAAGTAGTGTAGATGACACTTGAGATAAGACAGATTTCAGTGGAAAAAACATACATGTGTTGTATCATTACCATATGCTTTGCTTGTATTGAAAATTATTATACATGAGCTGTGTTATTTCCATATGCTTTGCTTCTATTAAAAACTACTTAGATATCGAAGCGATAAATAACTAATGTATAATAACGAAGAGTGTATGCATAATGAAAGATACCTGAAAGAGAAATATTGAAAGTAGGCATGTGTGGGACACACATATAAATGTGATGAGTATATAAGTTTCTTCTGACGAAATATGACAATGATAGAGGTATGTTTGTTTGAAAACTTCGACAACTAAGTTGTAAAATAAGAAACATAAAACAGTGAGAAAGATCTGTGGGTGAACATATACTATAGAAGCCTATTTGTTACAAAACTATTGTTTATATAGAGATTACATTTGGTTGATTGTCTGGTGAATTGTACTTCCAACAGAAGGGTTTGAAGAGTGTAAATTCACATTTGTGCGTTGACAAGTACTCCAGTCTTTGAATATCATCCATCGATGTAAGTGCATGTAGGCTATTCCTTAAAAGGTATAAATTAGCCCAAATCTCTTAGGTGATAACTAACATAGTCTTAGATATAGCTAACTATATAACAAGAAAATTTAAGAAAATTAGTACCCTAAAAAAGTATCTAAAATTAAATTACTAAAATTGGTATGCAATTATTGTGGAAATTTTCCAAATCAAATAAAATTTATGTAAGCTAATTTTAAGCTTTAATGGATTTATGTAGCTATAATTAGAACACCTATTGTATGAGTGCAAATGACCAATTTAAATGGATTTTAAAATGATGCCTTATTTTCTCCCCAAATATCATAATTGTTGAACTACAAAACCATCCAACGGGCCGTTGCATACTCCAAATCATTCTCAAAAGCCAAACAACTCAATTAAGCCTTACATACTCTGAGTCATGTTTAAAACAATATTATTTGTTCAAGGTTTTATTGTTGATAGAACAGTAATTAATATCTTATTACTATTGATGGTACAATTGTTAGGATTATGCCCTAGAGCCAATCATGGAGATGATTATTTAGGGATTAGGAACAATCATTTGATTTCATTCATGTATGTCACATTTATTATTGATTTAATAAGAGGGCTTATTCTATTATGTTTATATGCATCATTTATATTTACATAATATGTCCATGGAGTTAGAGTTGAGAATATGGAATTACAAAGAGTTGTAATTTTGAGACTGTAGATATATCTCTGTACTAAACTCCTAAAGCATTCCTAGTTGAAGGTTCACTATGATGGACAATAATGAACCATAGGACTAGCACTTGTTAGGTTGACTCTATAGGAGGATAGCTAGTCTCAAGCTATTTGTGTGGAGACACTACAACCAACAAGTGAGTGCCTATTACGAGAATAGGTACACTGAATGTGACCAAAGATATGAGATAAAGTGAATGGAGTTTTATCCTGCCTGTCAATCAGTTTCTCATTGTTATAGTGGTACAAGTAATCCTTAGACCTGAGACACCATAGTTGTCTTATGCATGTAGCTTTAGAAGTTTGATAACACTAAGTGCAAATCCTATTCAGGGGTTTGCAAAGGTGTTCATTGGCCCTACTGCTATGTGTATGAAGGCATGTGAGTGATCAACAAGGGATCCATCACTCTCAGGAAAAAGAGAGAGAATGTCTCATATAGCATTCATAATATAACTCATTAAATCCATGGCCATGGTAGGATGGGTATGAAAAGAGTTTCATGAGTTCATCAATGAGTTGATATCTATGAATGAGTATAAAGTAATTGAACTAGGGACTTGACAGACTTCCATGTCCTATTAGTTCAATTAGAGACATTGTGTTGAAGGAAGGATGCAATTGTAACCTATAAACTATAACAGAAGGGTTCTTTGTAAATGACTATTCACCTCATTAAGGACCACACCATGAGCCATATGCTAGGTGTTACTCATGGTTATTAGAAGCCTTAATTGATATAAGTGAGTTATAATCAATTAGGGAATTGGAAGGAGTTCCAATTAGACCCTAAATGGAAAGAGTTCCATTGTGCACACCTCGTGCTATTCCTACTACTTGATGATGTGAACCCAATGGGTCACACATTGATTATGCAAGATGAGCTTTTAAGTCTATGAGAGAAAGGGTATGAGTGCATAAAGAATAGTTCTTTAAGGCCATGTTTGTATTTGATATAAACAATAGGGGTTATTGTGCAATTTAGGGAACTTGCACAAAACCCTAAAAGGGTTTCCCCCTAGGGCCGGCCCCTTTCGTGTGGACTATTTAAGTCACACTATGATGTGTGACATCATCACTTTTTAGAAGACACCAAGGGCTGGCCAGAATTTCCAGCCTTCCTCTCTCTCTCTCCTCTCTTCTCCTACTCTAGCAACAACATGGGAAAGAAGGAAAGGACTTGAAGCTCTAGCTAGGTGTGGATACCGTTGGAGGCAGCACACTTGGGCTGCTCATTCACTGCTGTCCGGAATCAAAGCTTGGAGCAAAAAGGAGATGACAAAAATTCTGTAAGTGTTCTAACCCTCTTTGTAGTTAGGGTTTGATTTTGTGTTATGCATAGTTAGATTCATGGGCTTTGGAATCGTAGGAAAAATTTTTATATTCCGCACTTCTATTTTTCCCTCCTGTTCAATTCCCAACAGTGGTATCAGAGCCATGATTATGCATAATACAAAATACATATGGGCTGGTAATTATGGTGTAGTTGAATGATTCAAAAATCTGGAAAATTTTTCTGCATAATTGGTTTTCCTCCATGGCTGAACCTAGGGTTTGGAACCCTAGGTCAATTCTCTTCTACTCCTCTTCTAATTGATGGTTAAGTGTAGCCATGGATGCAATTGGTTGCATAGGATTTGAGTTTGAAGAAGAAGAATAAGGAAACTAGGGTTTTATAAAACTGTTATGAACAGTTTTCATGGTAGCCATGAAAAACCGTTATCTTGTTTTGCATGCCGAATTCAGAGTTCTTCTCCAAAATTTTCGAGCCATATATGGTTAGAAATCTCTTCGAATAAGCTTTCCAACCCAACAAACGGTGCGTCAATCCGAGTTCTGTAGTGAAAGTTATGAATTTTTTACTACAGGCTGTCTGGAAAGACAGTTTTGCTCGGGAATGATGCAAGTGCCACAACTTTGAGTTATTGATGGAGATCAAAGGCATGGCAATGGTTGCCACCACTTGGGTTATGTTCTAGACATGGTAGGGAAAGGTTCCCAAGCATTTAGATGCATCATAATTGGATTAAGATGCTAGAACAGAAGGAAGAAGGAGAAGAACACCATGGAGGCTGAATCTGGGTTTTAGAACCCTAAGGTTCTTGCAATTAATTCTAGTTAAAGCTGCTGTATTTATGATGGAAGATCATTGTAGGATCATTATATATCATGTTTATATGATTTTATTTAAGTTTCAAAAAGGTTTTGATGGAAAAAGATTCAAAAAGTTTGAAAATTTTTCATGAACAGCATAGCAGATTTTCTCTGCAGAAAAGTCATCAATGGAGTTTTGATTAGAACTTGAGTTAGGGAACTCCAAATTGCATGAAACCAATTGCATTAGTTTCCTAAGACATGTAGGATACTGGGAAAATTCGTTTGGTAGCCTAATTCATTCATCTTGCTGGGTTTTAAATCAATTTCTGACCATGGACAGTGTGCTGTCAAATTCTGGGCAGCCTACTGTTGTTTTAAATGTTTAGAACAATTGGTGATGATTTGATCATCCAAACCTCTTCTATTAGCTTAGTATTTCATGTCGGGACATGATACAAAAGCTGGTTTCAATGGAGGAGTCGAATTGATAAGGATTTAGAAGCTATTGTGACCTTCAAGGTCTGCAACAATGGCTCCAGCAATGGGTTTTGGAAACCCTGATTGTTCTTGATGATGGCAGCCACTTCCACCACTTCTCACGTGTCCAGAGGCTTGTTCCACACCCCTAGGATGTTCTCCCATGACTGGCCATGGCCTGCCACAGCCATTGGTGGCCATGGCAGCCTAGCCAAGCTCAGGCAGCCCCCTGGTAGTGACGGCTGCATAGAGTTAAGGATGAAACCCTAATTTTGAGTTAATGATGAAACCCTAATTTCATTATGGCATTAATTAAAACCCTAATTAGAATATTAATTACCTTAATTAAGAGTTAATGATTGGTCATTAAATGACCAATCATGGTTATTAATTGTTAGGGCATAATTAATACCATTAATGATGTCTAGGGTTAGGGTTTTGATAACCTTAATTAGTGTAATTAATTTAGGATAACAAATACCCTATTTGGCATTAATTAAACCCTAATCCATTTTATTAAATACCGTATGAACCTAGGGTTTTAATGATTGGACATTAAATGACCAATCATAAGGCATTTAATGATTAGGGCTTGCATTTAGGGTTTAGGGTTATGCATTTAGGGTTTAGGGTTTTAGGAAACCCTAATACACTAATTCATCATTTAATTGATTTTATTTAATTCCCATGTTAATTATTTAATTAATATTGATTAATTTTATAATGTTTTATATGGTTTAAAATACAATTGGGGATTAAATTAAAATCTGGAAATTCTTAATTAAATGAAATTGTTTTGTTTAAATAAGGAAACCCTAATATTGGATATTAGAGTTATTTTAGGAAACTTTATATGTTTCTATTAATTTGATTAATTGAAACTAAATGTCTTAAATGTTAAGACTTTATTTAATTCTGGATATTTTGTTAAAACCTAATAAGATTAGGATGCATTAATGAAATTAATGTAAATCATTCAAGAGAATTACCATAATGCCCATATGTTTTAATGCTTACAGTTTTTCTTTATATTATGCAATGAGATTGTATGTATGTGTTTGGATGATGATTATGGACTATATCCCTTAAACCAATTGTGATTGACTGTCTTATGAATGGGTTGTAATAATTTTTCAAGAGTTGTAATTTTATTATGGTGATGTAATTTACTATTTGGGGCTTGCATGCCACCTTCCCTCTCTCTCTATCATTTTCTTATGTACCCCACATTCCCCTCATGTATCCCTTTCTATATATTATGTAAATGTTATGTAATCGAGAGCGCACTAAGGAGTATGGTGGACCCAAAGGAGTATGATGGAGCCCAACAAGCCAATGGTGGAGACCAATAAGCCAATGGTGGAGACCATTAAGTCAAGGGAGCAGATTGAAGGACTTGAAAGCTTAGAGAAGTTTTTCAATAAAGCATACATGTTACGAATGGTTTATTTTACGCTCACCTACACCCACCTTAGACCTTGGATTCAATCTATTGGCTTGGATTGAATCCTCTCAAAGTCCATAATCATCATAGTGGGAGCTTTAATTCATGAGATAATTGTATTAGCTCCAATACCATAGTTTGGTATATGTTACCTCTTCACTTAGGGACTAATATCAAAATATGGTACTTTATATATGTTGATATATAATAGCATGCGATGTATGATTTATAATAGTATAAGATGTATGATTATAAATAGCATAATTTACATGTTTAAATTTTGATACATAGGATGCATGTTAATTTGATGAGACCCTTTAAAACCCCTCTTATTTAATATTAAGTTGAAAATGGAGAAGTCATTGGGGAATGAATTCTTCATTGCCTTCCATCATTATAGGATCATCTAACATCCTTTAATGTGGGTACCTGGCTGCAGACATGTAGGAGCTACCCATGTTAAAGACATTACTTGAAACTATCACATATGAGATATCATGGGGTGCCTAAACTGGTATATACCAAGAAACTAACATGTGAGGTATATATTTGGCGAAACATACCTGTGTGAATGATGGGTTTAACTTAACTAGGAAAGTATTCCAAGAAACTAACATGTGAGGTGTATGTTCCCTAGAGGCAAAACGATTGGAACTTGCTTATGAAGCAATAGACAAAGAGTTGTCTTCTTATTGTGGGTTAGAAGCCAAGAAACTAACATGTGAGGCTTCTAGGTCACAGTGGGACCCCAATCCCCATTAGGAATGAGATTCCCGAATTCCATTAGAGGGTGTATGGAATTTGATAAAATAGTGGGAGGTACCATATGATTAAAGACCCAATCATTATGGATAAAAATGAAATCTAATTCTCTGTTTATGTAGATTACCTAATTACTCATCTCAAAACCCCTATTTCCTAATATATAGGATATTGATAGTTTGACTAAACCCGATTTCTTTGATTGACTTAGGAAATTGAGAATTGTTCTCAATTTCAAAAGATTGTTTATATGCTATTAGGCCTTTTATTAAAGGCCCTCCATAAAACATCCTAAGAAGAAAAAGACACTATGCGCAATTGGCATCTTGTTGCTATGCTATATGATAGTATTGATGACTAATGAGCTTCAGAAGCAAAATTAGTCAATGCAAGTGCCTTTGATATCCTACATCACATACAAAGGTTGTATTGTGAGTAAAATAATACTATAAAGTATAGTACTTGTAAAGGACTTCTTTTGGACTAGGATGTAATAAAAGTTGTTTATTAATAATCATTCTTTTGAAAAATGATTAATCACATAGAATAGCTTGAGAAGCTAGATGTGATTTAAAATGGAAGCATAGAGGAAAGCAAGTCTTGAAAAGTCAAAGACAAAGAAATATAATTATTTTGTAGTAAACATAAGGTATTGTAAAGGGAACTTGATAAAGTATCAGTCTTCCTAGAAGAACCAAACTTTTGAAGTTTTGGTTCATGCTCTAAACTAAATTATTGGTTAGTTCTGCTTCTTGGTTTTTCAATTCTAGTGTAATCTAAATCGAAGCAGAAAGTTAAGTAGATAATAAGTTACCTTTAAAAATTTTAATAGAGCAAGAGTTGCTAGATTAATTTTAGGAACTTATTTCTTAACTAGGTCATTTAAGACATTCTAGAAATTTGATTTCTGAATTTAAATGACTAATTAGAGCGAATGCAACGTATTCTGAGAATACAAGAGATGTAGAGACTCTCATTTAAATGTAACGATTATGACTTGGTTATGAGATGACCAAACCCATCTTTTACTTGGTGAAGTGAAAGAGTTACATTTATAATTTGACTAATACATTGTGATGTATATAGTCATGTAGAGCATGCATTCAATTACAGTAGACTCATCTTAGAATACCATAGCTCAATGGTGAATCTAAGAGAACGAATTGAACCCTATTAAGATATGGTTTAATCCATGATGAGTTTTACTAATGTATCCATCCAGGATATACCTTAAAATTGCTACATATTGATAATTTAGGGTTCACTCCAGTTTTGTCCCAATTATATCAGATATGATATGGGAAGAAACCCAACTTAAAGAAGTTAAGGCTTGGGCTTGTGCTACGTTTGTCTGGATACATAATGTAGACAATTTGGAAATAAGGTCAAGTAAGTGTTGAATTGTGGTATATCCCAAAAGTGGTTGGGATAGTATTTCTATTACCCTAATGAACAAAATTTGTCCATTAGGATGTTTGCTGGATTTTCTTGAGAAAGAGTTCATTCAAGAAAGACGCAAAAGTAGATAGAATTTATAGAATTGTCTGTAAAGCCACAAACGAACAAAGATCCAACCCTTCTCTCTGTTGAGACAAAACCCTTAACTACACTACAATCTTTTCATAGATCAAATTGGACATTTCTTAACATAAGAGAGATATTATATCTCTATTAGAATGTGAAAGAATTGTTCTTTGGTGATAAAGATCACCAAGATAATCCTATTGATTATGACTAGACGATGTTTCACATCAACTTGAGAAAGGACTAAAAGTCATTAAATCCAATATGGATAGGTAGAGACCTAAAAGGCTTGGCTATTTAAGAATGTTTTCAACATAGGCAAAAAGTTGTCTATATAGAAACTTGTTTGATAATAGTTATGCTGAAATCTATTTGGATCTTGTTATCTATAAACACACATTTTGAATATGAGATATGTCAAAAAGGATATAAAGATGTTATATCAAATAGTGAAAAACCATAAAAGTGTGTAAGTTATAGAAGTCTATTAATAGACTACAAGGTTCTCATAATTAGAACATCTATAAAGTTGAAGTAATCAAATTGTTTGATTTCTCTCATTGTATAGATGGACCATGAGTGTATAAAAGGTTAGTGAGAGTGCGATCGTTTTTCTTTATCCTAAGTATAGATGACATCCTAATCATTATGAATGATTTATGAATGTTATCTAATGTAAAGTTTTGGTTTTTGGAGAAAAACTAATTTATGAAAGATTTGGCAGAAGCATCCAACAAGATCTATAGAGATAGATCATATAGATTGCTAAGTATCTCCAAATCATTAAACATAGTTGGAATGTTGAAGGAGTTCAACATGGAGAATTCTAAGAGAGGTCCGATTTACTTCAGATAAGAATTCGTTATTCAAGGGCATGTGCCCTAGGATAACACAAGTAAGGTTCTTAAAGTGTTAAGAAGCCTTATTCTACACTATGTATTGAACCTGATATCTATTATGTTGTAATTGTTACAAATAGTTATCAGTCAATTCAAATTTGGAATATTGGATTGTATATGGAAATTGTAAACTCATAGTAGATGGGTATATGGATTTGGATATAATCCATATGGGGTATATTTTATATTCACTTTAGTTGGTGAAATACTTAATGGAAGAACTGTATGAAAGATACAGTGGATTCCATTATGAAGGGTGAATTAATTGTTGCATTGTCTAGGAGACTATTTGGATCTATAAGTTCATTTAGAACTTGGAGTTGTTCCTTCCATTGAGTTGCCCACACCTTGTTTTGTGACAACAATGGGTCTATAGCTCAAGTATAGGAATCACGGTCTCATCAAAAGTCCAAACACATAGAGTGGCAATTCTAAGTGATTAGAGGAATCATTGGAAAAGGTAATAGATACATTACAGAAGATATTATCTACATAAGTTTTTGTAGACCTACTGACTAAAGCTTTAAAACATAATTGGTTATGTCTAAGACCAACATCTTGAGAAGATAAGTATGCGATACATGGTCAATTGGCTTTAGTGCAAGTGGGAGATTGTTAGGATTATGCCCTAGAGCCAATCATGGAGATGATTATTTAGGGATTAGGAATAATCATTTGATTTCATTCATGTATGTCACATTTATTATTGATTTAATAAGAAGGCTTATTCTATTATGTTTATATGCATCATTTATATTTACATAATATGTCCATGGAGTTAGAGTTGAGAATATGGAATTACAAAGAGTTGTAATTTTGAGACTGTAGATATATCTCTGTACTAAACTCCTAAAGCATTCCTAGTTGAAGGTTCACTATGATGGACAATAATGAACCATAGGACTAGCACTTGTTAGGTTGACTCTATAGGAGGATAGCTAGTCTCAAGCTATTTGTGTGGAGACACTACAACCAACAAGTGAGTGCCTATTACGAGAATAGGTACACTGAATGTGACCAAAGATATGAGATAAAGTGAATGGAGTTTTATCCTGCCTGTCAATCAGTTTCTCATTGTTATAGTGGTACAAGTAATCCTTAGACCTGAGACACCATAGTTGTCTTATGCATGTAGCTTTAGAAGTTTGATAACACTAAGTGCAAATCCTATTCAGGGGTTTGCAAAGGTGTTCATTGGCCCTACTGCTATGTGTATGAAGGCATGTGAGTGATCAACAAGGGATCCATCACTCTCAGGAAAAAGAGAGAGAATGTCTCATATAGCATTCATAATATAACTCATTAAATCCATGGCCATGGTAGGATGGGTATGAAAAGAGTTTCATGAGTTCATCAATGAGTTGATATCTATGAATGAGTATAAAGTAATTGAACTAGGGACTTGACAGACTTCCATGTCCTATTAGTTCAATTAGAGACATTGTGTTGAAGGAAGGATGCAATTGTAACCTATAAACTATAACAGAAGGGTTCTTTGTAAATGACTATTCACCTCATTAAGGACCACACCATGAGCCATATGCTAGGTGTTACTCATGGTTAGTAGAAGCCCTAATTGATATAAGTGAGTTATAATCAATTAGGGAATTGGAAGGAGTTCCAATTAGACCCTAAATGGAAAGAGTTCCATTGTGCACACCTCGTGCTATTCCTACTACTTGATGATGTGAACCCAATGGGTCACACACTGATCATGCAAGATGAGCTTTTAAGTCTATGAGAGAAAGGGTATGAGTGCATAAAGAATAGTTCTTTGAGGCCATGTTTGTATTTGATATAAACAATAGGGGTTATTGTGCAATTTAGGGAAATTGCACAAAACCCTAACAGGGTTTCCCCCCTAGGGTCGGCCCCTTTAGTGTGGACTATTTAAGTCACACTATGATGTGTGACATCATCACTTTTTAGAAGACACCAAGGGCTGGCCAGAATTTCCAGCCTCCCTCTCTCTCTCTCCTCTCTTCTCCTACTCTAGCAACAACATGGAAAGAAGGAAAGGACTTGAAGCTCTAGCTAGGTGTGGATACAGTTGGAGGCAGCACACTTGGGCTGCTCATTCACTACTGTCCGGAATCAAAGCTTGGAGCAAAAAGGAGAAGACAAAAATTCTGTAAGTATTCTAACCCTCTTTGTAGTTAGGGTTTGATTTTGTGTTATGCATAGTTAGATTCATGGGCTGTGGAATCGTAGGAAAAATTTTTATATTCCGCACTTCTATTTTTCCCTCCTGTTCGATTCCCAACAACAATAAGGCAAACTGGCAGATAAATTACCCTTGAATTACTAACATTTAATGTAAGCAAAATATATCCATTAACATTTCTTATAGCAGTATAATGAAGCACTCTTTGATTGCATGCCAATCCGCTAAGCATAACTTGGTAACCCCTCATTCAACCCTCACATACTACAATGGATTCTGTGAGCCAGTCTTTTTAAAACATCACCTCAAAATTGAATCCCTGCATGTTTATAACAGATCAAGAAACCAAAATTGAAAAGCTCATCATGTAGTTGCAAATTCTATTGCTTGTGCTAAGGAAATGAAGCTTGGCAAAACCTACATTCCTTAGACATACCATCAGAATTGCTGTACTGCATAACAAGTCAGCCAACAAATGGATTCTGTGAACTGTAGTTTTTAAAACATCAGCTGCAAAATGATCTTGAAACTTATATATATAATAATAAATACTTATATGCATAATATATACATATACACATCACCAATGGATCCTTCTTGACTCATTACACCTATAATAGAGTACTCTTCGAACTAACGACACATGCACACACACATGTATATATATTACAAGCATTTTTACACACCTTTAACAAACCATATCACCCCCTTTTTTTTTGGTTTTGTTTTCAAAATTTAGTCGATTAGCCTTCAAGCTCATTTTAAAAAACATAAACCATCCTACAACTTTTTTACACTTAAAACAGAGTACTCGTCAAACTAATAACACATGCACACACACACACACGCACACACACACACACACACACATATATATATCACAAGCATTTTTAACAGAGCATCATTCAACATAATAACAATAATATATATATATTACAACGATTTCTAGACACACATGACAAATTATACCCTGCAAAATTCATATCTTTTCCCTTTAAATTTTTTGAGGTTCCCATCCATCATTACTTATTACGCCCATAACATAGCACACTTGAAAGCAACGACACACACAGATACATACATCTATATATATATATTAAGAGGTGTATTTTTTGTATCTTTTTTACTTTTTAACAAAATCATCTTTACTCCTTGAAACCTATAATAAACACTTACAACAGAGAATGCTTCAAAAAAAAAAAAATAAAAAAAAAAAAAAAATATATATATATATATACATATATATATAAATATATATATTAGGTTTTTTTTTTTTTTTTTTTTTTGGGGGGGGGGGGGGTTTGTTGTTTCTACAATTTAGTTGTTTATCCTTCAAACTCATTTAAAAAAACATAAACCATCCTATAGTTTTTTTTTTTTGCCCTTTTTATCCTTTGTTTTTTATTCAACAGCAAATCAACTTCACTTCTTGAAACTTATATATATAATAATAAATACTTATATGTAACTCATTCAGTAGTGATAAATCCCACATTTTCTTCCCCCCCAAACCTAGAACAGAAATCAAAGCACAAATAAAAAAAATGAAGAATGTTTAATTTGTCACTAGAGAGAAAAACCAAAGTCGTAAAAACTTGGAAAATGAGTTAACATAATTGATCACATCTACCAAAAGCAAATTAAACAACTACAAATTCCAAATATAATTCCACTCAACCCACCAAATATAGAACACCTAACAGACTGCCTATCCGCAAATATATAAGACACTAATCACCGAGTAAGGGAAAAAGCACGAACAATTATGCACACAGAAGAATGAACATCTATACCTAATATCCAAATTCAATATATAAATCATAACATTAAGACATTATCTTTTCCTTTCTGAAATTCCCCATAAAACTTCGGAAAGAATTCTAAGTCCCAAAACTCCCTTTCTCCCAACTCTTTGTTGGACCTAAGGGTTCAATCCCATGTATTTTGATGATAACAAAGCAAGTATGTTTTGCTTAAAAGTTGCTAATGAAGATGAAGTTTTGATTAAGACAAGATATCCATTATACACTTCACAAATAGCAACAACGCAGTTCTTGGATTACAAAAGAAGAATATTTCAACTTAATGCATCCATGGGAAATCAAGCTGAAGGCGTTTGAGAAAGATTGTGAGAACTTAGGGTCTTTATGTATGATTATTTCAAATCTTTGCTCACTTAGGATATACGAGCTATTCGCATATTAACAACTTGGTAACTAACTAAATGAACTTAGTTTTTAGTACCACTATAGTCTCATAAGCCATTTGAGTGGAATCCCAAAGTCTTGGACTTCATTTCTATAAATCTCATTTTGATCACTGGGAAACTTAGACATCTAAGTGATAACTCAGACGTCCGAATGGCATCTCAAACGTCTAAGTACAAAGATCAGACATCTAAGAATAACAGTGAGTTTGTCCTAATTTCATCATGGACATTGTCTTTTTCAGACGATCTAATCAGACGTTTGAGATAGGACTCAGACGTCCAAGTACATATCAGACGTCTAAAATGCTCTAGGATAATATATGAGTCTTTTCACTAAAAATTGCTTCTGTGATTTTCAGACATCCGAGTGGAAACTTAGATGTCCAAAACCTTTGAACATGACTTTTAACGGCTAGTTTTCTAACAGTTGTTTTGAGTATTTAATGCCCACCAAACCTCTTTTCCTTGGCATTAATTGCTACAGAACGGTCATTTTAGACCATTGGGCTATATATATACATTACTTGAACTCATTTATGAGGAATTATTGAGATCAAACAAACAAATCACTTTCTATTACTCTCAAGCCCTAGAATTTCAAGTGAGCATTTATTGTGAAATCAATCAATAGCTGAGTAAGCTCTTTACTATTGTGTTATCTACTCTTTGAAGAGAGTTTCTTGTACATCTTGTACACAAAACTTCTATAAATCATCTTGTATTTAAGGATTGTGGAAATCCTTTGCTTTGAAGCTCTTGAAGAGGGCTGTGTGTAAGTGTTTAGGAAGAACACTTGTTGTTGTATAAAGGTTTTGTCTTCACCTTGGAAGAAGATTGATATAGTGAATTTGAATCCTCAAGCGAGTTCTTGAGGCGAGGACGTAGGCAGGAAGCTGAACCTCGTTAAAATCGTTTGCACTCTCTTTCCTTATATCTCCTTATTATTGCATATTTGTGAAATTTCTTGCTCTAGCAATAATTTATTTTTATTGTGCATTTATATTTTAATTTGGCTAAAAACCCTATTCACCCCCTCTAGGGTTATTTACTTGGGACAACAATTGGTATCAGAGCCTAACCTCCTGCATTTGACCTATTTGTCTTGCGAGGAACGATATGCCCAATTATAGTGGTAATGGATTCATCGAAGGAGGATCGTCCAATATACCACCTTTCTTTAATGGAGATGGCCTCTCTATATAATTTCTGGAAATCAAAATGCAAATCTTTATTCAATCCACTAGCTATGAGTTATGGAATATTACTTCTAAGGGTCCCTTGATCCCTACTAAAGTGGTAGATGGAGTTACACTTCCTAAAGTTCCACAAGAATATACTATATACTACTGATCATAAGTCTCTTGAATTTAATTCTAAAGCTATTAGCTTATTATATTGTACCCTAACTAATGATGAATTTAGCAAAATCTCTAGGTGTGCTAGCACCAAAGAGATATGGGATACCTTAGAGGTCACCTATGAAGGAACCTCTCAAGTTAAAGAAGCTAAGATCAATATGCTTGTTTGTGAATATGAATTGTTCAAAATGAAAAAGGATGAATCTATTAGAGATATGTTTGCTTATTTCAATGCTATTATAAATTCCTTGAATTCTTTTGGCAAAATATATATCCAACTCTGAATTGGTGAGAAAAATTCTTAGGAGCTTACCTAAGGAATGGGATACATTCACAACAGCTGTGCTTCAATCAAAAGAACTTGGGTCAATGACTCTAAGTGACCTTGATGGAAATCTAGTCACTCAAAAGTTTGTGTTCAAAACACGTAAAGTAAGCGAAAGCAAGCCTTCCAAGAGCATGGCTCTCAAAGCTTAACAAGATAAAGAAGAACCACAAAATGAAGAATGTGAGAATGAAGAAGATGAAGATATTGCTTTCATATCTCATAAACTCAAGAAGTTCTTCTCTAGAAGAAATCAAGGAAGAAGATTCAACAAGGGTGACTTCTCCAAAAGAGTTCTAAATAGAGGAGAGACCTCTAATAGAGAACCTCAAGTATGCTTTGAATGCAAAAAGCTTGGACACATTAAGATGAATTGTCCTCAACTCAACAAGACAAGCCACAACGACAACAATTTCAAGGACAATAGAAAATTCAAGAAGAAAGCATTCACCGTCACTTGGGATGATGAAGGAAATAACGATGAAGAAGAGGAGGAGATTTCTTGTGATCAAGAAGTTGTAAACTTTTGTCTCATGGCAAAGGAAAATGAGGTAATCGATTCTAACTTAATTGATTATCCTATAGAAGAACCTCCTACTTATGAAGAATTACAAGATGCTCTTGAAGATACCTTTCTTGAATTAAATAAATTCTCATACAAAAATCATGATTTGAAAAAGAATATTATACCTCTTCAAGAAGAATTAGATGCTTTAAAAAATGAAAATTTAGAATTGAAAAGTAAGATAGACTTACCCCCTATCATCTCTCAATTTAGTCTTGAAAATGAAAACACTTCATTGAAAGAAAATATTGAAGACTTGACAAATACCTTGGCCAAGTTTACCAATGGAAGGGTGTGAACCCTAGAAAATGGCTCACAAGGATTTGGCATTTTAAAAGACAACAAAGGAGAAGAATCGCCACCTCATTTTTTAAGGAAAAGAAGAAAACCATAAAATGTTTTATTTTCAAAAACCTCATGACTCCATTTTAAAAGGAAAGGCAAAGTCTTATAAACCTAGAAAAATGGATTCAGGGGCTAAGTTACGATGTGGGAAGGTTCTGGGCTAAGCCCATAGGCACCCACATCACCTGAGTTGGTCTCTTAATTTGATTGGGCTAATTTAATAACTTAATCACATGCAAATCAATATCAATCAATAAAATACAGCATGCATATCAATCACAAATCCATCCTACTCTTCTAGCAATCATATGTAATGGATAAATTCATCCTAATCCACTAGCAATCAGAAGCATAAATCCATCCTACTTCACTAGCAATCATATGTGATGGATAAATGAATAAAAGAAAAAGAAAATCTAGAATACTTAGTATCCTAGGGCGGACTTGAACATCAATTGAGTGCCTACGTACCATGCATAGAAATACATAGATCAAAGTCCACGTAGTTCGAATGAGAACGGGTTATTTCTTTTTAAAAGAATTATGATAAACCCTTAATTTCCATTTATAAGGATAAAAGTTTCCAAAAAAGCTTCCAAGACAGGAATAAAGAAGAATTTGAATTTAAATGGAAAAAAGGAGTTTAAGAAACCAAGAGATTATCATGATCCTTTTCCAAGGAAATAACCCAAGAGGGGGAAGGGAATGAGGGAAATAAGTATACAATACCTGAACTTACCTTATGCAAATCACCTTCAAATTATTGCCAATTAGCAAATAATTACCCTACTATTGCTATAGGGTAATTACCATGCTTAAATCACTTACCAACATGCTCAAAATCATCACTATAAGGCATTAATATAATTTGGACAGAATACTAAAAGTCCCAAAATTATCCTAATAATCATGCCAAAGCAATAATTAAAAGGAAACAAGAAATGCTAGTATGCTCCTACATGCAATGACCTAGTCTACATGCACAAAACTAAGAAAATTATGCAAAAGACTCTATAATAATCATGAGAATATCAAATAATATCATTAAGCATGCAAACAAAGCAAACTCAAGTTAAAAGTATGATATTTTATGTAAAACATGAAAATAGGCCTTTTTACGGCGAGCTTTCTTAAGCAAAATTATCCTAAGATAATTTTATGTGGAAATCACCTCGTATAAAGGATCTAATCAACATATCTTACATAAAATATATACTTAAGAACATAGTAGAAAAGATTTCATGCTTAAACACATTCCTAAATACCCTTATGCAAAACCTTACCCCCTAAAAAAGATAATTATCCTTAGAAAAAGATAACGTCTCAAAAACCCTAGAAAATCCACTATATGAATGCAAACCTAACATAGTTCAACTATATGCAGCATATAAAGACCAACCATGATGAACAACAACTCAAAAAGCTAGGCTAAACAAGTTGTATGAAACTTGTATGAAATAAGGATAACAAGGATGATGCTTTCAAAAACCCTAGTAAACTAAGGATTATCAAGCATATTAAATCATTAACCATCCTAAAATCATTCATATAACATCACAAAAGCACTAGATTCAATTAATATGCAGAGCTACTACATGCATTAGAACCATCACAGAAGAAGAAGGAGGAGAAGAAGAAGAAACCCTAATTTTAGCAATTGAAAAGATGATTTACCTCTTGTAGAACTTCTCTTGCCTTTGAAGTAACTCTTTTCTTACTTGCTTAGGGTTATAGAACCTCTCTTTGATGTTCTTTAACTCCCCAAATTCGTAGCACCCTCTCTCTCTAAGTATAAAGTGCACTTGTGGCCCCCCTATGTACTAAAGATCATGTTCTTTATATAAGGGACTGAGCTCATAAACCAATGGCTAAGATGAATTCATTAAATAATGATCCTAGGGCTATTAGAGACTCTCTTGGTACTCAAACAACTCAAATTTACTTAATCCTAAGAGGAAACAACTTGCAAAGGCAGAGGAATTCATCAAAGGAGGGAAGAAGGAGTCAAAAACCGATTCGAAGATGGAGTCCTCGGCTGACCAACTAGGCCTGGACGGTTAGCTGTCTGGGCCTTAATGGTTGACCGTCCAAACACGGATGGTTACCCGAGGCCTCTCTTCTGTCCGCTTTGGTTTTGACTCCTAATCCTTCCAGAAGTCTTACAGGGTCAAATTAAGTCTGATTTTGACGAAATAAAAGCCAAAACGACAGTGGTTTGAAGGGGAACACATTTTTAGACATTTTAAGATAAAAATCCTTAACCATGGGTGCATGGTTAGGCTTTACAAAGGTAGTTAACCATTGTGCACCACCGTCGCAAAGCTAGGGTTTGCACACAAGGTTGAGCCAAATGCTTTCCAAATCTAAATTCAACCTTTTTAAACATGTTTAGAATATAAATATAGCCCAATTGAAGTTAAATGAGAGAAAATTGAGTAGGTCACATGAGTCAATTTGAGCGAACCAAGAAAGGGTTTTTTAGCCTAACCTGAACTGTTATGAGCCGAATTGATCTTAAACCATTAATTCATCAAATTGAACCTATATATAGACTCTATATATCCATATGAACTCTAATTGACAACTTGGAGATCATTTCAATCTCAAATGGAAAAGATACGACTTAAAAGACAACAATGCCCTTAAAATCACAAAATCTCTAATTGACTATTGAAACCTCCTCCCAATCGAACCAAAATTCATATGCATAATCCTTAATGCCTTAAAAACCTAATGCAAATGCCTAGACTCAAAAATAAAATAAAAACCTATATGAAATGATGACCTCTAACTAGGGTGACAAAAATGGGGTGTGACAGAAGCTCCTCATTGGTGAACAAGTTTCACTTGTGAACCAATGGTAGAAGATCAACCCATTTTTGCTTGGTGAAATTAATTTCATTAATACTGTTATCCCAAGTGTAAAATCCTAGAGGGGGGTGAATAGGGTTTATAGTCAATTAAAAAATTATTATGACAAACTAAAATTCAAATTATTGCAAACAACAGAAAATGTAACAATAAGCAATAATGAGAAAGAATTAGAGAATGCAAACACAAGATATTAACGAGGTTCGGCCTTCCCGCCTACATCCTCGCCTCAAGAGTGCCACTTAAGGATTCCACAATCCACTATGACAATCTCCTTCAAGGGTGGAGATCAAACCTTTTACAAAGAGAAGCTCTCTTCAAGAAAAATCTCTCTTGTCTCACTAGAGTTCACACAACCCTTACAACACTTGAATTTTAAGTTGGTTTGTTGTAAACAATCTCTCTAGAAGAAAATACAACTCTTAAAAGCTCAACAAACTTCTAATAATTGCTTAATTGAATGCTCCTTAAGAATTAAGGCTTGAAAGCTCTTTTTCAAATGATAGGAATTGATTTCTCTTGTATGGATACTCATAAATGAGTTTGAAGGCTTGTATTTATACCCATTTGGCCTATTATGGCCGTTGCAAGCATTAAATGCCGGGAAAGAGCCGTTTGGTGGCAATTAATGCTTCATTTAGCTTTCAAAAAACTAGCCGTTATAGCCTATTCGAGTGATTTAGTCGACTAAAAGTCCCCATGTAGTCGACTAGAAATAACAGTAGTGAAAATATAACAAATCTGCATGATTTAGTCGACTAAAAGTCATTAGTCGACTACAAATATCAGTAGTCAAAATGGCCTATTTCCCATGATTTAGTCGACTACATCCATGATGTAGTCGACTAAACCTTGGTTTTTCAAGGTTTAGCCTATTTTCACATGAGTTTTCAACACTTGTTCAATTACATCTCAACTTAGGCCTCTAGTGATGATAAATTAAGTTCACTTAGGGTTCCTAGAGTCCATCTAGGTCAATAGAGCAAAGTTATGAGCAATATTTACATTATGGAACCTAAAACCTCATTTGTAGCCTAAATGAGTCTCATTGACGATGATTGCATGGCTTGAGATGCTTGTAGGTCCATTGCTAGGTTTTTATGCTCTTGTTGCATCATGCTTGAGTTTCCTTGACGCTTTGGACACGAGCCTTGAGTTTCATGGCTTGGTTAAGCTATTGAGTGCATGTGCTTGAGTAATTTGATCCTTAAGCTTATGCTTGAAACAATTTGATCTTGATTACCTAGCTTTAATCATGTTCTTGACATTTAAACCATTATAACTAACATCGATCTTTTGTTATCATCAAAATCTCGGATATGCCCTTGGTTGAAAACCTTTAGGTCTAACAATCTCCCCCTTTTTTATGATGACAAACTATTGATGTTTTATAAAAAGATAATAAGCAATAGATCACATAATTTGATATGAGAGACAAAAGTTCCCCCTCAAAATATGCATTTCATCCATGGATTATCAAGCATTTATCAAATGATATACACAAGCTATGAATTTTAAACCAAAATGCCATAGATAAAAGCATGAACCACAAAACATCCATACATATTGTTCATTGAAAGCATAAAGATGTAGAGTACTAAACAAATAAAATAAATAGAGTACCAAAACCAAACAAAGTACTATAAAACATCATAATTCTCTCCCCCTTTTGACATCAATCAAAAAGAGAAGGCTAATCCTCTGGCGGAGGTGGAAAGTAGGGAGCATATTGCTGCAAGATGTCCTCCACATTGCCCTGGCGGTGCTCGAGGTCAGTGATACAGTTTCCAACATCTTGAAAACCTTGAGTCATGGTCATATGTAGTGAACCAATGGCAGTCATGACAGTCTAGGAGGCTTGGGGCGTCCTCTTGCTCTGCTGGAGGTTGTTGCGGCTCATCCTCATGCTCCTCATCCATAGGATCCTCCTCATGTGGCTATTGTCCTAGCCCTTAGTTCTCGAATCCATTCACCAGTGGCATTTTGAACGAACTTCATTCGCCTCAGCATTGCTTCATCATATATGTCCGAAGCTTTAGCATTATATGCATCAGTTTCATTGCCTATGTTCACTTCAAAGATCTTGAAAACCTCGGTGAGGGCATTGCCATAAGGAAGACAACCAGTGGACTTCTTGGCACAGTCACGCATGCGGTAGGGAATGATGAAGGCTAAGTCAAGCCTTTTTCCATTCAGCACACACCAAATAAGAAAAATATCCAGATAGCCCACATAAGAACGGTTTCCACCCGCGACATGAGATTATAGGAGATAATATGATGGATGATACGAGAGATAACAGTCATATCATTCACAAAAGGAAGAAAAGCTTGTTGAATGGTTGAATCATTGCAAATTTGTTGAAGGGCTTGGACTTTGTTAAAATCAGGTCTAATAGTCCAACTATGAGTATCAAAGCTTTGAATGGTATTTTCAGTGGGGAGAATTAAAAACAGCAGCAATGGTTGATACGCGAAGATGAATTGGTGTCCCTTTAACCCAAGATTTGATTTCATAATCTTTGGTGAATTTGAAATTGGCATAGAAAACCCTAACAAGCCTAGGGTAGCAAGTATTGTTCAATATGAGAAAGAAATCCCACCCAATGGCCTTAAAGAGATTAGAAATGTAAATTTGTTGGCCGTCAAAGAACTCAAAGGACACAATCTTACCAAATTCAACCCGGCGATTCTTGTAGGAATCTTGATATTTCTTGAGGGTTTCGGCATCCTTACACAACCCTTCATCACTGTGCTTAGCCTTGGATCGTCTTTCTTGTTGGTGAGATGGTTCTTCTTGAGTCGGATTGGACGGAGGAGGTTGAGAAGAGCCGAACGCACCCTTGCGCTTGGTTTGAGCCCTAGACGCATCCATGGAGGCCTTGAGAAGCTTTTCCGTGCGATTGGTCATGATTTGGAAGCAATGGAAGAAGATGGGAAGGGTGGAATTTGAAAGGTTTGGTAGGAGATGAACAGTTGGGAGGAGGAAGAAAGAGTTTAGGCGATTAGAGAGAGAGAGAGATGTAAAAATGAGGGAGAAAATTCGCAAAATTGGGGTTTAATAAGCCTTCCTTGATAGATTTAGTCGACTAAATCAACGATTTAGTCGACTACATAAAACAATAGCCAAAATCTTCTATATTTAGTCGACTGGATCAAATATTTACTCGACTAGATCTCATTTAGTCGACTATATCACATATTTAGTCGACTAAATGTGTTAAAACACACATATAGCTCATGATTCATGCATATAATCAACATATATCATTATATAGACATGTTTTATCATAAATTTAGCTTGTGACATATGAGATGCGTGCATTTGAACATCAATTCATCAATTTATCCAATTAAAAGCTCATGTAGCACAAAATTTCATTTTGGATAGGCAATTAAACATGTAATATGCATATGAATGGTCAATGTATCACATCATTCATCAAACATATGCCAAGTTCTCTTTTAATGAAGTTAAAACGATCTTTTTGAAGAGGTTTGGTGAAGATATCGGCCAATTGGTGGTCGGTACCTATGAAATCAATATCAACATCACCTCTTTGGATATGATTATGAATGAAATGGTGTCTTATCTCAATGTGCTTAGTTCATGAGTGTTGTATTGGGTTCTTAGTTAAGTTAATAGCACTAGTATTGTCACATTTGATGGGAATGTAATCAAAATGAAGTCCATAGTCCTCAAGTTGTTGTTTCATGTACAACACTTGTGCACAACAACTACCGGCCGCAATATACTCGGCTTCGGTGGTTAAGAGTGCAACCGATGTTTGTTTCTTACTAAACCAAGATACTAGTGAATGACCTAAGAAATGGCAAGTCCCATTAGTGCTCTTATGGTCATCTTTGCCACTGGCAAAGTTCACATCAGAATAGCTAATCATATCGAATGATGTAAAATTAGGAAACCATAAGCCAAGATTAATTATGCCACTTAAATATTTGAAAATACGTTTTACGGCAAGCATGTGAGATTCTTTAGGACATGATTGAAATCTAGCGCACAAGCAAACACTAAACATGATAGCAGGTCTACTTGCGGTTAAATAAAGTAAACTACCAATCATACCTCTTGTGAACCATGGGTTTCAATTCGAGGGGAAGGAGAACCCTTCTTTTAAAAAGACTTGTAGAGATTTAAATTAATAAAAATCTGGTTTTTAAAAGGTGCACAAAAACAAAACAAACAAGGAGTCGCCACCTCATTTTTAGGAGAAGAGGAAAACCATAAAAACAGTTTTTAAAGAAAACCTTTGAAAACAAACCACATGACTCCGATCAAGGAAAAGCAGGTCTATCAAAACAAGAGAGGATTTGGAGACTAAGTTATGATGTGGGAAGGTTCTAGGAAACATCCTATAGGCACCCACATCGCCCCAAAATGGGTTTCTGAATTTATATGGGTTATTTCAATCACTTCCTAATTAGTCACCATGCATATGCAAAGAATCATCCATAAATAATCTACATTCATTCATGAACATCCATAAAGCAATAAACATCCATAAAGCATGTAAACATCTATAAACAAGTATGAGAGATATGGAAAGCAAGTAAGAGAGACAGAGAATAAGAAACAGATCCATCCTACTCCTCTAGCAATCATATGTGATGGATAAATGGGTAAACATGGGTCCATCCTACTCCTCTAGCAAATAAGTGATGGATAAATGATGAAGCATGGGTCCATTCTACTCCTCTAGCATATATGTGATGGACAAATGGGTAGAAAGAAAGAAAAATAAAGAAAAAGAAAACCTAGGATACTTAGTATCCTAGGGCGGACTTGAACATCAAATGAGCGCCTACGTACCTTACATATAAAGATATAAGGATCAAAGTCCACGTAATTCGACTGAAAAGGGGTTACTCCCTTTACAATGAACTATAAATCCTAAGTTTCCAACTTAAGAAAGGTTTTAAAACTTAGGAGTTTCCAAAAATGATTTGAGAAAAAAGTAGGTATTTGAGAAAGAATAGAATTCTAACTCAAATAGACTTCTAAAATGATTTGAATTCACGAGAGAATAGAACTCCAAGTAAAACAGAATTTTAAGAGAGTTGGAAACTTAAGACTTCTAATTCAAAGTAAAGACAATAACCCTAGGGGGGAGAAGAGAACAAATCAAAACAAACTTACCATGAACCACTTACCATATGCAAATTATCCCGAAACATCGAGAAAACATCAATTAATCACCCTATGTATTCTATAGGACAATTATTAAGCTCAAATCAACCATATTCATGCTCAAATAATCATTAGGAGACTTAAATCAAATCTGGACAAAATACTAAATATGCATATAATGACCTAAAACTCATGCAAATGACAAAAATAAAAAGAGAAACAAAATCCTAATATGCTCTAAACACCCTAATATGCATAAAACTATCCAAAACATGCTAAGTAGGCATTACCATGATGAAAATATCATATGACAATCCTAAACATGAAAAGAAAATCCAACATGATGCCTTAGGTAAGTATTTTATGTAAGAATGTGAAATAATAATCCTTACGGCGAGCTTTCTTAAGTAAAACTATCCGGAGATTATTTTACGCAGAAACCACTCCGCATGAATGGTTTCTTCACATATCCTACGTAAAATATATACCTAAGAATGCAAAGAAATTCACAGCACACTTAAACACACTCCAAAAAGCACCTATGCACAACCCCACCCTCTAAGGACGATAATTATCCTCGAAAAGAATAATCATCCATACACCTATGAAGTTGAGGCTTACACAGCAAGTGTCCTATACAAAAAATGCTTAAAATCATGCATATAATTAAACCACAAAGAGAAAACGGCCTAAACACATCAATTGATTTTTCATGCAAAACGTACCTCTATCCTTAAGAGAAAAACTATCCTACCAGCAAACAATTCGCAATCTTAATCCACTAACATGCATTCTCATCATATTTGAATCATATATACTCTAAAATATAGAGTATATATGATTCCTAATTCAATACTAAGCCATAATTATGTAGAGAATGGAGTAGAAGAAGAAGGAATCGTAAAAGGATGCAAAGGAGACTTACAACAAAGCAAAGGTCTTTGCTGCATTCTTCCTTCTCTTTGGCTTGGTTCCCTTCTAGTTCTCCTTTGAAATTGCAGTAGAAAGCCTCCTCCAAGTGATGTGGGTATGTGCAAACTCATGGTCTCTCTCTCTTATAAGTTTGAAGTGTCAAAAGTCAAAAGTCTCTTATGCTGATGAATGAGCCTCTATTTATAAACCAACCAACCATATGAACCAATGGTTGAAATTAATTCACCATAAAACTAATCTAGGGCTGTAATTAAATCCCATGAATGTTAAACAACTCAAAACCAACTCCCAATAGGCTTAGAAGTCCTTTAGAAGGCTGAAAATTGGAGTGGTAGAGTCCCATTTCATCAAAAATTCAAAAGGAGATAAATCAGGATGAAGGGCTCGGGTGACCGGTTGGGTGAACCGGTCACCCGAGAGTGAACTCAGGTTTCCTCGTAGTTCATGCTTTTCTTTTGCCTAGACTGCCCTTACGGGTTTTCAACCTAACAAGCTTTACACATGGTATCTCTTGAGTTGATCTAAATTGGTTGGTTGAGAGAACTCTATTCCATCCAAATCCATCAATCGAACTGCTCCTCTTGGCAATATCTCCTTTATGATATAGGGACCACCCCAGTTAGGCCTGAACTTGCCCCTTGGATCAAAGATAGGCGCATGGATTTCTTTCAGCACTATGTCTCCATCTTTTAGGCCACGATCCTTGACGCGCTTGTTGAAAGCTCTAGATATTCTGCGCTGATAACTTTGAACATGGTATAAAGCATTCAAACGCCTTTCATCAAGCAGAACTAGCTCATTATATCTATTTCGTACCCAATCCACTTTCGACAACTGATCTTCCATCATTACCCCGAGAGAAGGAATTTCTAACTCGATTGGGAGAACTGCTTCCATGCCATAAACTAATGAGTATAGTGTAGCACCCGTGGAAGATCTGATTGAAGTGCGGTAACCCATAAGACGAGTGGCAACCTTTCTGACCAGTCATTGTATTTCTTAGCCAACTTCTGTAGCATATTCTTTACATTCTTGTTTGCTGCTTCAACTACTCCATTCGTCTGCGGTCTATAAGGAGAAGACTTGTAAACCCGAATGCTGTACTTCTGCAAGATTTCTTCTAGCTCACCTCGGAAGTGTTGTCTGTTATCTGATATGATCTCATGTGGAACCCCATATCGGCAAATAATGTGGGTCTTAATGAAATGGGCCACTTGCTTTGACCCCAGGGTTTTGTAAGACTTCGCTTCTACCCACTTAGTAAAGTAATCTATTGCCACCAAGATAAACTCATGACCTTCCTTTGACTTAGGATGGATCTTTCCAATGATGTCTATTCCCCAAGTTGAAAAGGGCCAAGGGGATGACATAGTATTCAAAGGCATTGATGGAAGGTGCTGAACATTGGCAAAGATTTGACAGTTATGGCACTTCTTGACATACATATGACAATCTCTTTCCATGGTGGTCCAATTGTAATCGAGACGAGCAATCTTCTTAGCTAGCATATAACCATTCATGTGAGGTGCCCCTGCTCCTTCATGTACCTCTTTGATTATTCTTTGAGCCTCTTCCTTCGTTACACAAAGCAAGTGGATGCTATCGTAGGATCGTCTGTATAACTTTCTTCCGCACATAATGTAGTGGGTAGCTAATCTCCTTAACGTATGCCTGTCTACTTTTGAAGTTGCTTCAGGATATTCTCTTTTTTCTATGAACCTCTGGATGTCATAGAACCACGGACGCCCATCTGTTACTTGACTATTCTGAATACTGCAGCAATACACTGGTTCTTTTCTTCTTTCAATCACAAGTGGACGAATATTTCTGCCTTCTGGGATTTCCACCATGGACACAAGTGTAGCAAGAGCGTCAGCAAAGTGGTTCTTTACCCTTGACAAGTAGTGGAACTCTATTTTATCGAATTCTTTGGTAAGTGCTTCTAGATAAGCATGATAGGGTAACAACTTCTCGTCTCGAGTCTTCCATTCTCCTCTGATTTGGCAGATAATCAAGGCTGAGTCTCCGTACACTTCTAATTCCACAACTCCCAATTCTAAAGCTGCTTCCAACCCTAGAATGCAAGCTTCATATTCGGTGATGTTGTTTGTGGCCTTGAACCCTAACTTCATTGCCAGAGGGGTGTGGGTGTCATCAGGAGAAATCAACAAAACTCTAATGCGAAGCCCCTTCTATTTGTAGCACCGTCGAAGTAGACTTTCCATGGCTTCTTTTCTATCTCCAATATGTCCTCGTCAGGGAACCCTTGTTCAATGCCATCTCCTTCCAAAACTGGATTCTCTGCTAAGTGTTCTGAGATGACTCTCCCTTTTATCGAGCTCTGTACCACATACTTGATATCAAATTCAGATAACAACATCAACCACCGCGCAGTACAATAGGTTAGCATCGGCTTTTTAAGTAGATATTTGAGTGGATCCATGCAATTAACGAGGAATACCTGGAAAGATAGCATGTAATGGCGGAGTTTTTGGGAGGCCCACACCAATGCCACGCAAGTCTTTTCCACAGTGTTATAGTTCACCTCATAGTCTGTCATTTTCTTACTCAGATAGTAGATGGCATTCTATTTCCTCGACTCTTCTAAGTATTGTGCAAGCATTGCCCCCATAGCATTTTCTGTGACGGTTAAGTACAGCAACAGCGGCTCTCCTTCTCTAGATGGAACCAATATCGGTGGATTGCTTAAGTAGTTTTTAATGGCTTCAAAAGCATTCTGGCATTCCTCGTTCCATTCTTTTGGTTCTCCTTTCTTTAGTAGTTTGAAAACAGGCTCACAAATGGTAGTGAGTTGAGTTATGAATCGGCTTATGTATTGTAACCTTCCTAGGAAACCCTGGATTTCCTTCTCATTTTTGGGCGGCGGCATCTCCAGAATGGCTTTGATCTTGCTTGGATCCACTTCAATTCCTTTCTGTGTTATCATGAAACCTAGCAGCTTTCCCGCAGTGACTCCGAAAGCACATTTCTGAGGGTTGAGGCAAAACTTGTACTTTACGATTCGATCGAAGAACTTTCTGAGCACAGCTACATGTCCTTCCCTATCCTTTGACTTGACAATCATGTCGTCGACGTAAACCTCGACTTCTTTGTGTATCATGTCATGCAACAAGGTGGTAGCAGCTCTCTGATAAGTTGCCCCTGCATTCTTTAACACAAATGGCATTACTTTGTAACAATAGGTCCCCCATTGAGTAATGAAGGATGTTTTCTCCATATCTTCTGGTGCCATCTTGATCTGATTGTAACCCGAGAAACCATCCATGAAAGAAAGAAGAGCATGCCCTGCGGTACTGTCAACTAACACGTCAATGTGTAGTAGTGGAAAGTCATCCTTAGGGTATGCCTTATTCAAATCACGAAAGTCTACACACATACACACTCTGCCATCTTTCTTTGGAACTGGTACTATATTTGCAAGCCATTCAGGGTACTCCATAACCTTAAGGAACTTAGCTTCTATCTGTTTGATCACCTCCTCTTTTATCTTCAACGCCCACTCAGGCTTCATTCTCCTCAACTTCTGCATAACAGGCTTCATGTCAGGATTGGTTGGAATGTGATGTTGCACTATGTTTGTGTCTACTCCGGGCATATCTTCATAAGACCAGGTGAACGCTTCAAGGTTTTCTCTTAACAACTCAACCAATTGTTCTTTTTCAGAAGGGGAAAGTGTTGTACCAATTTTAATTATTTTTGGCAATTCATTCGTCCCTAGATTAATTGATTCTAGTTCTTCTATAATTGGTTGTGCTATCCCTTTATTCCTTTGCTCAACGAGCTCAGGAGGGATATCAGCATCTCTAGGGTCTATTTCCATGCCACACACATTAAGAGACAAAAAAGCGCGAAGACAATGGATATAATCCCTGCAAGAAAATAAAGAATGTACCAATTACTAATTGAAGACTCTGAAACAACAAAACAACACTTACGACAACTCTAAATGACTCAAAAAACGAAACATTTAAACAAAGATAGACTGTTTGCTGACTTAAGACTCAAAAGAAAACCTACATATCCTCCACTGGCTTAGACTCTTCTTTCCTTGGAACAAGAACGGGGGATCCTTCGGTGTACCAATTCTGAAGTAGCTCGCTGTGAGCGCCATGTCCTTTCACCACGTCGGCTCGGGAGTACGCCACCAACCATGGATGGTTAGGGCGGAGAGGGAGTCGCCACCCGATTTTGGCCTCGAGAACCAATTGACCCCTAGCAAGGGCCCAACTCGTCATTACCAAGAAGAACAAGGTTCGGAGCTAGGGTACGCAAATGGGAAGGTGTTAGGCACCTGTCACACCCCATTTTTGCACCACCTTACTAGGGCTCATCATTTCATGCATGTTTTTGTTTTGTTTTTGAGTCTAGTCACTTGCATTAGTTTTCTAGAGTCACAAGGACAATGGATATGAATTTTGGTTCAAATTGGAGTTGATCTTGAGGGATAATAAGAGCTTTTGTGACTTGAGGGGCATAATCGTCTTTTAAGTCCCAAACTTTTCATTTGACCTTGGAATGATCTCCAAATTGTCAATTGGAGTTCATATGGATGCATAAGAGGTATTTTTAGTGTCAATTTGGTAAGTCAATGGCTCGGGATTAAAATGGCTCGATGTGGTTCAAGTTGGTTAATTGACCCTTCCTTGGGTTAGCTCTAATTGACTCACAATTACCAACCAAATCTTTTCAAATTGACTTTCATTAGTCATCATTTTACCCTCAAAAGTGTTTCATGAAATTCAATTTTGATATGGCCTGATGATGAGTTTAGTGTGGTTATTTACGGATTATCCTTGAAGAATTAGTGCGAATCACAGCATGAGATTTTTGGTTAAAATGAAAAGAAAATTATTTTATTAAATTAGCCATTTTTATCATGACACTAACACGTGTACGTATGTGATGAGTGTGTGTACGCACATACGATACATGTGCATGCGTGTTAGCGGTCAGTCTCCCAATTTTTATAAAAGACAATTTCCTTTTCCTATTCAGATTAGAAGTCTTTTATCATTATAAAATACCTTTTGATTATTCTCCAAGGAAACCTAGTCCAGGAAGGAAAGGGAAACTCCAGATTTCAGCTATAAATACTCTCTTAATGTCTTTAAACAAGGGAGAAGAGAAGAGGGTTTGGAGGGAGTGAAATTCGTCATAATTCAGCAGCAGATTTTCTGAAAACCAGCAGTCGTATTTTAATCATAACTTTTTCATCCGAAGTCAGAATTTGATGAAATTGGTCTTGTTAGAAAGATAATTCAATTCTCTACAACTTTGTATTTCACAAGCTTTGTCCAAATCCAACGTTTTCATACCCAAAAACGCGATTGAAGTTGCTGCTGCTGCAAAGTGACGAAAATCACTTTTCTTTTCTCTTGTTCTCTTTTTGTTTTCTATTTTCTTTTCAAAGTTGAGTGAGTTTTGATCTCTTTGCTGTGATACCACTTTGACAAAGAGGAGGATTCGTGTTGGTTTGATTCACTCTAAAGACCTGAGGAGCCACGAACAATTACAAACACAAAGGAAGGCCCTTCCTAAGGTATTCTCCTTCTCTATTCAAGCTTAAACTAGGTTTTCATATGGGTTAGGCTTATTGCATGTTAAAGGTAACTTTTTTATCATGTATTAACACTCTAGCTAGTTAATATACATGGAATATCTATTTTTTATCTACTGTTTAGCATGCTTTAGGGCTGTCCTTTAGGTTTTTAATGCATAGTTATGATTCTTGTGCTCCTGTTTGTCCTTGTGCTAGGATTAGTGTCATTGCATGTTAGAGTTAGGATTTTCATCATGTTATATTGCTTTAGTTAGTTAATATGCATGATTTAATTTCTGTTTAGTTTGGTTTTAGCATGATTAAAGTATGTCTTGTGAGTTTTTAAGTATATTTGTGAGTTTAGGGTTTTAGAGTCATTGTTTCGTGTTTGTTTTCATATAGCATGATAAAGTAGACTTTTTTATTTGGTTTTTCTTCGTGTTTGCTGTATATGTTTTTCATATGGAGTAAACATGATAGTTTTGCATGCATGTTAGTATGTTCTAGAGTTTTTATGCATGATATGGTTCTAGGAATATGTTAGGACTTATTATTGTTCGCTGTTTTTGCTATTGGCATGCTTAGTGGATGATTTTAGGTCATAATACGTACTATTCTGTCCAGATTTGCATGTTAGTGTTTTTGCATGGTTTTGAGCACTTGTAAGGGTGCAAATAGGTGTGGTATTTGTCCTATGGCAAATAGGGCTGCTTATGTCTGAAATAGCTAATGTTTGGAGTAATTGCGCTCAGGTAAGTGGGTGTGAAGGTGCCCCAATTCACCTTTCTTTCTTAACTCATTCTCTTCTCCCTATCTAGGGTTAATTTTTAATATGATCCTATGGTTTAATTAGAGGTTTCCTTCATAAACAAAATTCTGGTTTTTTATTAAGGTTTCCATTTTGTGGATTTCTTTCCTAAAATCAAACTTTCTATCAATTCTCTTTTGATCAAATAAGGAAACCTAGGGTTTTTACCATAGGTTTGTATTAGGATTTAACCTTAGTTCTAATCGAACTACGTGGACTTTGATCCATGTATTTCGTTGCATGGTACGTAGGCGCTCTTCGTGAGGCTCAAGTCCGTTCTAGGATCCAAGCATCCTAGGTTTATTTATGTTTTCTTTTCTTCTTTTTATTTTATGTTTTTATTTGCTTATTATGCATGGATGGATGAATGAAATATATGATATGCATGCAATTCTTGGGATGATATACTTGCTGATTTTTGTATGGAAAGACTTTAATTTAGCCCAAATGAACTGAGAGACCGAAAGGGTGACATGGGTGCCTATAGGCTTTGCCTAGAACCTTCCCATGTCATAACTTAGCCTCCGAATCCCCGATTTCTTTGGTTTTCAAAAGATTGGTTTTTGCCTTTCCTTTTTTATGGAGTCATTCAAATTGTTTTCCTAAAACAAACTATTTTTAGGGTTTTCCTTGTTTCCTTTAAAAAATAAGGTGGCGACTCCTTTCCTTTTTCTTTTTCAAACCCATTTTCTTTCAATCCCTTGTGGGCCCAATTTCTGGGGTTCACAGTTTGGCGACTCCACTGGGGATGTTGTGGGCTAGACTCTACAAAGTTTAATTGGGCTAAGTTAATTTCTTATGTTTAATTAAAATCAATCACATTGCATCCGCTTGATTGTGTGCTTTCATTTATTGCATTGTGTGCGCAAACTCTTGCATGCTAGGATCGATGTCCCTCGATGTATCCTTGCCAACGATCGGCCTAGTCTCAACCTTGGTTTTCCTGATTCCATGTGTTGGGGCTAAAGCTATCAACCTCTCTTGCCTAGTACCCTTGGGCTTGCCCTTGGGTATATTAAATGAGTTAATCACGTACTGCTGGACCCACGCGGCGTTCCTGATGCCACATGTGGTTAGGTATAAGGATTGCTCAAGCAAGTGAAGGACCCTAGCCTACCCTTATCATTAGTCCATATAGACAGACTTGTAGGACACTACGGTCTCACCTTTATGCACCCACAATTGTTTGTAATGATGCTATGCCGTGTTTGTGGTGTGAGGCTTTATATCTTATGCCCTTAATATAGACCTTTAAACCCTAGCCTTCGTTAAGGCCATGGGTTAGGAGGAATAAATTAAGGAAATAGGATGTAAAGCTATGTTTGTGATGTGCTAGTCCTAGGGGATTAATTAAACCTAGTTGAAGGACTCTATGCCCTATTCTTTAAAACATACCCTTAATCCGTGATCCCTGTAAAGGTAATTGGATAAAAGGAATGAATTAATTGAACATGGTGTAGAGACCGAGTTCATTAAGGAAAATATGGAGGTTTAGGACAGATCCTTAGGCTAAAGGTTAAAACTTTTCTATCCATAGACGTGCTGGCTTGGATCCGCAATCCACAAGGGCGTCTAGTGAGTGTTGAGTCTACCCATCAGACAGATATGGCCGACGAAAGAACTAGTGAGGGGCACTTTGACCTTGAGGCTTGCCTGAAAGCCATCATGACCAAGCTTGACCATACCGCCGAGACATCCGATACCGCATTGAAAATGGCTCAAGAGAACCAACAGAAGATGGCGGATCTTGAACAAAATGGCTCTAAGGCCCATTCCTCGGGTATACCTCATGGGGCTGGCACCGAAGAGGGACCTCAATCCAATGAGAACACCAAGACAAGGGGGGAAAGTAGCTCGAAACCTGAGGTCACCGACCTAGAAGGGGAAGCCAAGGGGAAAGGTTCTAGCAGTGATTCCGTGTTAGCTAGCAAGGTAGAAGCATTGGAGAGAACTATAAAAGGGATTCGCAGGGCTGATGACATGGTCGATGTGCGGACTCTATCCCTGTTTCCAACGGCTCGTATTCCACTACAATTCAAGATGCTGGAGTTAGAAAAGTTCGATGGGACGGGTTGCCCTAAGACTCATTTGAAGATGTACGTGCGAGCTATGCACCCTCGAGGGGCTACTGACGAGCTTTTAGCTCAAATGTTCCATGAAACCTTGGCCACTTCTACTTTGAAATGGTTCTTATCCTTGGATGAGAATAGAACCCAGACTTGGGAAGACATATGCAATGAGTTTTCAGAACACTACAAGTATAACACAGAGGTGGACGTTACTCGAAGGGACCTAGAAACTACCAAGCAAGGGGCTCATGAAACTTTCTCCGCTTACATTACAAGGTGGAGACAAAAGGCGTCGAGAATGACGGATAGGCCGAATGAGGAGGACCAAATTCAGTTAGTGGTTAAGAACCTGCTGCCCGTGTATCACAAGCACCTATTTGCCCACTATTTCCCAAATTTCAAAGCTCTCATTGGGGCTGGCACGCAGGTTGAAGATGCTATCAATGATGGGACAATCAAGACTGAGGAAGTGAGGAGTCGCAAGACAAACTTTACTGGGAAGAATAATGCCGAGGTCAACACCATAACTCAACCAATCCAACCCTTTTCTCTCAATGATGTCAACCCACCTCGCCAATTCACTGACCTATTCATGCCACTCGAAAGAGTCCTTGAAAAGCTCATAAGTCATGACCTATTAAAGCCACTCGACCCAAGACCTCCACCAAATCCCTTACCCAAGAGCTACAATGAGAATGAGTACTGCAAGTACCATCAATCCAAAGGCCATGCCACCAATCACTGTATTCGCCTTCGCCACCAAGTCCAAGACCTCATTGACAAGCAAGTCATTTCACCACCAACCCGTCCAAATGTCACCCGTAATCCTCTCCCATCACACAACAACACACCCCCACCTAACACCATAAATGCCATTGGGGTTGAATCCTCTCGCCCTCGCCATCCCATAAGACAATACACTCCGCTCCCCATGACCTTAACCCGTCTTTTCACCATTTGCCGCAATAACAGCCTTATCATGCCACTTCCACCAAAGCCAAGGCCATCAACCCCTCACCAATAGTGCCAATACCATCGTGCACCCAGCCATGACACCGAGGCTTGTTCTATACTAAAGAAGATCATTCAAGACCTCATTGACCAAAAAGTTTTGTTGTTGCCAAAGAAATCTATCCAACAAGAGCTGAAAGAAAGATATGAAGCAGGGGATCCTCAGGTTGGCCTATTAGGTCAATCATCGGGGAAATTTGATTACTATGTGCTGTACTCAAGCCCAAGTCCGATATCAGATGAGCCGATAGTCCCTTCAGGTTGGGATGACTTGCCGACAGAGATGGAGAGCATTGACATGATAGAATGGGATGACTTAATGAATGACTTCGAGGAAGTCCATGACATATGGGCTAGCGATGATGAGTTGGACCATATAACCAGAGGGGGTCGTCATTTCAAGCCTCCCCACCTAGAGTCTGAAAATCCATTGGAAGATTTGGAAGGGCAGAGGCGCCCTAGCTTGCAAGAAGAAGAGGATGAAGTGCTTAGGCAACTGAAGAAGACCAATGCCAACATCACTATTTGGGGCTTGCTCATGGCCTCGCTTAAGCACAGACAGACCGTGTTGAAACTGTTGAATCAGATACAAGTGCCTGTTGACACATCCCCCGAGGGATTGGTACATTTGGTGAATCCAACTCCCAAGAACTCAACCATCGTGTTCACCGATGTAGACCTACCTAAAAGCGGGCCGAGCCATTCTCAAGCTCTCTATGTGACCATTGACACTATGGGGAAGAGGGTTCCCACCGTTCTTATCGACAATGGGTCCGCACTGAATGTATGTCCTCTCCGAACTGCCACTGTTTTGGGTTTGGGACCCACTGATTTCACGCCATCTGGGCAGACCGTAAGAGCTTATGACAACACCCGTCGAGAATTAATAGGGGTGGTTACTTTGCCTCTTATCATGGGACCCACTGAATTTAGGGTAGAATTCCAAGTGTTGGATGTGCCGTCATGTTTCAACTTGTTGTTGGGCCGACCTTGGATCCATCCTGCTGGGGCTGTGCCATCTTCACTCCATCAAAAGGTGAAGTTTCCTTATGAAGGAGCCATAGTAACACTTCAAGGGGACTATGAATTGAAACTCGCAGGTGTGCCTATATGTGAGATACAACCTGAATCAGCAGCGATACCGCTATCTGGGTTTGATTATGTCCAATGCATTGAGAAAGAGCTGAATGAATCATCACGCCATTACTCTTCTATAAAGCAGTACATCCCATATACTTTTTATCCAAGTTTCGACCCAGCCGTGGCAGATAAAAGTTTTGGTGATAGATACTTCACAGAAGGGCCGAATCCTCAAAGTTTAACAAGTTGGTACCACTCTATCCAAGATCTATATGGAAGCTTGAAAGAGGAAGACTGGGCAGAGAACCTTGATGCGGGGGCTATGACTGAAATGTTCCAAGACATGATCCTCACCGTGGAAGACTCGACCATTGAAGAACTCCAGGGTTCATCCATTAGCCATGCTACCGTGCCATTCCTGAATTGGTACCTTGAATGTGGTGTCATTGCGGAGATCCATGAAGAAGAAGACCTTGGCCTACCTGATAGCATCTTGTAGGTGTCTTAGTTTAGTAATATTTCCCTAATTCAATAAGATGTATCTACTTTACTCACTTTGTGGAGTCATAGTATTGATACAGATTTGTTTGTTTTCCTTCTTTCTTTTGTGTGTCATTCCCATTATTCCTAGTCAATAAAGTGTGCTTTCTTTCTCTATATATGCAGTGTCTCTTTTTTCTCCTCTATGGATATTTATGGCATGGATATAGATCCTAGGAACGATGTCCCCCCGGAGCTCGTTGAGCAAAGGAAAAGGGGCGTCACCGAACCTAATATGGATGAATTGGAATCAATCAACTTAGGGACGAATGAATTGCCAAGAATAGTTAAAATTGGGAAAACCCTCTCCCCCGTTGAAAAAGAAAAGATGATCTCTCTCTTGAAAGCCAACATTATGGCTTTTGCATGGTCTTATGAAGACATGCCTGGCATCGACCCCGATATTGTGCAACACTATATCCCCACTAATTCCCTAAAGAAGCTGGTAAAGCAGAAACTCAGAAGATTAAAACCAGAATGGGCTCTAAAAGTAAAAGAAGAGGTAACTAAACAACTAGACGCGGGTTTCCTCCAAGTTGTGGAATACCCCGAGTGGTTGTCGAATATAGTGCCTGTGCCTAAAAAAGATGGGAAAGTGAGGATGTGTGTCGACTTCCGAGATCTCAACGCCGCGAGCCCTAAGGATGACTTTCCTTTACCCCATATCGATGTGTTGGTAGATAGCACGGTGGGACATGCACTCCTCTCCTTCATGGACGGATTCTCCGGGTATAACCAGATAAAGATGGCGCCTCAAGACATGGAGAAAACAGCCTTTATCACGCAATGGGGAACGTACTGTTACAAAGTAATGCCTTTTGGCTTAAGAAACGCTGGGGCTACTTACCAAAGAGCAGCTACGACCCTATTGCATGATATGATCCATAAGGAAGTCGAGGTTTACGTCGATGATATGATCGTGAAGTCCGTGGATAGGGAAGGGCATTTCAAGGCACTAGAGAAATTCTTAGAGCGAGCAAAAAAGTACAATCTCCTTCTCAACCCACAGAAGTGTGCTTTCGGCGTCACTGCAGGCAAGCTATTGGGGTTTATGATCACTCAGAGAGGTATCGAAGTGGACCCAGGGAAGATAAAAGCTATTGTGGAGATGGAGCCGCCTAGCACTGAGAAGCAGATCCGAGGTTTTCTGGGAAGAGTTCAATACATAAGCCGATTCATTGCCAACTTGACCATGGTTTGCGAACCAATCTTCAAATTGCTTAAGAAAGGTGTGCCAAAAGTATGGAACGAAGAATGCCAAGAGGCCTTTGAGACCATTAAGAGATACTTGAGCAATCCTCCAATCTTAGTTCCCCCACGGCAAGGCGCGCCACTTTTGTTATACTTAACGGTCACTGAAACCGCGACGAGAGCTATGTTAGCTCAATATCTTGAAGGGTCTACAAAGGAAAATGCCATTTATTACTTAAGCAAGAAAATGACAGACTATGAAGTGAAGTACAATGCAATTGAAAAGGCTTGTGTGGCACTAGTATGGGCGACGCAGAAACTCCGGCACTACATGATGTCCTTCGAAGTGTTCTTGATAAGTCGCATGGACCCGTTGAAGTACCTGGTAGAAAGGCCAGTATTGTCATTCAGAACTGCTCGATGGTCAATTCTCCTCAATGAATTCGACATCAAGTACGTGAATCAGAAGTCTATCAAGGGAAGCGTCATCGCAGACTACCTAGCCAGCTGTCCGGTGTCATCATCCGCTCCGTTCAACGATCAATTCCCAGATGAGGACGAACTAGAGATTGGCAGAAAAATTTGGAGAGTATACTTCGATGGGGCAGCCAATAAGAAAGGTTATGGGATAGGAGTCCTGCTGGTCTCACCTGAAGAGGCATTTACACCGTTGGCGGTCAAGTTGGGGTTCGAAGCTACCAATAACATTGCTGAGTATGAGGCCTGTATCCTAGCATTGGAAGCGGCACTTGAATTGGGGATCAAAGAATTAGAAGTGTTCAGGGACTCGGCGCTAATCATTTGTCAGATAAAAGGGGAATGGAAAACTCGAGATGAGAAGCTGCTACCCTACCATGCCTACCTGGAAGCTCTAACCAAGGAGTTCTCAGAGATAGAATTTAACTACCTTTCAAGGAACAAGAACCAGTTCGCCGATGCCTTGGCGACCCTAGCATCCATGGTGGAGATACCTGAAGGGGGAAATGTGAAGCCGTTGGTGATAGAATGCCGAGACAAGCCTGTGTACTGTTGTGCAATCCGAGGAGGGGAAGTGAATAATGGCCGTCCGTGGTTCCATGACATAAAGAAGTTCATTGAAGAAAGGGAGTACCCAGAAGGAGCATCTCGCATTGATAGAAAAACCCTAAGGCGGTTGGCAAGTCACTATGTACTTTGTGGAGGAAAGCTATATCGGAGATCATACGACGGGATCCACCTATTGTGTGTCACCGAGGAAGAAACCGAGCATCTGATTAAAGAAATCCATGAAGGGACAGGGGCTCCGCATATGAATGGCTATATGTTAGCTAAGAAAATCATGAGGTTAGGCTATTATTGGTCTACCATGGAAAGAGACTGCCACGCACATGTCAAGAAGTGCCACAAATGCCAACTGTTCGCCAGTGGACAACATTTGCCTTCTATGCCTTTAACAAGTATGTCGTCACCATGGCCATTCGCGGTATGGGGGATAGATATCATCGGACAGATCAAGCCAAAGGCGTCAAATGGGCATGAATACATCCTGGTTGCCATCGACTACTTCACTGAGTGGGTGGAAGCAGCGTCCTTCAAGACCTTGAATTCCAAGAAGGTAGCACAGTTCATACAGCACAGCATCATCTATCGATATGGGGTACCGCATGAAGTTATCTCAGACAATGGCCAGCACTTTCAGAAAAAAACCCATGAGCTCTTGCAAAAGTACGGCATAGCCCACCATCTGTCGTCACCATACCGTCCTCAGACTAATGGAGCGGTGGAAGCAGCTAACAAGAACATCAAGAAGATACTACAGAAGACTGCGGACTCGCACACAGACTGGCATGAGAAGTTGCCATTGGCTTTATGGGGTTACAGAACATCAATAAGGTCGTTAACAGGGGCTACCCCTTATTCTCTAGTTTATGGAATGGAGGCCGTGTTGCCAGTTGAATTAGAGGTTCCTTCACTAAGGGTTGCCGTGGAGAGCCAGATAACAGAAGTGGACTGGGTTAAGAGCCGCTATGATGAGTTAGCTTTGCTGGATGAAAGGCGTTTAAGGGCGCTGTATCATGTTCAAGGGTATCAACGGAGAGTTGCCAGAGCATTCAACAAGCATGTCAAAGATCGAGGTCTAAAGAAAGGGGATGTAGTGCTGAAAGAAATCAGAGCTCCAGTGTTCGATCCGCGGGGAAAATTCAAGCCAAGTTGGGGTGGGCCATACATTATCAAAGAGATATTGCCAGCAGGGGCTGTTCGCCTCATGGATTTAGATGGAATTGAGTTCGCTCGTCCAACTAATTTGGATCAATTGAAGAAATATCATGTTTGAAGCCTGCTAGGTTGAAAACCCGTAAGGGCGGCCTAGGCAAAAGTTAAGGCATAAGAACTACGTAAGACCTGATTCTCCATTCAAAAACAAAAAAAAAAAAAAAACAAAAAAAAAAAAAACAAAACAAAAAAAAAAAAACCATGGAGATACGTAGGCAACCCATAAAGTTACCTTGGGTGCGGTCTAAATCAAACAAGAAAATCCCAAATTTGATTTATTATTGGCAATTTATTCAAAACTAAAATTGATTGACATAGCAATTCATTGGTATTAAGTAAAAGAACTATAAATATGCCATAAATATCCTATTCTATTTTCTTGAGCCTCTTTGCAGCTCGCTCCTCAGCTTTCTTCTTCTCTCTTTCATGTCTTCTTTTCTTCCTCAAGTCATGTTCATAAACTGTTGTCACTGCTTCCATAATATCTTCTCTGCAAGGTCCAAGTTCATTGTTCTTGATAAGTCCAAAAATCCTTTCTCTTCGAGTAGTCTCTCTCTCACCTAAATTGCTTTTCAACCATTCCTTATACTCGGGGCTCATCATATACGGACCATCAGTATTCGTAACTTGGGTTAGTATCAACTTGCTAGGCCATCGGTCCTTCGCCCAAGTCACTACAAAAAGACCCGCGGGCACCACAGGATAGTCACCTTTCAAGGAAGTGGGTATGGTTTGCATGGCGCCCATCTGACGCAGAACCCTTGAAGGCCAATAGAAGGAAGTAGACCTCAGTCCTATGAGTCTCACCATGGCGCATCCAGAAGTCCGCAGAAGCACCTGGTCACTGCAGCCCCATATGAATACAAACCACTTGACACTCCTCCAAGAAAGGGTTTGGTAGTAACCTAGCCAATCTCTCAATGAAAATTGCCCAGGTAATTCAATGCGGCGAAGGCAGTAATGCTGGGGCTTGTATGGTGTAATGGCAACTGGTGACAAGAAATTTAGTCTTTCAAGCAACCACATCTGCAGTATAATGGGGCTACCTCCTAAAGGAACCTTTGGGTCCTCATGAGTTTTATCCAAACCATTCAGGGTTTCAGCTAGCACCATGGGAATCAAGTTATGGCCCTTGGCAAGGAGAGGAATCAAGTCACAGATTTGAACAGGAACATGTGGAGTACCAGTGGAAATAAGAAAACGACCAATGAGGCAAAAGGCAAGTGCATGCTTAATAGGAAAGGTAAAATTCAGAATACCTTTACTATCACAAGCTAAAAAAGAGGTTGCCAATTTCATCAAGTCTACCATATGGTCCTTTACAAACGTAGAGGCATATTGTGAGTGAATCCCAAGTAGATTGGAGAAAGAAGTAAGAAAGCTTGGGCGAGGAGTAGGGAGAATGAAAGGACCTACCGTTGAAACTCCATACAATGCACAGAATTCCTCCATGGTTGGGCACAGTTCTTCATAGTTGAAGCGGAACACATGAACTTGAGGATCCCAAAAATATGTAGCAGCAGTCAAGAGGTTCGTTTCAAGCCTCACATGCCTCAAGGAGAGCAATGGATCCAAGCCAAAGCACTTGAACTCAGATTTTGCTTCAGCACTCATAACTCTCAAAAACCCTCCTAAAAATTTGTCTAGAGCCTCCATAATTTCTAATGAATGAATACAAGTAGGTTTAGGAACCTCTTGGATGTGTTTTTATAGGGAAAAGGTCACAAATCCAAGTTCAAATAGGAAAAAACCCATCAGAATAGGAAGTTTCCTATTCAAAGTGGGATTTCCGCTTCGGGCTCGGGTAACCACCCAGGCCTGGGCGGCTAGCCTCCCGAGGCCTGGTGGTCACCCAAGCCACTTTGTTTTGGTTTTGCTTCTCGCTTTGTCTCGCCTTGACGCATGATCAAACCTCCTTCCAAATGAGATATTCAACACTTTTTGAGCTTAAAATCAATCAAATTCCATCTTGAAATCAATTCCTTGAATTGATTTTATGTTCAAAAGGGTTGAATATATTTCCCCTGTGCCATGCCAACTCAAGTGACAATGTGTTAAGACACTTTCCTCTTGCACCATGCCTGTTCAATCTTGATAAATTGATCATATATCCTCATGTCAAATCTTGATTTTTCATCTCACTTGGTTGAATGTATTCATCACTTGAATATATTCTTCCATTTCAAAAGTGTATTCACCCTTTGAATATACTCCTAAGTTTCAAATTCTTGATTTTCCATCCCACTTGGTTGAATATACTCATCACTTGAATATATTCTTCCATTTCAAAAGTGTATTCACTCTTTGAATATGCTTCTCAGCTTCAAATTCTCATTCTCTATCATACTTGGTTGAATATATTCATCACTTGAATATATTCTTCCATTTCAAAAGCATGTTCACCCATTGAATATGCTTCCTAGTTTCAGATCCTCATTATCACTTACTTGGTTAAATATATTCATCACTTGAATATATTTCTCCATTTCAATGGTATACTCATCACTCGAGTATACTTCTCAGATATTTCGTCACTTGGTTAAGTATATCCATCGCTTGGGTATATTTCTCCATTTCAATGGTATGTTCATCACTTGAACATACTTCTCAGATCATTTGTCACTTACTTGGTTAAGTATATCCACCACTTGGGTATATTTTTTCCATTTCAATGGTATGTTCATCACTTGAACATACTTCTCAGATCATTTGTCACTCACTTGGTTAAGTATATCCACCACTTGGGTATATTTTTTCCATTTCAATGGTATACTCATCACTTGAGTATACTTCTCAGATATTTTGCCACTTACTTGGTTAAGTATATCCATCGCTTGGGTATATTTCTCCATTTCAATAGTATGTTCATCACTTGAACATACTTCTCAGATTATTTGTCACTTACTTGGTTAAATATATTCATGACTAGAATATATTTCTCCATTTCAATGGTGTACTCATCACTTGAGTACACTTCTCAGATTATTCTCTATCTTACTTGCTTAAGTATATCCATCGCTTGGATATATTTCTCTATTTCAATGGTATGTTTATCACTTAAACATACTTGTCACTTACTTGGTTAAGTATATCCATCGCTTGGGTATATTTCTCCATTTCAATGGTATGTTCATCACTTGAACATACTTCTCAGATCATTTGTCACTTACTTGGTTAAGTATATCCACCACTTGGGTATATTTTTTCCATTTTAATGGTATGTTCATCACTTGAACATACTTCTCAGATCATTTGTCACTCACTTGGTTAAGTATATCCACCACTTGGGTATATTTTTTCCATTTCAATGGTATACTCATCACTTGAGTATACTTCTCAGATATTTTGCCACTTACTTGGTTAAGTATATCCATCGCTTGGGTATAATTCTCCATTTCAATAGTATGTTCATCACTTGAACATACTTCTCAGATTATTTGTCACTTACTTGGTTAAATATATTCATGACTAGAATATATTTCTCCATTTCAATGGTGTACTCATCACTTGAGTACACTTCTTAGATTATTCTCTATCTTACTTGCTTAAGTATATCCATCGCTTGGATATATTTCTCTATTTCAATGGTATGTTTATCACTTAAACATACTTGTCACTTACTTGGTTAAGTATATCCATCACTTGGATATATTTCTCTATTTCAATGGTATGTTTATCACTCAAACATACTTGTCACTTACTTGGTTAAGTATATTCGTGACTAGAATATATTTCTCCATTTCAATGGTGTACTCGTCACTTGAGTACACTTCTCAGATTATTCTTATCTTACTTGGTTAAATATATCCGTCGTTTGGATATATTTCTCCATTTCAATGGTATGCTCATCACTTGAGTGTACTTCTCAGCTTACTTGGTTAAATATATCCATCACTTGGATACATTTCTCCATTTCAAAAGTATGTTCATCACTTGAACGTACTTCTCAGTCTTTTTCAATCATTAAGTATACTCATCACTTGAGTATATTTCTCAGCATCTTTTTCATCACTTGGTTAAATATGTTCGTGACCTGAATATATTTCTCCATTTCAAAAGTACACTCATCACTTGAATACACCTCTCAGATTATTCTTATCCTACTTGGTTAAAGATATCCATCGCTTGGATATATTTCTCCATTTCAATGGTATGCTCACCACTTGAGTATACTTCTCAGATTTCATTCTCAGATTACTTGGTTAAATATATTCGTGACCTGAATATATTTCTCCATTTCAGTGGTATACTCATCATTTGAGTATACTTCTCAGATTTTTTGTCACTCACTTGGTTAAATATATTCGTGACCTGAATATACTTCTCCATTTCCAAGGTACGTTCATCACTTGAACGTACTTCTCAGATCTCATTCTCATCACTTGGTTAAATATATTAGTGACTAGAATATATTTCTCCATTTCAAAAGTATGTTCATTCGTAGTGGCTTGAATATGCTTCTCTTGACAATCATCAACCCCCAGTGGTTTAAGTATACTCATGACTTGAGTACACTTCCTTATTTCAGTCTCAGGTTTTCAACCTCCCATCATTGTTTGGTTACAGTGTGTGATTTCTCCAGGCTTTTTGGCCAAAAATGGGTTGTTCTTTATCATTGGTTCACAAGTGTAACTTGTTCGCCAATGAGGGGCTTCTGTCACACCCCATTTTTGCACCACCTTACTAGGGCTCATCATTTCATGCATGTTTTTGTTTTGTTTTTGAGTCTAGTCACTTGCATTAGTTTTCTAGAGTCACAAGGACAATGGATATGAATTTTGGTTCAAATTGGAGTTGATCTTGAGGGATAATAAGAGCTTTTGTGACTTGAGGGGCATAATCGTCTTTTAAGTCCCAAACTTTTCATTTGACCTTGGAATGATCTCCAAATTGTCAATTGGAGTTCATATGGATGCATAAGAGGTATTTTTAGTGTCAATTTGGTAAGTCAATGGCTTGGGATTAAAATGGCTCGATGTGGTTCAAGTTGGTTAATTGATCCTTCCTTGGGTTAGCTCTAATTGACTCACAATTACCAACCAAATCTTTTCAAATTGACTTTCATTAGTCATCATTTTACCCTCAAAAGTGTTTCATGAAGTTCAATTTTGATATGGCCTGATGATGAGTTTAGTGTGGTTATTTACAGATTATCCTTGAAGAATTAGTGCGAATCACAGCATGAGATTTTTGGTTAAAATGAAAAGAAAATTATTTTATTAAATTAGCCATTTTTATCATGACACTAACACGTGTACGTATGTGATGAGTGTGTGTACGCACATACGATACATGTGCATGCGTGTTAGCGGTCAGTCTCCCAATTTTTATAAAAGACAATTTCCTTTTCCTATTCAGATTAGAAGTCTTTTATCATTATAAAATACCTTTTGATTATTCTCAAGGAAACCTAGTCCAGGAAGGAAAGGGAAACTCCAGATTTCAGCTATAAATACTCTCTTAATGTCTTTAAACAAGGGAGAAGAGAAGAGGGTTTGGAGGGAGTGAAATTCGTCATAATTCAGCAGCAGATTTTCTGAAAACCAGCAGTCGTATTTTAATCATAACTTTTTCATCCGAAGTCAGAATTTGATGAAATTGGTCTTGTTAGAAAGATAATTCAATTCTCTACAACTTTGTATTTCACAAGCTTTGTCCAAATCCAACGTTTTCATACCCAAAAACGCGATTGAAGTTGCTGCTGCTGCAAAGTGACGAAAATCACTTTTCTTTTCTCTTGTTCTCTTTTTGTTTTCTATTTTCTTTTCAAAGTTGAGTGAGTTTTGATCTCTTTGCTGTGATACCACTTTGACAAAGAGGAGGATTCGTGTTGGTTTGATTCACTCTAAAGACCTGAGGAGCCACGAACAATTACAAACACAAAGGAAGGCCCTTCCTAAGGTATTCTCCTTCTCTATTCAAGCTTAAACTAGGTTTTCATATGGGTTAGGCTTATTGCATGTTAAAGGTAACTTTTTTATCATGTATTAACACTCTAGCTAGTTAATATACATGGAATATCTATTTTTTATCTACTGTTTAGCATGCTTCAGGGCTGTCCTTTAGGTTTTTAATGCATAGTTATGATTCTTGTGCTCCTGTTTGTCCTTGTGCTAGGATTAGTGTCATTGCATGTTAGAGTTAGGATTTTCATCATGTTATATTGCTTTAGTTAGTTAATATACATGATTTAATTTCTGTTTAGTTTGGTTTTAGCATGATTAAAGTATGTCTTGTGAGTTTTTAAGTATATTTGTGAGTTTAGGGTTTTAGAGTCATTGTTTCGTGTTTGTTTTCATATAGCATGATAAAGTAGACTTTTTTATTTGGTTTTTCTTCGTGTTTGCTGTATATGTTTTTCATATGGAGTAAACATGATAGTTTTGCATGCATGTTAGTATGTTCTAGGGTTTTTATGCATGATATGGTTCTAGGAATATGTTAGGACTTATTATTGTTCGCTGTTTTTGCTATTGGCATGCTTAGTGGATGATTTTAGGTCATAATACTATTCTGTCCAGATTTTCATGTTAGTGTTTTTGCATGGTTTTGAGCACTTGTAAGGGTGCAAATAGGTGTGGTATTTGTCCTATGGCAAATAGGGCTGCTTATGTCTGAAATAGCTAATGTTTGGAGTAATTGCGCTCAGGTAAGTGGGTGTGAAGGTGCCCCAATTCACCTTTCTTTCTTAACTCATTCTCTTCTCCCTATCTAGGGTTAATTTTTAATATGATCCTATGGTTTAATTAGAGGTTTCCTTCATAAACAAAATTCTGGTTTTTATTAAGGTTTCCATTTTGTGGATTTCTTTCCTAAAATCAAACTTTCTATCAATTCTCTTTTGATCAAATAAGGAAACCTAGGGTTTTTACCATAGGTTTGTATTAGGATTTAACCTTAGTTCTAATCGAACTACGTGGACTTTGATCCATGTATTTCGTTGCATGGTACGTAGGCGCTCTTCGTGAGGCTCAAGTCCGTTCTAGGATCCAAGCATCCTAGGTTTATTTATGTTTTCTTTTCTTCTTTTTATTTTATGTTTTTATTTGCTTATTATGCATGGATGGATGAATGAAATATATGATATGCATGCAATTCTTGTGATGATATACTTGCTGATTTTTGTATGGAAAGACTTTAATTTAGCCCAAATGAACTGAGAGACCGAAAGGGTGACATGGGTGCCTATAGGCTTTGCCTAGAACCTTCCCATGTCATAACTTAGCCTCCGAATCCCCGATTTCTTTGGTTTTCAAAAGATTGGTTTTTGCCTTTCCTTTTTTATGGAGTCATTCAAATTGTTTTCCTAAAACAAACTATTTTTAGGGTTTTCCTTGTTTCCTTTAAAAAATAAGGTGGCGACTCCTTTCCTTTTTCTTTTTCAAACCCATTTTCTTTCAATCCCTTGTGGGCCCAATTTCCGGGGTTCACAGCACCCACTTGCGTCCGGCTAAAATCCGGCCCCCACACACACTTATTGGCTTTAATTAGAAGGGGTTAACCAAATTCGACCGTTAACCAAGCATTTATACAAAATCACATGATGGCACGCAATTAAAAAGAGTAAAGAAGAGTCACTGCGAGGATATATGTACAAGAAAGAAGATCTAAAATTTGAAAGGAACACTTACGCTGCCTACAAAAGAGAAAAAAGAGATTAATTCGTAAAAAAACAGGACATGCACGCACGTACATATGTGATGCACGTACGTGCTTTTCATATGTGCGTACGTGCATTCCCCTGGCCATTATGCTTCATGTCTCAATTATGACTATCATGCCCCTGTGATATGTTCAAGAACCTACGAATGATCCAAATATGCTCCTAAAACAATGAAAATGCTATAGATTTAGCTACAATGAGTATGATGTGAGATTTAAAATAAACCGGCATGGTTGTATATATGAATGGATGTATCGGAATAAAGGTGTAGCGTGTATGCTGGGATAAATGAATATGCTATAGAACGAATGAAGGCCTATCATCACTTCTTAAAATGCAAAAATGAACTAATGCAGATTAACCATAGATGCACCTTAAATGCAAACCATAAATGAAGAACATTACGAAATCAATATTACGTTCATTTCGTGCAATATCTTAAATGGTGATCGAAATATAACGAAGTCAAAAGCTAAGGATTGTTACCCTTAGGTACGGACAGCAGCAATTCCTCCACGAACTTCGACTTTCGGGCTTCATGCAGGCGCAGTTCGGCAATTTATAGGCAAAATCTTCCCCTCCTTTCGGATGAAAGCTAGGTATTTATAGGCAAAGATTAGGGTTTAGTTCGAGGGTTTTTAGGGTTTCTGAGCTACCATCCAATAGCTGTCGGCGTTGGATCTTCATAAGGTAAGAAATGATTTGGAGGGAATTCGTGGGAATTCAAAATGGAGGGTGATGCATGTGCGTGCCTAGTTTATGCACGTACGTGCATTACTTACACACGTACGTACATGGGGCTTCTCAGAGTACTTGGAAGTCTTATTGAACCTGCGTGAGTCCATTGGGCTTGCTCGTGATGGTCTTGTCGCTGCTGCCCTTCATCATTGGGCTTAAAAAGGTGGTACGTGGTGTCAAGGGGTACAAAATGGGGTGTTAATAGTTTTCCCCTTCTTTTGATTTTGCTCGTGCAACGGACAAAATTAAAAGACTTGAAAACACTCATTTTGGACCACTTGGCCCCACGAACCAGGGAGATGCAGATGCATGTGTGAGGTCGAATCAGGGGGGGGTGGTATCTTTTGACGAGGATCGGACCTTTCCGGGGCAATTGAAAGGTGAGGCGTGGCCTTTGGGAAATTCGCGGGATGAATCAACTTAGGAATTTTGAATTTTAATCCGGGTTGATTAGAGAATTTTGATTTTAATCCGGGTTGATTAAGCCAAATCAAAGATTCGTGGGATGAAACTAAATCTAATCCAGGTCGATTAAATCAAATTAGGAATTTTGAATTTAATCTGGGTTGATTAAATCAAATCAAAGATTCGCGGGATGAATCTAAATCAAATCCAGGTCGATTAAATCAAATTAGGAATTTCGAATTTAATTCGGGTTGATTAAATCGAATCAAAGATTCGCGGGATGAATCTAAATCTAATCCAGGTCGATTAAATCAAATTAGGAATTTCGAATTCGATTCGGGTTGATTAAATCAAATTAGGAATTTTGAATTTAATCCGGGTTGATTAAATCAAATTGAAAATTTACGGGATGAATTTGGAACTTAATCCGGGTTGATTAATTCAAATTAAAGATTCGTGGGAAGAATCTCGAAATTAATTCGGGTTGATTAAATCAAATTAGGAATTTCGAATTTAATCCGGGTTGATTAAATCAAATTAGGAATTTTGAATTTAATCCGAGTTGATTAAATCAAATTGAAAATTTATGGGATGAATTTGGAACTTAATCCGGGTTGATTAAATCAAATTAAGGATTCGCGGGATGGATTTCGATCTAATTCTGGTTTGGGTAGGTGTACGCGCGCGTGGGGTGTGCACATGGCTTGAATTAAACGGGTTTATCAAAACGATGCCGTTTTGACACTAGTTATGGGGAATACGAAAATTCGCGAAACCGTTGGCATTCGTCCTATGTTCATTTCTTCCAACGTCCTTATATTTCCACCATCCCTCTTCTCGTTCTTTGCACTTCCCTTCAAACTCCTCCATCTTGGACCGCTTGGCCCCACGAACCAGGGAGATGCAGATGCATGTGTGAGGTCAAATAAGGGGGGGTGGTATCTTTTGACGAGGATCGGACCTTTCCGGTGCAATTGAAAGGTGAGGTGTGGCCTTTGGGAAATTCGCGGGATGAATCAACTTAGGAATTTTGAATTTTAATCCGGGTTGATTAGAGAATTTTGATTTTAATCCGGGTTGATTAAGCCAAATCAAAGATTCGCGGGATGAAACTAAATCTAATCCAGGTCGATTAAATCAAATTAGGAATTTTGAATTTAATCTAGGTTGATTAAATCAAATCAAAGATTCGCGGGATGAATCTAAATCTAATCCAGGTCAATTAAATCAAATTAGGAATTTCGAATTTAATCCGGGTTGATTAAATCAAATCAAAGATTCGCGGGATGAATCTAAATCTAATCCAGGTCGATTAAATCAAATTAGGATTTTCGAATTCGATTCGGGTTGATTAAATCAAATTAGGAATTTTGAATTTAATCCGGGTTGATTAAATCAAATTGAAAATTTACGGGATGAATTTGGAACTTAATCCGGGTTGATTAATTCAAATTAAAGATTCGTGGGATGAATCTCGAACTTAATCCGGGTTGATTAAATCAAATTAGGAATTTTGAATTTAATTCGGGTTGATTAAATCAAATTGAAAATTTACGGGATGAATTTAGAACTTAATCCGGGTTGATTAGATCAAATTAAGGATTCGCGGGATGGATTTCGATCTAATCCGGGTTGATTAAATCAAATTAAGGATTCGCGGGATGGATTTTGATCTATTCCAGGTTTGGGAAGGTGTACGCGCGCGTGGGGTGTGCATATGGCTTGAATTAAACGGGTTTATCAAAACGATGCCGTTTTGACACTAGTTATGGGGAATACGAAAATTCGCGAAACCGTTGGCATTCGTCCTATGTTCATTTCCAACGTCCTTATATTTCCACCATCCCTCTTCTCGTTCTTTGCACTTCCCTTCAAACTCCTCCATCTTCAACCTCTAAACCCTCCCATTCTCTTAGCCTCCTCTGTTCTCCTCTCATGGCATCGAAGAGGCAGCGCACTACTGCCAAGGCTGGCCCTTCACGACCCGGTACGGCGCCAGCACGGGACCCGAACGAGCTTGGGAGGCCTGCCATCCAGCGGTGGAGGCCTCACCCACGTCTCACACAGAACGAGGGTGGCATCTTGCTGCGCCCCACAGAGCACCTCTCTCACCTCGCCGCCCAGGGACGGGTATGTGAAAAGCTTGATTTTCTTTATTCTGAACTTGTTCATTTTGTGCAAAATTTGAATTTCTTTGCTCAAATCCTTTCCCTTTTGGGTAAAGTTTCAATTTTTATTCTTTCTTCTAAGTAAAAATGGCTAAAAAATGGGTTTGGTTGCGTGGAGGAAGAGGTAGGGGGGAGGATTTCAGGTTGAGGTATGTGCGTGCCTAGACAATGCACGTACGTGCATTAGCTATGTGCGTACGTGCACGTCCTATGATTTCGTGATTCAAACGAAGAAAAGAAAAAGAAATAAAAGAGGGAAGGAAAAGAAATGATGATTGGTCAAACAAGCTCATACCTGTGTTGTGTTTACCTGTGGTGCAGCTGCCAGATTTGCCTGTTACCCGCGGCAGTATGGGGAATGTGAAGGCGTGGTGGGGCCGACTCACCCAGGAGACGAAAGCCCTGGTATCTGGAACGGGGTTTGGTACGATCATTGCGGGGCTAGCGGATAACAGCGACCGCGCCCTTGTGCATTGTCTAGCCAAGAGGTGGTGGGATACTACCCACACCCTCCATATCACTGGTTGGGAGCTGACCCTTACTCCTTACGACTTCTACCGACTGACAGGCTTGCGCATGGATGGGGTACCTCTTCCCTTTGATCACGACGAGAAGGAGCGGACAGTCATCTCCAGGGAGTTATTGGGGATAGAGTATGATGGTGCATCCATTTACATTCTTGATGTTCATGATAATTTCACCTCACGAGGCCAGGGCACAGCAGCTCAGCGGATTCAGATGGCTTAGGACGTACATCCTATTTTTGATAGGAGGATACCTGGTTCCGAACTCATCCCAGACTGTGCCATTTGGCTGGTTATTGGCCTTGTGGCAGCTAGGCCGGGCGTGCGAGTACAGCTGGGGCGCGGTGGTATATGGCCATGTGATTTCAGCTATGGATTCCATGAGCCGTATGGCTACCAGATCTGTGGTTAGTCACTGGCGCGTGTGGGTGGTGAGTATCTCATTTCATTTTTGCTTTTACGCGTTTAAATTGACACGCTAAACCCTCATATTTCCTTGTTTGTATTTTTTCAGCTGTGGGCGCGTCGGTACTTCCGCGACAATCCTGACTCGCTTGTGGACAAGCATGACTATTGGAGTTCTCGGAGGTTTCTGGATGAGATGACTGTTGATCGGGTATCATTATTATTTCTCTCCTTCTTTCCCCCCCCCCTTTTTTTTTTAGAGAAATAATAGTGATATCCCTGTGTGTACAGATTGTCCCTCGCCCTTGGATTGGCCAGCCAGCGCGCGCTCCTGTCGAGTGGGATGCTGCAGCCCAGACTCTTTCCACCTTGTCCACCATTTTCGAGTGCCCCGGGGTCCGTTCCTTTTACCTGGCAGAGAGAGTGGTCTGGCAGATTTCTGATCTAGGTGCTGTAGAGCCCCCTGTTCTGGTAGATCCTCCTCGCTTCATAGCGTTTCCTGTCGAAGCTACTGCACATGACCTAGGCGGCTTGGCGGGCCATGATCCCATACACTGACAGACTCTCTGTTGAGGAGATTGACTATGCCACTTTTGCGAGGGAGCGCCTGATGGGCAGCATCTTTGTTGCGCCGGTACTATCGCCCCTCTCTAGTGTTCTTCTTTTTAGCTCAAAACACTTATTTCAGGCATTTTTTTCCTTTTTTGTAGGCCGCGCCACCTGCAGGTGCTCCGGCAGGTCGGGACCCGCTCCTTCCCGAATGGACCGTCCCTATGCATGTCACTCCGGATTTGGCGATGGAGGAAGACATTCCGAAGCTGAACAGGTGTTATGGCTATCCGATGGCAGAGGACGCTCGCCCGGTGAGCTTATTTCTTGCATTTTGTTAGGGTATATATACAAAATGAACAAATATGCCAATACTAACGATCTTCCCTTGCCTACAGCTTACTCCCCTTGCCTATAGCTTACTCGCGAGGAGGCATCGAAACTCATACGAATGGTGGGGAGTTTGAAGGTGATGGTCACGAGCCTGTCACGTAAGCTGGTGATCGCGGAGCAGGCCCCTTCAGGAGAGGACTGGGATGGGTTCGGGGGTGACGACTGACGGTGATGGTGACGGTGATGATGATGGAAGCGATGGTGATGTTCCTATGTCGCCTGTTCAGACACCCCTTTATGACCCGCGCTGACTTATGTACCTGGATTTGGACATTTAGGATATTTTTTTTTTTGGACATGTATTTACTAGCTCATTTCTCCTTCCCTTTCTGTAGACTTTGGACATGATGGATGTTTTTTTTCTTTTGTTATTATGCTATGCTATGTAATCTTTCCTGGTTGATTTTAGGTGCCAATGTGAATTGCCAAACCAAAAACAGGCGAAACCTACGACCGTTTTCGAACCTTCTTCCCACGCAAAGGGACTAACTGAACCAAACACGGCCGCAGTGTGAGAAAAGGTTATAGGTCACGGGGTGACAAAAGCATGACCAGGATACCCTGTGTACGTGCGTGCATGGCATAGGCACGTACGTGCTTGGGTTATGCACGTACGTGCATTAGGGTGCTTTCCATTTCCTTTTTTGAATTTTTGCGATTTCGGCAACTTTTTCAGCATATAAACAAAACGCCCACGCTCTTTCCATGCTTTCAAACCCTACAATGGACGATTCTTCCTTCGTTAGGGCCGTCAAGCAGTGGCTCCTGTCCTTTGACGTACGCGCACGGGAGGATTTTAATGATGCCTTCGGCCTTCCTTGTATCTTTGATTACTGCCGAGTGAGGGTCAACTATACCTTCTTGTTGGTTGCCGTGGAGTATTGGAAACCCAAGCGCCATGTTTTCCGTTTCAACTTCAACGAGCTGTGCCCGACATTGGAAGACTTCGGGGGCATTCTCGGGCGAACTAGCTTCAGGGGATTGCTCCTTCCTTCGACAGAAAAGGTTTCGTCCAGAGAAGTCGCTCGGTTCCTGGGACTTTCTACCCGCCTGGTTCAAGGATGGACAAAAGATTTTATGGTTGATATGGCGAGGTTATCTGAATATTTTATTTCTCGCCCTATCCCTCCCGCGGGTCAACTCCGAAATTATTACTTGCGCGCGGCTTGTTACTGCGCCCTAGCTGCTCTTTTCTTCTTGGATGAGACATCTCGACTAGAGACTCTGGTTGTGCGCATGATTCCTACGCTCAAGGAGTTCAATCCTAGCATGATGATCCTGGCGGATACCTTTAACGGTCTGGACAGCGTGGTGCGTAGCGAAAGCTTCTCCTTTGGCGGCAGCCCCCTCCTCTTACAGGTTTCTTTCTTCTTTTTTATTTTTTATTTTTTATTTATTTTTATTTTTATTTTTATATGTATGGTGCATGCACGTACGTGCACTATTCATGCACGTACGTGCATGGGCTGCTGAAAACCCTAATCCCTCTTTCTTTGTAGATTTGGTTGTTCGAACGTTTAAAGTTGGTTGAAGACCTAGCTATGAGCATCTGGACATACCATCCTCAATATTATCGCCACCGGAAGGTCATCAAACCTTTTCCTAATGTCGAGCAGACTCAGAATTTGCTGGAATCCATGTCCTGTCACAACATTCGCTGGCTTTGCCCCTGGTGGAGGACTTCTTATGCTGTTCAGAATCTGATTCTCCCCTATAGCGTCATGTTAATTGGTCTCAAAGAGGTCTCTTTCTATTCTCCTATACGCATCCGTCGTCAGCAAGGATTACACCAAGATCCAATCAAATGGGGACACCTTGGTTACACCTGCCCCTGGAAACCTACCCATTTGGATCGTGTCAAGAATGACTGGTATAACAAAGTAGTGTATTGGGCCGTTACCCCTTCTGAAGTGATCAGTCCCCCCGGTTCCTACTATAACTGGCTGTTCACTGACATGGAGAGAGAAGAAAAAGAAGAAGAAGAACACAAAAGGAAAAGGGAAGCAGAAGATGAGCCAGAGGCGAGGAAGAAGTGACCCTGACTATTCCCCGTACCCCTACCAACTATTGTACCCATGCATTTACTTTTAATCTCCTATGAGTTAATGAATAAACATCAGAAAGATGTAATGATTTTCCCCAATCAATAAAAAGCTATTATTATTAATGCGAGCACTTAGTACTTTGCCAAATTGTCACTACTCTGCTTATACATAATATTTACGGAGCCTGTCCATATTAATTGGGTTCACCAACTCGTTCCCATCACCATCCATTAACTTGGCCGCACTACCTGGGTAAATTGTCTTGATGACATAGGGCCCCACCCAATTGGGCTTGAATTTCCCTCAAGGGTCGAACACAGGCACCCAAAATTCCTTAAGCACCAAATGCCCTTCCTTCAAATTCCGCGGCCTGACCCTTTTATTGAAAGCCCTGAGCTATTCGTCGTTGATAACCTTGCACATGGTACAATGCCTTGAGCCTTCTTTCCTCCAATAGTGCTAGCTGTTCATACCGCTCTTTTGCCCATTCTACTTCGGGAATTTAACTTTCCAATGCAACTCTAAGGGACTGTACTTCCAGCTCTACGGGTAACACAGCTTCCATTCCGTACACCAATGAATAGGGCGTAGCGCTTGTGGAAGTTCTCACGGACGTCTGGTACCCCCATAATGCATAAGGAAGCTTCTCCACCCAATCCTTGTAAGTTACTGCCGTTTTACTGAGGATTGTTTTAACGTTCTTGTTAGCAGCCTCCACAGCTCCATTAGGTTTGGGGCCTGTAGGGTGAGGATTTGTGATGCTGGATACCGAATTTCGTGAATAACTTCTTGACCTCATCTTCGAAGTGCGTTCCGTTGTCTGAGATAATCTCATGGGGTACTCCATACCAGCAGATTATGTTGGTTTCGATGAACTTGGCCACATGTCTTGATTTCAACTCCACATATGCTGCCGCTTCTACCCATTTGGTGAAATAATCGATTGCTACCAGAATATATTTGTACCCACCGGTTGCGGATGGCTTAATTTCTCCGATGATATCTATTCCCCATACTGAAAATGGCCAAGGAGATGCCAATTGGTGCAACTCCACCGGTGGCATGTAGTTTGCACTGGCGTACACTTGGCATTGATAGCACTTTTTGACGTATTGCATGCAGTCAGTTTCCATAGTTGTCCAGTAATACCCCAACCTTAGTAGCTTCTTAACCAACATTCTTCCATTCATGTGTGACCCACACTCCCCTTCATGCACCTCCCTCATAAGTGTTTCTCCCACGCCGCGGTCTACACAGAGGAGGTATATCCCATTATAGGACCTTTTAAATAATTTCCCTTCGCAGATGATAAATTGTGTGGCGAACAGCCTTAATGCCCTACGATCCTTCCTATTGGCATTTTCTGGGTACTCCCCTTTTTCCAAGAGGTTCCAAACGTCAAAATACCAAGGGTGCCCATCATCTGGCTCTCCGTCAATTACCAAGATTCCTTCTTCATGTGCAGGTCTAAATTTTTGTTGGACGGTCAAAGGTTTTATCTGGGTTCTGGAGGGCATTTGAATCATGGAAGCCAAGGTAGCCAAGGCGTCGGCGAATTGGTTGTGAGCTCGGAGTAAGGGAGTGAAGGTTATTTTTCAGAATTTTTGGGTTAGTTTCTCTAGGTAACTTTGGTAAAGCTTTAGGTGTTCTTCTCGGGTTCTCCATATTCTCTGTACTTGAGATATTACTAAGGCTGAGTCCCCATATACTTCCACTTCTTTGACCCCCAATGCCAACAGGGCTTCTAGTCTGGTGACGTACGCCTCATATTCTGCCGTGTTGTTGGAATTCTGAAAGTTCAACTTTATCGACAGCAGCATGTGAGAGCCTCGGGGGCTATCATCAGAATCCCTACCCCATCTCCATACTGGTTCGAAGCCCCATCGAAATACATTTTCCACGCTTCGTCACATTCGACAACTAGGAGGTTCTCATCGGGAAATTCATCGTTTAGTCCATACCCCAGGATTGGGTGTTCGGCGCAATACTCAGCAACGGCTCCTCCTTTAATAGACTTTTGTGTTACATATACAAGTTCAAATTCTGCCAACAAAATTAACCACCGAGATAGGCGACCATTCAAAGCTGGTTTCTCAAACAAGTATTTAAGCGGATCCATTCTCGCCACTATCCACACCTCGAAATTTAGTAGAATGTGCCTCAGTTTCTGTACAGCCCATACCAAAGCGAAACAGGATTTCTCTATCGCATTATACTTTGCCTCGTAGCCCTGTAGTTTCTTGCTCAGGTAATAGATCGCATGTTCAATACCATGATCATCTTCTTGTGCCAACATGCTTCCTAAAGCTTCCTTGAAGATGGACAGGTAGAGTAACAAAGGTTTACCAGGGCGTGGGGGAACTAATACCGGGGGGTTTAGGAGATATCTTTTGATGGCTTCGAAAGCTTGTTGACATTGCTCATTCCATTCCTTGGGTTCCCCTTTCCTAAGCAGCTTGAAAATGGGTTCACAAGTGGGGGTTAACTTGGCTATGAAACGGCTAATGTACTGTAATCGCCCCAAAAACCCCCTGATCTCTTTCTCTGTTTTTGGCGGTGGCATTTCCAAAATTGCTTTGACCTTTGTTGGATCTACTTCGATGCCCCTACTACTCACAATATACCCTAACAACTTCCCTGACGTGACCCCAAATGTGCACTTCTGCGGATTCAACCTCAAACTATACTCCCGAATTCGTCCAAAGAACTTCCTCAAATTCTCTAAATGCCCTTCTCGAGTTTCCGCCTTGACAATTATATCATCGACGTACACTTCCACCTCCTGGTGCATCATATCATGAAGTAGCGTGGTAGCCATCCTCTGATATGTAGCTCCGGCATTTTTGAGTCCAAATGGCATTACCGTGTAACAATATGTCCCCCACCCAGTTGTGAAGGTGGTCTTAGCCATATCTGCTGGTGCCATCCGTATCTGGTTATATCCCGAAAATCCATCCATGAACGACATTAGAGCACTCCCCGCTGTGTTATCCACTAATACATCGATGTGAGGTAGGGGGAAGTCGTCTTTAGGGCAAGCCTTGTTAAGATCCCTGTAGTCAATGCATACCTGCACCTTTCCATCCTTCTTTGGTACCGGAATGATGTTGGCTATCCAATCTGCCTGATCTACCGTCTTGATGAACCCCACTTTTAATAACTTAGTTACTTCTTCCTTGACCTTTAACGACCATTCTGGTGCCATTCTTCTTAGTTTTTGTTTGACAGGCCTCGCTCCCTCCCTAATAGGGATGTGATGCTGTGCTATAGCGGGGTCGATCCCGGGCATATCCTCATAAGACCAAGCAAACACATCAGAAAACTCCTGCAGTAAAGCTGTGAGATCCGTACGTTCTTGCATGGACAGAGTAGAGCCAATTTGGATTTCCTTAATTTTCTCATCAGTTCTTATATTAATAATGATAGTTTCTTTAATAGGTTCAATTTTCACATCTTGATTTTTATTAATTAGCTCATCTGGGTCTAAAAGATCGTGCATTTGTGCAATTTGATTGTTAGGGGACACAGCAGAGTAGGCAGAATCAAATTTCTTTGAATTATTGGAAATTACATCAGTGGACAACTCAAACCCATACCCCGACTCGGACTCAAACTTAGACCCGACCCTAGACTTCTTATTAATTGCCTTGACACCATACGTGACCCTAGCCACACGTTACCAGATCCAGGTGCTAGTATCCCCATCAGCCACAACAATAAGCTTGGTAGGGATAGTCTCATCAGTCAGAGAGAACACTTCTTCGCCGTACTTGGAGGACAATAAGACCTTCCAGCTTGTCTGATCCACATTTTCTACCTAGTCTCGCTCTTCACTTTCTTTTTCCGGGGTCCCTTTGTTTGTATCTTCCAGATTCAGCTTCTCACTAAAGAATACTTCCAACCCAGGGTTCTTTTCTCCACTCCCTTGGTCTATCCATGGCTCAGGAAATCCACAATAGGGAAAATCCTCTCCCTCTTTCACAAAATTACCATTGAGAGTTTTTGCATTCTTGGGGATGCATTTGTTGCCTTCTTCAGTGTATCCTAGCCCTCGCCGGTTGGTTTGCATGCGGAAATCTGGGAACTCAGCTATTCCTTCCCCTCTTCTGCCCAGCCCCATCCCAGGCATATACCCCAGCTTCCTCACGATATGAGTCACGATATGGCTGATCCCCTCCCTAAAGTCGGGAGACACCTTCTCTCTTCCAGTTTCTTTCCTTTCAATTACCTGTACCAGCTCAAAACCTCTCCATTCCAACTCTCCGCTTCCTTCCTTTACTCCTGATATTTGCCCCGTTATTTCTCCGTCCCCATGGATCATTAGAACTCCTTCATCCCAAGGCAATTTTATTTTCTGGTGCACGGTTGAGGGAACAGCTTGCAAAGGGTGCAACTAAGTTCTTCCCAACAACAGGTTGTAGTTGGCGGGAATGTCCATGACGCAGAATTCCACTGTTGACTCAAAGGGCCCTATTTTGCAAATGGCCTTGAAAGTTCCCATCACACTCCGACAACTGTTGTCATAACTTCTTACTGTCACAACAGAAGGTGTCAAATCCTCCTTGGCAATCCCTAGCTTAGTCGCGGTGCACATCGGGCAAACATTCAGTGCGGACCCATTGTCGACCAGAACTACGGGTATTTTCAAATCCCTACATTCCACCGTGACGTAGAGTGGCTTGGCATGCCCAGCCCCTTCAAGTGGCAGGTCTTCATGAGAAAAGGTCATCACAGCCTTACTCACCGAGCTTACCCCCATAAGCGATAGAACCTGTTCTGGTGTGATTTCCATCGGCACTTCTTTCCTCGCTAATGCATCTAGTAAAGCCTGACGATGTTTCTTTGAGGCGATCAGCAAGCCCCAAATGCTTATACTTGCTTGTGTCTTCTTTAACTGCTTCAGTATTCTGTCCTCCTCCTCCTCGTTTTGCTGTTCAATCTTCTCTTTTACTTCTTGGTTCAACTCTCTTCCGGGATGATCCCCTTCCAGATAATTAGGTTTGTAATGCCTCCCTGAACGGGTTAAATGCATGGAATCCTTCTTCATCTCTGCCCAAATGTCTTCCTCCACACTATCATAGTCTTCCCATGGAGCCCTTTTCATGCTGATCATGAGGATGAATTGTGACGGATCCTCGATTTCTCCCATGCTACTAATCATATTTATGTAGGCAGGGGGTGGTGCATTCCGATAATTGGGAAGAGGGTTGTTCTGAATATTGGGCTTGTCGCTGCCTGGAGGGGGTAATTTACCTGAATCAATCAGATCCTGGATTTCATTCTTTAGGTGCATGCAATTATCCGTCTTGTGACCGATCCTCTGGTGGAAGTCGCAAAATTCGTTCTGCTTCCAATACGAAGGGATCGGGTTAGGCAATGCTCTTGGTTCCAAAGGCTTCAGATAATCCCTTTTGCTCAAATTGGCCAAGGCTTTGGACAACGGGACTCCTAAATCATGGTATACCCTTGGCGCTTTTAGTGCTGCTTGTGCTTGCTGGATGGCTCCCACCGTAGCTTGTGGCTGGGTTCCCCCGCTAACCCTAGCATTTCCGCTTCCACCACCACTACCAGAACCGTATACCTTCTTCTGCCTATCCATATGACCACGTTGAATGGCATCTTCGATACGGGTCCCACACTGGTATAGCTGCTCGAAATTCATGATAGAGGAAGTCAACATCCGATCAAAGTACACTGGTGTTAGGTTCCTCAAAATGATGTTTATCTGATCAATTTCGGTCGGCCTGTTTACCATCTTGACAGCTTTAGCCCTCCAGCGAGTCAGAAATTCTAAGAACATCTCATCTGTCTTTTGCCTTGTCATCTCCAGGTCCCGTAGAGTGACATCCAACATAGTGTTGTACGCGTACTTATCTGTAAACTCTGAAGCCAGTAGTTCCCAAGAGTCCGTGACTTTCGGATCGAGTGCATAGTACCACTTTGAAGCATCTGCCAAGAGAGATAAAGGGAAGGCGTATAACACTTGATCGGTAGTCAATCCTCTCATCTGGGCGATGCTCAAGTATTGGCGCAGATGCTGTTTGGGGTCACCAGTGCCGTCGAATTTTTCATAGTCGGCTATCTTGAATTTTAGAGGGAGTTGTACCTTGGAGTCGGACGTAATTCCTGCCATAGAATACATGTAATCATCCATACCCTGTGACTTCTGCCATGCTGTTTGTATCCTGTCCATTCGAGCTTTCATCTCAGCATTCTCTGCTACCAGCTTTTCTACTTTTGTATCTTTTTCTTTGACTTCTTTTCTTTTCAAGTAGTCTTCATAGTCATCATCTTCCCACTTCGGGTGCTCTTCTTCATTACTCTTGGGTTCTCCCTTTTCCTCAGCTTTGGGTGGTTCTTCTGTTTTCCCTTTCCCTTTCTCGAACTTGGTAACCCGGTCCCGCATTTCATTCATGAAACCTTTTATCTCGGCCCTATCACTCCTCATCTGTTCAAGGATATAAGCCAAAGTTACCTGTTCTGCCATTCTATCTGCCAGAGTCCTCCTTAATCTGTTAGTGGTCGGGGATCGAGTCCAAACACAACTCGGTGCTCTTCTCCCTGGCGAATCAATCTTGCTGAAACAAGGGTTGAGCATAGTAAATACATGTCCTTTAAACTTTTTCCTTAGCCCAATCCAAATATCTTCAAACCCTTATCTAAACCCATTGCTAGAGCCTTGTCATGTCACTAGATCTTCCAAGGGTCTAGGATGGGTAGATGTTGATTTACAAAGTCAAACATCATTCTACCTTTGGCCAGTTACAAGTTCACACATATCTCACATGCTCACCTTGGATCCAAGCCCATTTCATCATTCTCATTTGGATAGGCTTGGTCCACTTACAAGATCACACTTCATTTTATCTCTCACTCATCAGGCCTTGGGTAGAATGATATTGGACTTCGATGTTCAATTTTAGATGCATTGTGTTTATTCATCACGGTGGTCTATCCCTAACTCTCAGCAGGTCCACGTGGTCCATCAGCTTTCTTTGTTTGAGCCCATCATGCACACACCTCACACCTCATTTGGATTCTAGGCCCATTTTGTTTATTATTTTGGTTATCATTTTTTTTTCTTTCTTTTTTAATGGGCCTAGGCCCAATTACAACATCACTCAATCCTCCCTCAATTGGGCTCAAACTAGAAAGCTTATATACTATGTGGGCCTCGTCCCATACCCGTATTATACAAATGAATATGGATGCAACATGACATGCGACATGACATACATTCAAGCAAGGTTATGCAAAGGTCTCGGGGGATACTAGTGCGGTCGGTCGCTTGGGGGTACTTCTCCTTCAAGGGTCACCCAGGCTAGGGTGCTCAAAGAGAAATCCGTTAACGTACTCACCAGCTTATTACAGGCTAGTGGCATAGGCCGTGGGTTGATGGTGCTGAATCGAGTTGCCCATAGGAACTAAATGGAACCCAGGTCTCTAATCAGACTGCCATCGAGGGATAACAAGTGCCAAATGTTGTGCGTGTGTGTGCAATTTCGGTCTTATTCAATTAAGTCTCCTAATTAATTAAAGCCAATAAATGTTTCAGAGTCTAGCTCTCTATCCCCAGCAGAGTCGCCATTGTGAGCGCCGTGTCTTTTCACCACGTCGGCTCGGGAGTACGCCACCAACCACGGATGGTTAGGGCGGAGAGGGAGTCGCCACCCGATTTTGGCCTCGGGAACCAATTGACCCCTAGCAGGGGCCCAACTCGTTATTACCAAGAAGAACAAGGTTCGGAGCTAGGGTACGCAAATGGGAAGGTGTTAGGCACCCACTTGCGTCTGGCTGAAATCCGGCCCCCACACACACTTATTGGCTTTAATTAAAAGGGGTTAACCAAATTCGACTGTTAACCAAGCATTTATACAAAATCACACGATGGCACGCAATTAAAAAGAGTAAAGAAGAGTCACTGCGAGGATATATGTACAAGAAAGAAGATCTAAAGTTTGAAAGGAACACTTACACTGCCTACAAAAGAGAAAAAAGAGATTAATTCGTAAAAAAACAGGACATGCACGCACGTACATATGTGATGCACGTACGTGCTTTTCATATGTGCGTACGTGCATTCCCCTGGCCACTATGCTTCATGTCTCAATTATGACTATCATGCCCCTATGATATGTTCAAGAACCTACGAATGATCCAAATATGCTCCTAAAACAATGAAAATGCTATAGATCTAGCTACCATAAGTATGATGTGAGATTTAAAATAAACCGGCATGGTTGTATATATGAATGGATGTATTGGAATAAAGGTGTAGCGTGTATGCTGGGATAAATGAATATGCTATAGAACGAATGAAGGCCTATCATCACTTCTTAAAATACAAAAATGAACTAATGCAGATTAACCATAGATGCACCTTAAATGCAAACCATAAATGAAGAACATTACGAAATCAATATTACGTTCATTTCGTGCAATATCTTAAATGGTGATCGAAATATAATGAAGTCAAAAGCTAAGGATTGTTACCCTCAGGTACGGACAGCAGCAATTCCTCCACGAACTTCGACTTCCGGGCTTCACGCAGGTGCAGTTCGGCAATTTCGGGTTTTTCGGGGTGGAGGTTGAATAGCCAAAATCTTCCCCTCCTTTCGGATGAAAGCTAGGTATTTACAGGCAAAGATTAGGGTTTAGTTCGAGGGTTTTTAGGGTTTCTGAGCCGCCATCCAATAGCTGTCCGCGTCGGATCTTCATAAGGTAAGAAATGATTCTGAGGGAATTCGTGGGAATTCAAAATGGAGGGTGATGCACGTGCGTGCCTAGTTTATGCACGTACATGCATTACTTACACACGTACGTACATGGGGCTTCTCAGAGTACTTGGAAGTCTTATTGAACCTGCGTGAGTCCGTTGGGCTTGCTCGTGATGGTCTTGTCACTGCTGCCCTTCATCATTGGGCTTAAAAAGGTGGTACGTGGTGTCAAGGGGTACAAAACGGGGTGTTAACACTCGCTGATTGTCTGGAATGCTGGAACTGGAACCTCTTCACAATCTTCGAGGGCTAGCACACATTCTGAAAACAATCGGCCCATAACCTCTGAACCCATGCTGTCTGCCCAATCCTCTTCTTCTCTGTCGCTATCTATTGCAAATCCCTCAACCATGGTTGCTGTGATCGGATACCACTCGGTCTCAAAGAAAATCTCAAACCCTAGGACTCTAGTTCCGATGGATTCTACATAAGTAGGCTTTGGAAAACCACAATACGGGAAATCTTCTCCTTCTTTCATAAAGCACCCATTCAAGGTTGGCTTGTAAGGCTTGAGAGGGTGGATAACAGTGTGTCCACGTGCTTTAGCAATCTCTTTCTCTTTTCTCAGCTGCGCTCGTTCCTTGTAATCTGCTTGTGTTGGCTTATATCCCAAACCAAAGGTATACAAGGTCGATTGGTGCTTAATTGGCTCTGAAATTCCTCGATGCCGTGGTCCCATTCCCATGCCAAGAAAGAAACCCATGATCTTCATGATTTCAGTGACACGCAAGTTCCCATGTGGTGAAAAGTTTAGCGGGATAAGTTCTCTACTTGCGGGTGCTGAGTTGATAACCTATACATATTCAAATCCTGACAACGGCATATCTGAAGGATCGTGCTTGATCTCACAAATGGGGATTCTTGACATTTGACTGGCAGCGAGTTCATAGTCTTTTTGTAGGGTTACAATAGATCTTTTGTAAGAGAATTTAACTTTTTAGTGCAAAGACGATGGGATGGCCCCATTTGGATGGATCCATGGTCGACCTAGCAAGAGATTGAAACAGGCAGGAACATCAAGAACTTAGAATTCAACTTCAAACTCTGCTGGTCCTATGATTAACGGTAAGGTCACCATACCAATTAGTTCCTTTCTTGTGTTGTCATATGCTTTCACTAATTGACCAGATGGCACAAAATCTATAGGTCCCAACGCAAGAGATGTAGCGGTACGAAGTGGACACACATTCAAAGCGGAGCTATTGTCAATAAGAATGGTGGGAACCTGTTTCCCTAGGGTATCAACAGTTATGTTCAAAGCTTGCACATGATCTCTTCTCCCTTTTGGCAAATCAGCTTCCGTAAAGATTATGGTAGCTGCTTTCTTGATAGGGGTTATAAGACTCACCAATCCTTCCGGTGAAGTATCGATGGGTACTTGGACATGGTTCAAGAGCTTAAGCATAGTCTGACGGTGCTTGAGAGAAGCCATAAGCAATCCCCATATGGTAATGTTGGCTTGAGTCTTTTTCAATTGCTTTAGGACTTTAAGTCTTTGCCCCTTCTCTAGTGCTTCCACCGGATTTTCAAGTCTTTGCCCCTTCTCTAGTGCTTCCACCGGATTTTCATTCTCGAGGTAGGACGGTTTGAAGTGACGACCGCCCCTAGTCAAGTGGTCAACTTCTTCAGAGTCTGCCCACATATCATTTACTTCATCGCTACAGGTTTCACCCATGATGTCTCCCCATTCAAGCATATCTACCTCTTGCATTAGAGATTTTTTTGTCGGCCGTTCCTCTTTCCCCAATTTTCCCCATCTAGTTGAGTGGACTGGGGATTTCTCCGTTGGTTGCTCATCTTCCCATGGATTTCCCCATCCGGTTGAACGAATAGGAATTGTTATTGGGGGTGGTGCAGTGTAGAGAATATAGAAGTCAAACTTCCCAGATGGTTCCCCTAATAAACCCACTTCAGGATCTCCGGCATCATACCTTTCCTTCAACTGTTGTTGAAATGACTTTCGAGGCTTACTCGGTTTCTTTAGCACTTCCTTTTCAACAACCTTTTCTTTCCCCATAAGCTTCTCCTCAGGATTTCCCCATTCTAATATATCGATCTCTTGCATGTTTTCTTCATGTAGGGTAAGCAACAATGTAAGCACCTCGCATGGACTTGGCTGCGGAACTATCAGAACTCCCTCATCAATCAAGTCTTGAACCACTTTCTTTAACAAGGTGCAATCCTCGGTATCATGGCCAGATTTTCTATGGTATAGGCAAAAAGATGGGTTAGGGATTAGTGAAGGCTTGGGTGGAAAAGGAGTGATAAGGCTTCTTTTCTTGCAATGGTGAAATACTTTGGTGAGACTCATAGGCAAAGTGGCGTAATGGCGAATGGGCCGAGGTGGATGAGGCGAATTGTCTTCTATGGTGTTGACATTAGAAGTGGGGGATTGATTATGAGATGGCAGAGGATTTTGAGTGACATTGGGACAGTTAGGAGGGGTAGGTGGGCTTATAATCTTTTTGTCAATGAGGTCTTGTATTTCATGTCTGAGACGAACACAACGGTCCGTTCTATGACCTTTGGATTGATGGAAATGGCAGTACTCATTTTCGTTGTACCACCCAGGCAATGGATTTGGAAGAGGTGTGGGGTCTAAAGGTTTGAGGATGCCTCTTGCTTTCAATCTTTCATAAACCTTGTCCAGTGGTGCATACAAATCAGAGAATTGACAAGGAGTAGAATTATTGCTAATGTTCCATGGCTGTTGTGGAGCGATTGCATTCACTTCAGTAGGTGCCTTTCCATTGTTCCCTATCCGACGAAACCTCGAGGGGTCTTCAACCTTGATGGTGCCATTAGTTATTGCATCTTCAACTTGCGTCCCAGAGCTAATCAGAGCTTTGAAAGTGGGGAAGTGATGAGCGAACAAGTGCTTGTGATATATAGGCAATAGGTTCTTGACTACGATTCGTATCTGTTCTTCTTCATTAGGCCTATCAAACATTTTAGAAGCTTTTTTCCTCCACCTAGTGATGTAGGAAGAGAAAGATTCGTTTGCCGCCTGTTTGGTAGTCTCCAAGTCTCTCCTTGTCACATCAACCTCCGTATTGTACTTATAGTGATCGGTGAACTCTCTACATACGTCTTCTCATGTTCTAGTCTTCGACTCATCCAAGCTTACAAACCAATGCAAGGAAGAAGTGCTAAGTGATTCATGGAATAATTGAGCCATTAACTCCTCGGAAGCACCACGAGGTTGCATTGCTCGGACATACATTTTCAAGTGGGTCTTAGGGTAACCCGTTCCATCAAACTTCTGTAACTCTGGCATCTTGAATGAAGTCGGCAATCTCGCTTGAGGGAAGAGAGAAAGAGTGTGGATATCCACAAAATCATCAGCACGACGAATACCCTTCAAAGTTTTCTCTAAAGCCAACATCCTTGCAGCCATCATTTTTTGGTCATCACTCACAGGAGGGTTTTCAATGGTGGGGACAAAAGTGGATGATTGGGTGTAAATGGGGATATTTTGTAGTGGAGTTTGAGTATATGGAGGTGGTGGATTTTGAGGCGATAATTGAGTATGTGGAGGTGGTGGATTTTGGGCTTGGCCTCTAGCTTGGGCAGATGGGTTGGATTGATTTTGGACAATGGGGACTTGAGTATCGGGTATGGCCTGATCTGTTGGAATATTGTGGATGAGAACAGGGGTTCGGTTGTTGATCTCTTGTGCCATTCTTATTGCGGTTTCAGACTTTACTGATACTTCTTCCAACTTCCTAAGGATATCATTCAATAGCCTCTCAATCCTTCGTGAATCCGCTGGAGTCCCAGAAACAGATGTCCCCTCAGGTGTAGCCAGGTTATTCAATGCAAAAGTATCATCCATGGCGAGGTCTTGTTCGGTACTTCCTCTGATCAAACGGCCTAAAGAGTCATGAGTCCAAGCCAGCACTCTATTACAACCAAATGGCCCATACTTAGTTACAAAGTGACACAAAGCGCCTTTAGTCTCCACAATTGATTTAAACGGGTGGGTAATGGTCCAATAACATTCCTTTAGTTGGGCCTCTCATCCTTATGAGCCCAATGGGCTCTAGGGTAAGAAGGTCATACTAAAGGGATGTAGGTCGATTGATTTTAAAGTCATGTTACCCCTTAAAATTAACCACCCACATAGCATTCATTCATATCTCTAACTGCATTCAAGAGCAAGAAACCGGATCACTGTATCGAGAGCTTTGTATCATCTTCTCAAAGAACTATGACATGAATTGCATTGCCATTCATTCCATTCACATTCATTCCCACAACACACATTCATGCCACACATACGTTCATTCCATACACACATACATTCAAACACACATCCACTTTGTACCTGCATTCATTCCACAAGCATGGTGACTTTAAACTAGGCAAGTCCATGTGTCCTAGACAGTCCACTATATGCCCTAAAAAGGGTAGGATAGTGTCCCCTACTTGCTTGAATCAACTATATACCTATCACGTGTGGCATGAGGGATGTCGTGTGAGTCAAGTGGTACGTGTTGATCCATTTAATATACCCAAGGGTAAAACCCAAGGATATGTGGCAAGAGGAGTTGATAGCTTCGCAAACATGACACCCGAGAACGAAGGGAACCGAGGTCAAGGCTAGGCCAATCAGAAAAGGCAAGGATACATTGACCTATCATTCAAATGCAATTGCGCACACAATGCAATAAAGTAAACACACATTCAAGCGTATGCAAGTGATTGATTTTAATTTAAATAATTAAATTAGCCCATATAAATTCCTTGAGTCTAGTCCACTAATCCCCAGTGGAGTCGCTAGACTGTGAACCATGGGTTTCGATCTGGGGGAAGGAGAACCCTTCTTTTAAAAAGACTTGTAGAGATTTAAATTAATAAAAATCTGGTTTTTAAAAGGTTCACAAAAACAAAACAAACAAGGAGTCGCCACCTTATTTTTATGAAAAGAGAAAAACCATAAAAACAGTTTTTAAAGAAAACTTTTGAAAACAAACCACATGACTCCGATCAAGGAAAAGCAAGTCTATCAAAACAAGAGAGGATTCGGAGACTAAGTTACGATGTGGTAAGGTTCTGGGAAACATCCTATAGGCACCCACATCGCCCCAAAATGGGTCTCTGAATTTATATGGGCTATTTCAATCACTTCCTAATTAGTCACCATGCATATGCAAAGAATCATCCATAAATAATCCACATTCATTTATGAACATCCATAAAGCAATAAACATCTATAAAGCATGTAAACATCCATGAACAAATATGAGAGATATGAAAAGCAAGTAAGAGAGACAGAGAATAAGAAACAGATCCATCCTACTCCTCTAGCAATCATATGTGATGGATAAATGGGTAAACATGGGTCCATCCTACTCCTCTAGCAAATAAGTGATGGATAAATGATGAAGCATGGGCCCATCCTACTCTTCTAGCATATATGTGATAGACAAATAGGTAAAAAGAAAGAAAAAGAAAGAAAAAGAAAACCTAGGATACTTAGTATCCTAGGACGGACTTGAACATCAAATGAGCGCCTACGTACCTTACATACAAAGATATAAGGATCAAAGTCCACGTAGTTCGACTGAGAAGGGGTTACTCCCTTTACAATGAACTATAAATCCTAAGTTTCCAACTTAAAAAAGGTTTTAAAACTTAGGAGTTTCCAAAAATGATTTGAGAAAAAATTAGGTATTTGAGAAAGAATAAAATTCTAACTCAAATAGACTTCTAAAGTGATTTGAATTCACGAGAGAATAGAACTCCAAGTAAAACAGAATTTTAAGAGAGTTGGAAACTTAAGACTTCTAATTCAAAGTAAACAAACTTACCATGAACCACTTACCATATGCAAATTATCCCGAAACATCGAGAAAACATCAATTAATCACCTTATGTATTCTATAGGGCAATTATTAAGCTCAAATCAACTATATTCTTGCTCAAATAATCATTAGGAGACCTAAATCAAATCTGGAAAGAATACTAAATATGCATATAATGACCTAAAACTCATGCAAATGACAAAAATCAAAAGAGAAACAAAATCTTAATATGCTCCTATATGCTTCTATATGCTCTAAACACCCTAACATGCATAAAACTATCCAAAACATGCTAAATAGGCATTACCATGATGAAAATATCATATCACAATCCTAAACATGAAAAGAAAATCCAACATGATGCCTTAGGTAAGTATTTTATGTAAGAATGTGAAATAATCATCCTTACGGCAAGCTTTCTTAAGTAAAACTATCCGGAGATTATTTTACATAGAAACCACTCTGCATGAATGGTTTCTTCACATATCCTACATAAAATATATACCTAAGAATGCAAAGAAATTCACAGCACACTTAAACACACTCCAGAAAGCACCTATGCACAACCCCACCCTCTAAGGACGATAATTATCCTCGAAAAGAATAATCATCCATACACCTATGAAAATGAGGCTTACACAGCAAGTGTCCTATACAAAAGATACTTAAAATCATGCATATAATTAAACCATGAAGAGAAAACGGCCTAAACACATCAATTAATTTTTCATGCAAAACGTACCTTTATCCTTAAGAGAGAAACTATCCTACCAGCAAACAATTCGTAATCCTAATCCACTAACATGCATTCTCATCATATTTGAATCATATACACTCTAAAATATAGAGTATATATGATTCCTAATTCAATACTAAGCCATAATTATGCAGAGAATAGAGTAGAAGAAGAAGGAATCGTAAAAGGATGCAAAGGAGACTTACAACAAAGCAAAGGTCTTCGCTGCATTCTTCCTTCTCTTTGGCTTGGTTCCCTTCTAGTTCTCCTTTGAAATTGCAGTAGAAAGCCTCCTCCAAGTGATGTGGGTGTGTGAAAACTCGTGGTCCCTCTCTCTCTTATAAGTATGAAGTGTCAAAAGTCAAAAGTCCCTTATGCTGATGAATGAGCCTCTATTTATAACCAACCAACCATATGAACCAATGGTTGAGATTAATTCACCATAAAACCAATCTAGGGCTGTAATTAAATCCCATGAATGTTAAACAACTCAAAACCAACTCCTAATAGGCTTAGAAGTCCTTTAGAAGGCTGAAAATTAGAGTGGTAGAGTCCTATTTCGTCAAAAATTCAAAAGAAGATAAATCAGGACGAAGGGCTTGGGTGACCGGTTGGGTGAACCAATTGGCCCAACTGGTTGGACCAGTTGGGTGAACCGGTCACCCGAGAGTGAACTCAGGTTTCCTCGGTTTTGAGGATTCCTGACTCGGTTTGAACTCCTAACTTCAAACGGACTTAAATTCTTCATTTTAACTCCGATTTGAGTGATTCAAAAGCCAAAATTTCAAGGATTCAATTTAGAATAAGCCTAGAATATTCTTGAACCAAAAATATCTGACCATGGTCAGGTGGCTGAGCTTTCATGGGGCGATTACCCGAAAAAAGGCCGGTCAATTAACCATGGGGTAATGTGGTGAGCCAATCCAAAACCTATCAATAAATTAAATTGGCACTTCAATTAGGCTCATTTCATCATTCTAAGGTCAATGGAACACTTCGGAACAAATTTGGAAGTCAATTGGAAAATATACAAAGTAAAAGAGGAATTTGCCCTTCAAGTCGCAAAAGTTCTAATTAACTATCCAAACCCATCTGGAATTGAACCAAATTTGACACACATATCCAAAATGATCCTAGAAACTAAATGCAAGTGATGGGACTCAACAAAGAGTCAAAAATATGCATGCAATAATGACCTATCTTCCTAAGGCTTAAAAGGGCAAAAGTGTCCTTTAAGGCTTAGGGACTCCTAAATGCTTCTAAACCTAACCAAATGCTATCTTGAACTCATGGGGATGAAAATGGGGTGTCTACACCTCTATATTTCTTTTGATCCACATCTTTCCTATTTTTATCCTTGTCTATCTTGATAGAGGTGCTCATGGGAGTAGAGAATTTTCTTCCATCTTCCAATCCATACTTTTTGAGTAGATCTTTGACATATTTGGATTGATTTATGAATGTTCCTTCCTTTGGTTGGTTAATTTGAAGTCCGAGAAAGAATGTTAGTTCACCCATCATGCTCATCTCAAATTCCTCCTGCATGATCTTAGAAAATTCCTTGCAAAGATTCTCATTAGTGGATCCAAAGATGATATCATCAACATAAATTTGAACTAGAAGCATATCATCATCAATGGTTTTAATAAAAAGTGTGATGTCAAGTTTTCGTCTTTTAAAACCATTTTTAAGTAAAAATCCACTAAGCCTTTTATACCAAGCTCTAGGAGCTTGTTTTAAGCCATATAAAGCCTTGCTTAGTTTAAAAACATGATTTGGAAATTCATGACTTTCAAAACTGGGAGGTTGTTCAACATAAACTTCTTCTTCTATGAAACCATTTAAAAATGCACTCTTGACATCCATTTGAAATAGTTTAAAATCCTTATGACACGCATATGCAAGTAACATTCTTATGGCTTTAAGTCTAGCTACCGGAGCATAGGTCTCATCATAATCCATGCCTTCTTGTTGATTATAACCTTGGGCTACAAGTCGAGCCTTGTTTCTAGTAACAACTCCGGATTCATCCTTTTTGTTTCTAAACACCCACTTAGTTCCAATTACTCCATGGTTATGTGGTCTAGGTACCAAGGTCCAAACCTTGTTCCTTTAAAAATTGGTTGAGTTCATCTTGCATAGCAAGGACCCATGATTCATCATTTTCGGCTTCATTAATGTTTTTAGGCTCAATTTGAGATAAGAAAGCAAGATGATCACATATATTTCTCATGGAAGAACGAGTTCTTACCCCACGTGAGGGTTCACCTAAGATTTGATCTTTAGGATGATTCCTCACAAATTTCCAAGTCTTGGTGACATCCGGATGAAGTGGAGTGTCTTCAATTTCTACTTCTTCTTCCGGCTTCTTGACTTCAATAACTTCATCTTCTTCCTTCTCTTTGCCTTTGTCTTGTGGGTCTTGCTTATCATTAAGATTCAAATTCTCAACTTGTTCTTGCAAGCTTGTACCTACATCATCATCATCATCCACATTTCTCTTGGTGGCAAGAGGATTAGTTTCATCAAATACAACATACATAGATTCTTGAACGGTTAAAGTTCTCTTGTTAAATACTCTATATGCTTTACTTTTCATAGAATAACCAAGAAATACACCTTCATTGGATTTGGAATCAAATTTGGAAAGTTTATCTCTATCATTTAATATAAAGCATTTACAACCAAAGACTCTAAAGTAACCTATATTAGGTTTCTTATTATTCCATAGTTCATAAAGAGTCTTACCAAGTTTAGATCTTAATAATACTCGGTTCATAACATAGCATGCGGTATTAACGGCCTTGACCCAAAAATATTGAGGTAATGAGTGTTCATTAAGCATGGTTCTAGACATTTCTTCAAGTGTTCTATTCTTTCTTTCAACTACACCATTTTGTTGTAGAGTTCTAGGAGCGGAGAAGTTGTGACTAAACCCATTCTCATCATAATATTGTACAATATCCTTATTGACAAATTCACTCTCCCTATCACTCCTAACATGTGTAATGGTATAGCCTTTCTCATTTTGGACTCTTTTACAATATGTAACAAATGTAGCATGAGTCTCGTCTTCATGTGCAAAGAAGAACACCTATGTATATCTAGAGTAGTCATCAATAATTACAAATGCATAGTGCTTCCTTCCAAGGCTTGCAATAGCAATAAGTCCAAACAAGTCCATAAGAATAAGTTGTAAAGGTCTTGTAGTTGAAATATGAGATTTTGTTTTGAAGGAAGACTTGGTTTGTTTTCCAAATTGGCATGCACTACAAACTCCATCTTTTGAAAATTTTGCTTTTGGTAAACCTCTTACAAGTTCATGCCTAGAAAGTTTTGAAATCAAATCCATGCTAGCATGTCCAAGCCTTCTATGCCATAACCAATGATTTTCATTTAAAGCGGAGAAGCAATGTACATTTTGTAATGCGATTTCTTCGAACTCTATAGCATAGATGTTACCAATCCTATATGCAACGAATAGTGTCTTAACATCATCTTCAATTATGCATTTATTGGATTTAAAAGTAACTCTATAACCTTTATCACATAATTGACTAATGCTAAGGAGATTATGCTTCAAACCATCAACTAATAAAACATTTTCAACATAAAGTGAAGAATTCTTACCAACCTTGCCAACGCCAATTATCTTACCTTTGGCATTGTCTCCAAATGTCACGAAGCCGCCGTTCTTGGGCTTCAAAGAGATGAACTTTGATCTATCACCCATCATGTGCCTTGAGCAACCACTATTAAGAAAACATTTCTCATTGCTTGATGACTCCAAGCATACCTACACAACAACTTCAAGTAACTTTCTTTGGTACCCATGCTTTCTTGGGTCCATAGGGGTTAGCCATAGGAAGTGAAGTTCCCTTAACTACCCACACCTTCTTGGCGAAACCTTTAGGTCTTTTTCTCATGTTGCATGCATAGATATTATGTCCTTCCTTATTACAATAAGTGCATGAGATTTTAGGTGTGTTAGAAACCTTAGGTTTAGGAAAGAAATTAATGTAAGATTTTTGTTTAATATGTTCTTGGTAACCAATTCCGGCCTTTTCAAAGCACTATCTTTGACTAGTTAATATCTTATCTAAGTTATCCCTTCCATTGGTAAACTTGGCCAAGGTATTAGTCAAGTCTTCAATCTTTTCTTTCAAAGAAATATTTTCACTTTCAAGACTAGATTGAGAGATGGTAGGGGGTGAGTCTATTTTGCTTTTCAACTCTAAGTTTTCATTTTTCAAAGCATTTAGTTCTTCTTGAAGAGATGAGATGTTCTTTTTCAAATCATTGATTTTGTGAGAAAATCTTTTTAATTCAAGAAAGGTGTCTTCAAGTGCATCTTGTAATTCTTCATAAGTAGGAGGTTCTTCTATTGGATAATCAATAGAATTAGGTTCGATTACCTCATCTTCTTTTGCCATGAGACAAAAGTTTGCCACTTCTTGATCGCCAGAACTCTCCTCATCTTCTTCATCACTATTTGCTTCATCATCCCAAGTGATGGTGAAAGCCTTCTTCTTGAATTTTCTATTGTCCTTGAAGTTGTTGTTATTGTGACTTGTCTTGTTATAGTTGTTATTGAGTTGAGGACAATTTATCTTGATATGTCCGGGCTTCTTGCATTCAAAACACACTTGTGGTTCTCTATTTGAGGTCTCTCCTCTATTAGGAATTTTTTTGGAGGTGTCACCCTTGTTGAATCTCCTTCCTTGATTTCTTCTAGAAAAAAACTTTTTGAGCTTTTGAGATGTGAAAGCTATGTCTTCATCTTCTTCATTCTCACATTCTTCACTTGGTGGTTCTTCTTCATCTTGTGAGGCCTTGAGAGCCATGTTCTTGGATGTCTTCCCTTTATCAATTTCACGAGCTTTGAAAGCGAGTTCTTGTGTGACTAGGTTGCCGTCAAGATCACTCAAAGTTATTGATGATAGCTCCTTTGATTGAAGTAGAGTAGTGGTGAGGACATCCCATTGCTTAGGCAAACTCCTAAGAACTTTTTTCACCAATTCGGAGTTAGTGTAGATCTTTCCAAGAGAACTCAAAGGATTAATAATAGCATTGAATATAGCAAACATGTCTCTAATAGATTCATCCTTTTTCATTTTGAACATTTCATATTCACAAACAAGCATGTTGATTTTAGCTTCTTTTACTTGAGATGTTCCTTCATAGGTGACTTCTAATGTATCCCATATCGCTTTGGCACTAGTGCACCTAGAGATTTTGCTAAACTCATCCTAGAGATTTTGCTAAACTCATCATTAGTTAAAGCACAATAAAGTAAGCCAATGGCTTTAGAATTAAGTTCAAGGGACTTATGATCAGCTGTAGTGTATTCTTGTGGTACTTTGGGAAGTGTAACTCCATCTACCACTTTAGTAGGGATCAAAGGACCCTTAGAGGTGATATTCCATAGCTCATAGCTAGTGGATTGAATAAAAATTTGCATTCTAATTTTCCAGAAATTATATAGAGATGCATCTCCATTGAAAAGAGGTGGTCTATTGGACGATTGTCCTTCGGTGAATCCATTACCACTATAATTGGCCATATCATTCCTCGCAAGACAAATATGTCAAATGCAAGAGGTTGGGCTCTGATACCAATTGTTATCCCAAGTGTAAAACCCTAGAGGAGGGGTGAATAGGGTTTATACCCAATTAAAAAATTATTATAACAAACTAAAATTCAGATTATTGCAAATAACAGAAAATGTAACAATAAACAATAATGAGAAAGAGTTAGAGAATGCAAACACAAGATATTCATGAGGTTCGGCCTTCCCTCCTACGTCCTCGCCTCAAGAGCGCTGCTTGAGGATTCCACAATCCACTATGACAATCTCCTTCAAGGGTGGAGATCAAACCTTTTACAAAGAGAAGCTCTCTTCAGGACAAATCTCTCTCGTCTCACTAGGGTTCACACAACCCTTACAACACTTGAATTTTAAGTTAGTTTGTTGTAAACAATCTCTCTAGAAGAAAATACAACTCTTGAAAGCTCAACAAACTTCTAATAATTGCTCAATTGAATGGTCTTTAAGAATTAAGGCTTGAAAGCTCTTTTTCAAAGGATGGGAATTGATTGCTCTTGTATGGATACTCATAAATGAGTTTGAAGGCTTGTATTTATACCCATTTGGCCTATTATGGCCGTTGCAAGCATTAAATGCCGGGAAAGATCCGTTTGGTGGCAATTAATGCTTCATTTGGCTTTCAAAAAACTAGCCGTTATAGCCTATTCGAGTGATTTAGTCGACTAAAAGTCCCCATGTAGTCGACTAGGAATAACAGTAGTGAAAATATGGCAAATCTGCATGATTTAGTCAACTACAAATATCAGTAGTCAAATATGGCCTATTTCCCATGATTTAGTCGACTACATCCATGATGCAGTCGACTAAACCTTGGTTTTTCAAGGTTTAGCCTATTTTCACATGAGTTTTCAACACTTGTTCAATTATATCTCAACTTAGGCCTCTAGTGATGATAAATTAAGTTCAATTAGGGTTCCTAGAGTCTATCTAGGTCAATAGAGCAAAGTTATGAGCAATTATTTACATTATGGAACCTAAAACCTCATTTGTAGCCTAAATAAGTCTCATTGACGATGATTGTATGGCTTGAGGTGTTTGTAGGTCCATTGCTAGCTTTTTATGCTCTTGTTGCATCATGCTTGAGTTTCCTTGACGCTTTGGACACGCGCCTTGAGTTCCATGGCTTGGTTGAGCTATTGAATGCATGTGCTTGAGTCATTTGATCCTTAAGCTTATGCTTGAAACAATTTGATCTTGATTACCTAGCTTTGATCATGTTCTTGACATTTAAACCATTAGAACTAACATCAATCTTTTGTTATCATCAAAATCTCAGACATGCCCTTGGTCGAAAACCTTTAGGTCTAACAAATACCCATTGGGGAGACACAGGAAAAGAAGGTGACCATATCATTGAATTCTATAGATCGGATGCCACCTACCCATAGAACTCGTCATACACAAACCAGCTTCCACACACAATCATACTCCTCATAAGTTCCACAGAGCTCCTCACACACAAAGGTACTCCTCAGGAGTTTCGCAAAACTCCTCAGATATAAAGGTACTCCTCATGAGTTCCACAGAACTCCTCACACATACTTCTCATATTGTACGCCAGTTGCGTCAACGAACTATATGAGGCATCCATAACTTACACCAAACTACGTTCGATAAAAGTCTTCCCATATTGTACCAGTTGCATCGGTGGACAATATAAGGTATCCATAGCTTACGCCAAACTTTGTTCGATGAAAGGTCTTCCCATATTGCACCAGTTTCATCAGTGAACAATATGAGGTATCCATAGCTTACACAAAACTTTGTTCGATGAAAGGTCTGTTGGGAATCGAACTAGAAGGAAAACAAATGCGGAATGAATTAATAAACAAAACTTTTCCTAATCGATTCCTAAACCCATAAATCCAATTATGCTTAATACAAAACAAAACTCTAACTAGAAGAGGGTAGAATTACTTATAGTTGATAAAAGTTTTCTCTTTTTTGCTCCAAGCTTGAATCCGGACAGTGAAGAACGAGTAGTCCAAGTGTACTGGCTCAACGGTATCCACACCTAGCTAGAGTTTGAAATCCTTTCCTTTTTTCCCTTGTTGATGCTAGAGCAGGAGAAGAGAAGAGAGAGAGAGAGAGCCCTTGAAATTTTCGACCAGCACTTGGGAGCCTCCAAAGTGTGTTCAAGTGATGATGTCATCACATCATAAGAAGCTTTATAAAGCCTCCACTAGGGCCGGCCATGAAGGGGATTCCTATCCCTAATTGGTTTTGTGTAATTACTCCTAATTACACAATAAACCCTCTAGTTTGTATCTTATACAACCTTGCCCCTTAAGAACTCTTCTTTTGTTCACTTATACCCTTTCTCTCATAGACTTTCAAGCTCTCTTAGCATGATTAGTGTGTGACCCATTGGGTTCACATCATCAAGTAGTAGGGATAGCACGAGGTGTGCACAATGGAACTCTTTCCATTAAGGGTCTAATTGGAACTCCTTCCAATTCCCTAATTGGTTATAACTCATTTATATCAATTAGGGCTTCTATTAACCATGAGTAACACCTAGCATATAGCTCATGGTGTGGTCCTTAATGAGGTGAATAGTTTCTAACAAAGAACCCTTCTATTATAGTTTATAAGTTACAATTACATCCTTCCATCTACTCAATGTCTCCAATTGAACTAATAGGATATAGAAGTCTGTCAAGTTCCTAGTTCAATTACTTTATACTCATTCATGAATATCAACTCAATAATGAACTTATGGAAACTCCTTTCCATATTCATTCTACCATGGGCCCATAGATTTAATGAGTTATATTACTAAATGATATATGAAACATTCTCTCTTTTTTTTCCTGAGAGTGATGGATTCCTTGTTGATCACTCACATGCCTTCACACACATAGCAGTAGGGCTAATGAACACCCTTGTAGACCCATGATTAGGATCTGCACTTAGTGTTATCAAACTTCTAAAGCTAAATGCATAAGATAACTATGGTATCTCAGGTCTAAGGATTACTTGTACCACTATAACTATGAGAAACTGATTGACAAGCAGGTTAAAACTCCATTCAGTTTATCTCATATCTTTGGTCACATTCAGTGTACTTATTCTTTTAATAGGCACCCACTTGTTGGTTGTAGTGTCTACACACAAATAGCCTAAGACTAGATATCCTCCTATAGAGTCAACCTAACAAGTGCTAGTCCTATGGTTCATTACTGTCCATCATAGTCAACCTTCAACTAGGAATGTTTTAGGAGTTTAGTACAGAGATATATCTACAGTCTCAAAATTACAACCCTTTGTAATTTCATATTCTCAACTCTAACTCCATGGACATATTATGTAAATATAAATGATGCATATAAACATAATAGAATAAGCCGTTTTATTAAATCAGTAATAAATGTGACATACTTAAATGAAATCAAATGATTGTTCCTAATCCCTAAACAATCATCTCTATGATTGGCTCTCGGGCATAATCCTAACAAGGTCTTCCCATATTGTACCAGTTTCATCGGTGAACAATATGAGGTATCCATAGCTTACACCAAACTTTGTTTGATGAAAAGTCTTCCTATATTGCACCATTTTCATCGGTGGACAATATAAGGTATCCATAGCTTACACAGAACTTTGTTCGATGAAAGGTCTTCCCATATTGCACCAGTTTCATCGGTGAACAATATGAGGGAAAACTATTCAATAAACTCAATACCAATATCATAAGAAATCAGAAGGTCAAATGATATCAACTTATGCACAAATCACAAAGCTTAAGAGACTTAGCCCTTTCATTCCAAAGCTCTTCTAGCATTCAACAAAATCAACAATAATACCCCTTCCAAGTAGAAACTCATCTTTAAACCTCGTTCCTTTACAAGGAAAACAATTTCAATTTCTCACATCACTTTGGCAACTTCACACTTTTGAAAGTTTATCTTTTCATTGTCTTTGAAATAATTAGGGAAAGTTCCTATTGATTATTTCGTAAATATGTTATGGCTTAGCCAAAAGACATGCAACTCACATATTAAAACAATCATCATTTTCATCAAATTTTTCTCACAAAGCTTTTTCAGTCACTTATTCGGACTTAGCATAGTCATGCAATTTTTCTATAAGCATTTTTTCTTTCAAATATTGTGGTCAAGTTTCTTAGGAAACAATGCATTTCAAGAGGATTGGTTCAAAACCCATGGATTCCTCTTCAAGGTATAAGGATAGAGTGGAAACACCTCTTCTTCCCTCCTTCTTTCTTCATTTTCTCTTTTTCTTTCAAAACCCTAACTTTTGCATAGATTGCCTTACGGGTTTTCAACCTAGCGGGTTGTCCTAATTTTTGCCTAGGCCGCCCTTTTGGGTTTTCAACCTAGCAAGCTCTTCTTCTTTTCTTTTCTTTTTCTTTTTCTTCTCTTTTTTCCCTTTTCCCCTTAGTGCAAAGAAATTCAATTTATGAAGCCTCAACCCATTCTCTTCATTCATTCAGGTTCTCTGATCAAATAGACCAGCCCTAGCACACATTTCATTTCTTCTTCTACGAGTAGAATCAGCCCCCAGGTTCGTAGAATGTCATGTTCATTCAAGTTCTTCGACCGATAAAAAAAAATTAGCCCCAAGTACACAGAAAGTAACACCCATTCTCCCAAGCTCATAAAGTCTCATGCCTAAAACTAAGGCAGATCATTTCTTAGTGGTTACTGCTACCCCTTTTCCATCATTAAATCAATGACAAAAGCCTAAGTCAAAAGGTACGATAAGATGGAATCTGATGGACTTTGCGAATGGATTATGTTGAATGAGTACCTTTATAGGACAAGGTCAATGACATTAGACACACAAAAGACTCAAGAAAAACAAATGGTGAAGGTAAAGGAAGACAAGAAGGAATTGAGAAAGTCAAACAAGAACAAATCGAAAAAGAAGAATAATCAAATTACCTTTCTCAGTGGCATGTAGTATTTTAGGCTCACTAATTCAATGAATAAAACTGCTTCCTTTTAACTTAGTCACAAAGAATTGCCTTCAATGGTTGGTTATATGCAAAGCCCTTTTTTCCCTTTTTTTTTTTTCTTTTTTCTTTTTTTCTCTTTTTCTTCTTCAATGAATTAGACCTCACCTAAAGTGATTTTATGGGCTGCCTACATATCTCCACTTAGATCTTCACAAGACATCAAACAAACTTAAAACGCTATTCAGTTTATCTCATATCTTTGGTCATATTCAGTGTACCTATTCTGTAATAGGCACCACTTGTTGGTTATAGTGTCTACACACAAATAGCTTGAGATTAGCTATCCTCCTATAGAGTTAACCTAACAAGTGCTAGTCCTGTGGTTCATTACTGTCCGTCATAGTTAACTTTCAACTAGGAATGCTTTGGGAGTTTAGTATAGAGATATATCTACAGTCTCAAAATTACAACTCTTTGTAATTCCATATTCTCAATTCTAACTCCATGGACATATTGTGTAATTATAAATGATGCATATAAACATAATAGAATAAGCCCTTTAATTAAATCAATAATAAATGTGACATACATAATGAAATCAATTGATTGTTCCTAATCCCTAAACAATCATCTCTATGATTGGCTCTAGGGCATAATCCTAACAATATGGGCCCATCCAACTTGGCCTAAATTTGCGCCTAGGGTTAAATATGGGTGCCTGCAACTGTTTCAAGACTAAATCCCCTTCTTTCAACCCCCAACGCTTTACCTCTTTGTTAAAAGCTCTCGCTATCCTCCTCTAATAACCTTTTTTTATCAGCAGCTTCCACGGCTCTGTTGGTCTGAGGTCGATATGGGGAAGATTTGTGATGCTTAATGTGGTACTTCTCAAAGAGCGATTCAACCTCACTCTTGAAGTGTAACCCGTTATCCGATATTACCTCATGTGGCACTCCATACTGACAAAGAATATGTTGCTCAATGAATCTCACAACATGAGATGATTTAAGCTCTGTATAGGCCGTTGCTTCCACCCACTTTGTGAAATAGTCAATGGCAACTAGGATATATTTGCATCCTCCCGTAGCCTTTGGCTTTACTTCTCCAATTATGTCAATACCCCAATTTGAAAATGGCTAAAGCGATGTCATTTGGTGCAGTTCGACTGGGGGCATGCAATCCATGTTAGCATGCATCTGGCATTGGTGGCATTTCTTTACATACTCTGTGCAATCGCCTATCATAGTCGTCCAAAAGTACCCCATGCACACTATCTTCTTAGCCAGCATCCTTTCGTTCATGTGGGGCCCACATACCCTCTCATGCACTTCTTTCATGAGAATTTGGGCTTTTCCTCATCCACGCACAACAAGTGAATCCCATCATACGATCTCCTCTATAATTCTCCTCCACACAGGATGTATTGGGTAGCCATAAGTCGCAAGGCTTGCCGATCTTTCTTATCTGTGCCCTCTGGGTACTCTCATTTTTCCACCCAATTCTTGATGTCACAGTACCAAGGCTTCTCGTCATTAGGCTCTGTATCTACTAGTAATATCGCTTCTTCATAGGCCGGCCGAGATCTCTGCTGGATAACTAGTGGCTTTGTTGGAGCTCCTTCTGGTACATTGATCATAGAGGCCAGCGTGGCCAGAGCGTCAGCAAGCTGATTGTATGTTTGGGGGAGTGGGGTGTAGGTAACCTTATCAAACTGCCGAGTCAACTCTTCCAAATACCCCTGATTTGGTTTAAGATGCTCCTCTTTAGTTTTCTAAATCCTCTGAACCTATGATATTACCAAGGCCGAATCACCATATACTTCTACCTCTCGTAACCCTAGTGCCAACAAGGCTTCCATTCTTGCAATGCACGCCTCATATTCTGCTGTGTTGTTAGAGTTCTCAAAGCCCAACTTTAGAGAGATAGGGATATGTGAACCATCTGGGGCAATCAATAGCACACCTACCCCATCCCCATATTGATTCGATGCCCCATCAAAATACATCTTCCAGACTGCCGCTCCTTCCACTGTCAGGATATCCTTATCTAGGTGTTAGGACTATGCCCTAGAGCCAATCATAGAGATGATTGTTTAGGGATTAGGAACAATCATTTGATTTCATTTATATATGTCACATTTATTTTTGATTTAATAAAAAGGCTTATTCTATTATGTTTATATGCATCATTTATATTTACATAATATGTCTATGGAGTTAGAGTTGAGAATATGAAATTACAAAGGGTTGTAATTTTGAGACTGTAAATATATCTCTGTACTAAACTCTTAAATCATTCCTAGTTGATGGTTCACTATGATGGACAGTAATGAACTATAGGACTAGCACTTATTAGGTTGACTCTATAGAAGGATAACTAGTCTTAAGCTATTTGTGTGGAGACACTACAACCAATAAGTGGGTGCCTATTATAAGAATAGGTACATTGAATGTGACCAAAGATATGAGATAAACTGAATGGAGTTTTAACCTGCTTGTCAATCAGTTTCTCATTGTTATAGTGGTACAAGTAATCCTTAGACCTGAGACACTATGGTTGTCTTATGCATGTAGCTTTAGAAGTTTGATAACACTAAGTGCAGATCCTATTCAGGGGTCTGTAAGGGTGTTCATTGGCCCTACTACTATGTGTGTAAAGCCATGTGAGTGATCAACAAGGAATCCATCACTCTCAGGAAAAAAGGAGTGAATGTCTCATATAGCATTCATTGAATATAACTCATTAAATCCATGGGCCCATGGTAGTATGAATATGGAAAGGAGTTTCCATAAGTTCATCATTGAGTTGATATTAATAAATGAGTATAAAGTAATTGAACTAGGGACTTGACAGACTTCCGTGTCCTTTTAGTTCAATTGGAGACATTGTGTTGATGGAAGGATGTAATTGTAACCTATAAACTATAACAGAAGGGTTCTTTGTAAATGACTATTCACCTCATTAAGGACCACACCATGAGCCATATGCTAGGTGTTACTCATGGTTAGTAGAAGCCCTAATTGATATAAATGAGTTATAATCAATTAGGGAATTGAAAGGAGTTTCAATTAGACCCTCTAATGGAAAGAGTTCCATTGTGCACACCTCGTGCTATCCCTACTACTTGATGATGTGAACCAAATGGGTCACACACTGATCATGCTAAGAGAGCTTGAAAGTCTATAAGAGAAAGGGCATAAGTGAATAAAAGAATTGTTCTTAAGGGGCAAATTTATATGGGATATAAATTAAAGGGGTTAAGTTGCAATTATGTATAATTACAACTTAACTCATATAAGGAATAGGATTCCCTATTAGTGGGCTATATAAAGCTTCACATGTGATGTGATGACATCACTTGAATCACAATCATAATCCCCTAGTGCTGGCCGAAATTTCTAAAAGGCTCTCTCTCTCTCTCTTCTCTACCTCTAGCAACAACAAGGAAGAAGAAGGAAAGGACTTCAAGTTCTAGCTAGGTGTGGATACCGTTGGAGGCAGTACACTTGGACTGCTTATTCATTGCTGCCCGGAGTTCAACCTTGGAGCAAAAAGGAGAAGATAAAGGTTGGAGCATAAAGGAGAAGACTTTGTTCAACTGTAAGTATCCTAACTCTCTTTGTAGTTAGGGTTTTTGTTTTGTATTATGTGTAGACACCCCATTTTGCACCCGATGAATCGGATTAGAAACGCCCTATAATGAGGTTAGTTCATATACTTTGAGAAACTTTGGAATCCGCCTACATGAGCCAAAAGAATTGCAGCTGAGAAATAAGGTGAAATCGCGAACATGGATGCGTACGCATGTATGGAGGTGCGTACGCACGAGTTAAGGTGCGTACGCACCTCATACTTCCAAAACCTTTCTTTTTGGGCCACTTGCCCTCCAGATCAGAAATCTTTTCAAGGAACGTGTTACAACATGCTTAGGAGACCTAGATTTCGGGGAAAAAAGCAGAGACCCCTAATCCTACTTCCTATGCCTATATATAACCCACTAGACACCTAAAGAGGGGGACTTTTGGAGGGGATTGGAATCAAAGAGAGAAGGAGAGCTATAAGAATAGAAAGAAAGTATTGAAGGCTGCAATTCTGGAGGTTCAGAAGGAGCAGTTCTAAAGGAATCAGAGTAGAGAACCCTGAGGGTAACATCTGCATCCTGTTTGCATAGTTTATTTACTAAGCATGAAGATCCATATTCAATAGAGTAATATTTTATCATAAATGCCATGTTAACTGCCTGATAATGATTGCATATCATCACATAGTGGACTCTTTTCATAAGAGAACCTAGGGCTTCATGTATATTTCTACATAAGCATCATATAGTAGACTAGGGCTTTATTGTATGGTAGTTTACTAGTATGAAGATTTCCTGTGTTACTATAAAAATGATTTCAGGCTTTAATCTGTGGAAAATCGCGTATACAATTTCTGATGGTGTACCGTGAGTTTTGAGAGATGACATAAATTGCCAACGGGTGCGTACGCAACTATTGTATTGCGTATGCAGTATGTGGTATGTGTACGCAGTAATGTAGTTGCGTACGCACATAAAGCATCGGCAGACAGTTTCTTTCTTTATTGTAGTTATTCTGATAGTTGGTTAATTCGTATGTTATTTCTTTATGTTTATTTCGTGCCTTTATCTATATCATATCATCATGATTTGTGTGTTGCTATAGTTGAATGAATAGGGTCAATTTTGATTAGACATTAAATTAATTAAAGCCATTAATCATGTGTGAGGGCCGATTTCGACCGAGCATGGCTGGGTGCCTAACACCTTCCCAACTGCGTACCCTAGCTCTGAACCCGAATCTCTGGTTATGACGAGCTAGACCCTGCTAGGGTTCACTCGTTCCCATTATTGGGTGGCGACTCCTCTCTGTGTTAGTCTTTTGAGGCTAATGCGTATTCTCGAGCTATGTGGTACTATGGCGTGGCGCTCACAGTGGCGACTCCACTGGGGATAGAGAGCTAGATTCCGTATAGTGATTTATGGCTTTACTTAATTTAAATTGTTTAATTGGAAAAGACCAAAATTGCACACACGCGCACTACCACCCCTTACCCTCGATGACAGTCTGATGAAAGGTACCGGGTCCCATTCGGGCCTATGGTTACTGGAAGTTGGCATCATCAACCCACAGCCTGTGCCACTAGCCTGTAATAAGCTTGTGAGTACGCTAACGGGCCACTCTTTGAGTGCCCTAGCTTGGGTGACCCTTGAAGGAGAAATACCCCATTAACCAACACCACTAGTTACCCCACCAACCTTTGCATACCTATGCTTGAATGTGTGCCATGTCATGTTGCATTCATATTAGGAATTCATCGCGGGCTTGGGACGAGGCCCCCATTATCTATTAGCTATCTCAAGTTGAGCTCAATTGAGGGAAGTTGTGTGATATTGTTATTGGACTTGGACTTGTGTAAAATAATAAGAAAAAATATATGGGTCCATGATCCAAAAGAGAGTGAGGTGTGTGTATATTAGGCCGACTTGAGATAATTAATGGACTATGTGGGTTTAGCACTAGGATAACCGTGTTGGCAATCAAATCCAAAATCCAGCTAAGAATCAAGTCCAAAGCAAGTTATATCCGAACTTAAGCCTGAAAGAGTGGAGAATTATTTGTAATTGGGCCTGACCAAAAAAAAAAAAAAAAAGAATGTCAGGTTCGGGCCCAACTTGTTGAGGGGTGAGAGACACTTATGTATTGGGCTTAAGTAAGTGAAATAACAGGCTTTGTGTCCAACTCATTATACCTTGGGCATTTGGAAGACATAGTAAACATGACAAAGCCCAAGGTATAGTGAGCAATAATTGGGTAATCTTAATGGAACAATGTTGTTTATTCAAATAAAGGACATGGACTTGATAAGTTACACATTGCTAAATGCAGTAAAGGATTGGTTGATCACAGAAGAGTGTGCCAGGTTGTACTTGGATCCGATCACCTACATCCAACCGATTGAGGAAAGTGGAACTAGAATCAATGGCAATAGAGCCGACTTTAACTGATCTCGTGGCTATGTTGCGACAGGATAAAGCGAAAATGAAGGAACTCATCACGGGATTAACCTAGAGGCTAGAACATTTAGAGATAGGGGGTAAAATGTCATCTGATCAACCCGAAGGTGAAAAGGGGGTCGACAAGGAAGGAGAAGGAAGTGGTGCACCGAAAACTCATGATGGTGAATCCCACCCTTGGGATGATAAGGATTTCGCAGATTACATGTGTTGGGAATCGAACAAGAGGGAAAAATAGAAGTGCGGAATATAAAAATTTTTCCTACGATTCCACAGCCCATGAATCTAACTATGCATAACACAAAATCAAACCCTAACTACGAAGAGGGTTAGAACACTTACAGAATTTTTTGTCTTCTCCTTTTTTTGCTCCAAGCTTTGATTCTGGACAGCGGTGAATGAGCAGCCCAAGTGTGCTGCCTCCAACAGTATCCACACCTAGCTAGAGCTTCAAGTCTTTTCCTTCTTCTTTCTTGTTGTTGCTAGAGGTGGAGAAGAAAGAGAGAGAGAAGAAAGCCTCTAACACTTTGGACGGCTAGGGTTGGGAGTGTGCAAGCAAACCTATTATGCCATGTCACACATAAGTGTGACTTATATAGGCAGCCCACTAAAGGGGGCTGGCTATGGGGAAGAAACCCTAATAGGGTTATGTGTAATTACTCTTAATTGCACATTAACCCCTATTATTTGTATCAAATACAAATAGGCCCATAAAGAACTATTCTTTATTCACTAAAACCCTTTCTCTCATAAACTTTAAAGCCCTTCTTGCATGATCAGTGTGTGACCCATTGGGTTCACATCATCAAGTAGTAGGAATAGCACAAGGTGTGCACAATGGAACTCTTTCCATTCAGGGTCTAATTGGAACTCCTTCCAATTCCCTAATTGATTATAACTCACTTATATCAATTAGGGCTTCTACTAACCATGAATAACACCTAGCATATGGTTCATGGTGTTGTCCTTAATGAGGTGAATAAGTATCTAACAAAGAACCCTTCTGTTATAGTTTATAGGTTACAATTGCATCCTTCCTTCAACACAATGTCTCCAATTGAACTAATAGGACATGGAAGTCTGTCAAGTCCCTAGTTCAATTACTTTATACTCATTCATAGATATCAACTCATTGATGAACTCATGGAAACTCTTTTCCACATTCATCCTACCATGGCCATAGATTTAATGAGTTATATTATGAATGCTATATGAGACATTCTCTCTCTTTTTCCTAAGAGTGATGGATCCCTTGTTGATCACTCACATGCCTTCATACACATAGCTGTAGGGCCAATGAACACCTTTGCAGACCCTTGAATAGGATCTGCACTTAGTGTTATCAAACTTCTAAAGCTACATGCATAAGACAACTATGGTGTCTCAGGTCTAAGGATTACTTGTACCACTATAACAATGAGAAACTGATTGACAGGCAGGATAAAACTCCATTCAGTTTATCTCATATCTTTGGTCACATTCAGTGTACCTATTCTCGTAATAGGCACCCACTTGTTGGTTGTAGTGTCTCCACACAAATAGCTTGAGACTAGCTATCCTCTTATAGAGTCAACCTAACAAGTGCTAGTCCTATGGTTCATTACTGTCCATCATAGTGAACCTTCAACTAGGAATGCTTTAGGAGTTTAGTACAGAGATATATCTATAGTCTCAAAATTACAACTCTTTGTAATTCCATATTCTCAACTCTAACTCCATGGACATATTATGTAAATATAAATGATGCATATAAACATAATAGAATAAGCCCTTTTATTAAATCAATAATAAATGTGACATACATAAATGAAATCAAATGATTGTTCCTAATCCCTAAATAATCATCTCTATGATTGGCTCTAGGGCATAATCCTAACAACATGGCCAATAAGAAAAACGTCAAAGACAAGGGCAAGATGGAAGATCCTAGGTTCAATAAGCTGGAGGTAGAGAATCAAGAAATGAGAGAACAAATAAGGCAGATGAAGGCCGCTTGGCGTAAGTCTCAAGGGATAGATGACTACATGTTTTCTATGCCTAGCACCACGTCAGAAACTAGGATGCAGCTACCCCCTAAATTCAAGATTGCGGATTACGAGAAGTTTGATGGAACTGGCGACTCTAAGCAACATCTACGCCAGTACATGAGCATAGCTAGGATGAGGGGTCTAACCTCGGAGCAAGTCCACTTCGCGTTTCCACTATCCTTATCTGGAGATGCTTCAAAATGGTATTACAAGCTCGATGAGAAGATAACTGGGACTTGGGAGGTGTTGACCGAGGAGTTCACCAATAAGTACAACTATAATACAGTGTTGGATGTAACGTTAAGGGACTTAGAAATGACAAGGCAGAAACCTGATGAGCCTTTTTCTGAGTTCATAGGACGATGGAGAGCAAAAGAAGTGAAACTGACGAACAGGCCAGCAGAGATAGACCAAGTCAACATGATCCTGAAAAACCTGACACCAGTCTATTTTTACAAAATGCTAGCCTCATCCGTTATGGATTTCCAGCAACTGTACTAGTGTGGGACCCGAATAGAAGATACAATAAACAAAGAGCAGATCGAGACTAGGCCCAAGAGGGTGTTTGGGGCGAACAGTGGCAACAATGAAACAAGTGGAGGCAACAGAATCGGGGGATCAGTGCAGGCAACAGTAGGGAATGTTCAGTAGACAGAGAGAAAGCCCAGAGTATTTCATGATTTGGGGGTACCCTTGTCCAAGGCATTTGCTAATTTGTCTTGAAGGGGGTACTTGTAGGCCTTGGAACCTGTGCCACTTCCAAACCCAATCCCATCTAACTAGAAGCAGAATGAGTTCTGCGAGTTTTACCAGCGCATTGGTCATAGGACCGACAATTGTACTCGGTTGAGACATGTGATACAAGACATGATTGAAGCGGGGAAGTTGCTGCTGCCAGGAGAAGATAAGAAACCCAACGTGCATCGAAATCCCATTCCCAACCATAATGCACCACTGCCATATGCTAATGTGATCGAAAGAGGATGCGAAAGCGGGGATCCATCTATGCTCATCATTGCAGTGTGCTCACCATGGGATGACAGTGACGAAGAAGGGGATATTAAGAAAGGGTTCTGGGAACAAGTTAAGGAGGACACTATGCACCTTACTTGCGCAGGCAGGCATTTCAAGCCTCCTCATCTAGAGGGTGACAATCCAGGAAAAGACGTGAACCTGAAGTCGACATAGAAGAGTTGAGACACAAATTGGGAGAAATAAGGAAGGAAGAGGAAGAGGACCGGGTCCTGAAGCAGTTGAAGAAGACACAGGCCAACATTAGCTTATGGGGTTTGTTGGTGGCTTTAAAGAAACATAGGAAGACAGTATTGGAAGCACTAGCTCAGCATGAGGTATCCATCGACACTACGCCTGAACAAGTATTGTCAATCATGGGGATAGATGCTGCTAAAAAGACCATATTGACATTCTCAAGAAAAGATCTTCCCATAGAAGGGGTAGAGCATGCAAAGCCCTTGTATGTCACGGTGGAATGCAATAACCTGAAAATTCCAGTGGTACTTATAGACAATGGGTCAGCTCTCAACGTATGCCCGCTACGCATAGCAAACCACTTCGGTATACCCAAGGAAGAACTAACGCCATCTGCAGTAACTGTGAGAGGATACAACAATAGCTTGAGGAGCGTCCTAGGGACTTTCAAAGCAAACTGCAAATTAGGACTGGTGGAATCTGTAGTAGAGTTCTGTGTGATGGATATTCCAGCCAATTACAACATGCTGCTAGGACAAACTTGGCTTCACCCTCTCGAAGCTGTCCCATTAACAGTGCACCAAAAAATCAAAATGCCATGGCAACGAGGCGTCTTAGTGATTTACGGGGATGGAGAAATTACGGGTCAAGTATTAGGTATCAAAGAGGGAGCAGAAGATTCAGGATGGAGAGGATTCGAGTTAGTACAAATGCTCGAAAGAAAGAATGATGAAAGGGAAAAGGTATCCCCAGATTTCAGAATAGGGGTAGGCCATATGGTGGCTCACATCATAAAGAGGATGGGATACATATATGGAATGGGGATGGGAAAGGATGGACAGGGAATCACTGAGTTGACTAATTTTCGCACATAGAAAGACCGCAAAGGGATAGGGTATGAGGGAAAATCAGGGCTCCCAAAGAACGAGGACACTCTTAACGACAATTTCATCAAAGAAGGAGAAGATTTCCCTTTTTGCGGCTTCCCAGAGCCATGGGTGGACAAGACCAATGGAAGAAGGTTACCATGTTTAGAAGTCTTTTTTGCTGAAACATTAAAGATAACACCTCTATGGGAAAAGGTTGAGGAAACAAAGGCACTGGATGTGGACTGGCCTGACAATTTAGAGCAGGGGGTCTGGGAGCAGCTGCTATCAGAACACAACCTGAACATCACAGTATTAGCAGATCAAGTTATCGCGGAAAATTTAATGGAGTTGATTACTGAAGCAAATGGGGGAACCTAGCACTTGGACCTGGGAGAAGATGGAGAAAACCATTGTAGACAATAGGATAACCACTCAGACTGATAAGATTATGGTTAATCCTGTGACTATTTTTTATGACATCAAGGCCTCTGAGGCCAATTATGATGTAATTTATCCAATTAATAATGAAATGAATTCTGATTTCGCTTATATTGATATGTCTTTAGAAGAATACATTGCATTAATGTCCGAAGATCCCGACTTAAACAAGGTAATTAATGAAGATTATAAAAGAAGTGTAGAACCTATTAAGAGTGAAACTGTTAAAATTAAACTCGGCACCATTGAAAAATCTTAAGGAAGTACAAATTGGCTCCACTTTATCTATAAAAGAACAAACCGACCTCAAAATACTATTGAGTGAATTCCAAGATGTATTTGCATGGTCCTACGATGATATGCCTGGAATAGATCTGGAGATAGTGCAGCATCACATCATGACAAAGGAAGGAGCCAAACCCGTGAAGCAACGATTAAGGCGAATGCAACTAGAATGGCTAATGAAGGTTAAGGAAGAGGTTACTAAGCTGCTGAATGTAGGGTTTATACGGGCAGTAGACCAAGCCGACTGGGTAGCAAATATCGTACCTGTGCCAAAGAAGGATGGTCGAGTAAGAGTTTGCGTGGATTATCGGGATCTCAATAAAGCCTGCCCAAAGGATGATTTCCTTCTCCTCATATTGACGTCCTTGTAGACAACACCGCAGGAAGCGTCCTGATGTCATTCATGGATGGATTCTCGGGATACAACCAAATTAAAATGGTGCCAGAGGATATGAGCAAGACAACTTTCACCACAGGGTGGGGCACGTATTGTTATACCGTCATGCCGTTCGGATTAAAGAATGCTCGGGCAACATACTAGAGGATGGCAACCGCATTACTGCATGACATGATGCACAAGGAAGTGGAAGTGTACGTGGATGACATGATAGTCAAATCAGCAACCAGGGAGGAACATATGAATAACTTGGAGAAATTCTTCAAGAGGATTCGAAAGTATGAGCTCAGATTAAACCCTTAAAAGTGCACTTTTAGGGTTACATCGGGGAAACTATTGGGATACCTGGTAACTCATAGGAGCATAGAAGTGGACCTTGTCAAGATTAAAGCAATACTAGAGATGCCACCACCAAAGACGGAAAAGGAAGTACGGGGTTTCTTGGGAAAATTGCAATATATTAGTAGGTTCATAGCAAGACTCACGCTAACCTGCGAACCAATTTTTAAGTTGCTAAGGAAGAAAGAGTGCAAGGAGTGGAATGAGTAGTGTCAGCAAGCGTTCAAAGCCGTCAAGATGTACCTGTTAAATCCTCCAATCCTTGCGCCCCTGCGACCCGGGAAGCCTATTTTGTTATATTTATCCGTCTTCGAAGAAGCCTTAGGAAGTATGTTAGCACAACAAGACGACTATAGGAATGAACAGGCCATCTATTACTTAAGTAAGAAATTGCACGATTACGAGGCATGTTACTCTGCCATGGAGAAATCATGCTTCGCATTGGTCTGGGTGGTACAGAAGCTGAGGCACATCTTGATAACCTTTGAGGTATGGGTAGTTACTAGAATGGATCCATTAAAGTACCTCCTTGAGAAACCTGCGCTTAGCAACAGGCTGTCACTGTTGGTTGTTCTTGCTATCTGAATTTGAGCTGACCTATGTTACTTAGAAGGACATCAAAGGAGGGGCAGTAGCCGATTTTTGTGCGGAACACCCGGTAATGGGGCAAACTCTTAGGGAAGATTTCCCGGATGAGGACCTGTTATGCATAGAATGTTCAAAGACTTGGAAAATGTATTTCGATGGGGCATCGAACCAATATGGGAATGGGATCGGAGTTATTTTAATATCGCCTAATGGTTCCCATATACCTCTATCCATAAAGCTAGATTTTAAGAATTCTAATAACACCACAGAATATGAGGCTTGCATAGCAGGACTGGAAGCACTGTTAGCCCTGGGAGTAGAGGAAGCAGAGATATACAGAGACTCCGCATTGGTTATAGCCCAAGTCCAAAAGATATGGAAAACCAAGGAGGAACACTTGAAGCCCTACCAGGCCTACCTAGAAAGCCTAGCCCAAAAATTCTGCAAAATCACCTTCATGCCTTTACCCCGATCCCAAAATCAATTTGCTAATGCTTTAGCTACTTTAGCCTCTCTAATCAATATCCCCGAAGGGATCACCCTATAACCACTCATGATCCAACAAAAATCCCATCCCTCCCATGAAATTGCTATTATGACCATAGAAGAAGAGGTAGACGATGGGTACCCCTGGTATTTCGATATCCAAAATTTCTTAGAAAAAGGGGCTTACCCATCAGGGGCAGATAAAAGGGATCGTAGGGCGCTGAGGTTGCTGGCGGCACAATAAGTGCTGTGCAGAGGGAAATTATTTAAAAGATCACCCAACGGAACCCATCTGCTGTGTATAAGTAAAGAAGCTGCTTGGGTATTGGTCACCGAAGTTCATAAAGGGGTTTGCGGTCCATACATGAATGGGAGAATGCTGGCGAAGAAAATGGTCAGAGTAGGTTATTTCTGGTCAACCATGGAGATAGACTATGTGTTATACATAAGGAAATGTCATCAATGCCAAATTCATGCCAAGATGCAGTATACTCTGCCTATAGAACTGCATCAATTGACCTCTCCCTAGTCATTCTCAGTTTGGGGAATAGACATTATTGGCAAGATTCACCCAAAAGCCACTAGCGGACATGAATACATATTGGTGGCCATAGATTACTTTACCAAATGGATAGAAGCGGAAGCATATACAGAACTGAAAGCCAAGCATGTGGCTCAATTTATCGAGACCAACATAATCTATAGATATGGGGTTCCTCACGAGGTCGTTTCGGATAATGGGTCACATTTTGAAGGAGAAACACAAGAACTACTCGATAAGTATCATATCCAGCATCACCACTCATCTTCATACCGACCACAGACCAACGGGGCAGTAGAGGCGGCCAACAAAAATGTTAAAAATATTCTTATGAAGTCAGCTAAAACGCACAAAGATTAGGCAGAAAGGTTACCTATATGCTCTATGGGGGTATCGAACATCCATAAGGACATCCACAGGGGCTACGCCTTATTCTTTAGTGTATGGGATGGAAGCAATCTTGCCAGTAGAGGTTGAGGTCAAATCTTTGCGGGTTATGATAGAAAATCAAATTCCCGAAGCAGAGTAGGCACGAGAAAGATATGAACAGCTCGCCTTACTGGACGAAAAGAGATTAGGGGCTATGTACCATGTTCAGGGCTATCAGAGAAGAATCGCCCGTGCATTCAACAAAAAAGTAAGACCAAGGAACCTAAAGGAGGGAGACCTGGTGCTAAAAGAAATCCTAACTCGTGTCTCAGACCCAGGGGCAAGTTCAGGCCAAATTGGGCAGGACCGTATATCGTCAAAACAATACTGTCAGGAGGAGCAGTCAAGATAATGGACGAGAAGGGAATGAGTTCACACATCCTGTCAACATGGATCGATTGCGCAAATATTATATATAAAGTGGATAAGATTCTATATGGACAATAGGACGGAAATGATGCGAGGTTGATAGGAATAGTTTCACTAATAATAAACTCGACCATAACTTTCACGGTCATTATTGATTACATATTTAAGAAAGGGAGGAGGAAATAAATGAAATGTATTCTGAAACAAGCATATTAATAAAAGCAAGTCAAATTTTCAGTTTCTTTTTGTCTCTGAGAATTTGTCCTCTCCTTTTCCTTTTATGACTCGCTTCTGCCTCCTCAGAAGCCCGCATATCAACCTTGAGCCAAATATAGTAAGCAGAGCCCGGGGAAATTAACTGTGGTATGATAATGGGGCGAATCAAAGTTCTGCTTGCCCAAGCTTCCCCAATTCATTCAACGATACAAGCTCTAGCAGGGTAGGTATATCCTATGTGACCACCATTTATGGGAGTCTGAGGTAGGCCAAATTGCCGCCGAATACGGGGAGTGGGGCAATACGAGACCTCCCGTAAGCCGACCAACATAGCACCACGAGAAAAGATGAGATCAGCCGTCATCTCAGAAATTCTCCACTAGGGGCAAAACCAACAAATGTCATGACATGGAAGATGGGCTAGCATAACACGCAAACCGTTGGCGCTCGCAAATGGTTTTATAAGAAGATGGCAGCGAAAATCGGGAGGATGATATGCCTAGGAACTGACCACAGGCTTGCTCACCAGCTGCAGATGTTCCAATAGCCATATCTGCCATTAAGAAGACAAGAAAAATACGGATCAGAAGCCACATTTGCGTACGCAATTAAGATAATGCGTACGCACCAATTTGTGTGCGTACGCAAGTAAGTAAAAGGGCCGTTTTATTCTCACCTACAGTAGCAGCAGGCTGCCTCCCAAAAAAGACACTTCTTCACGAACGAATTTGTCTAGACCGTTGAGAGTATCCACAAGTTCGAGAGCAACAGGTAGGATAGAAGCATTCGCCAAACCTTCGGGTCCCACAAACAAATAACTCACCGTCAGGACAACACATACAGCGTTTAGATAACAGTTAACCTGTGCGGTCAAGGTCGGAAAAGGGAATGCAGTAAAGTACGATATTACGCTTTCCAAGACAATACGCGAGTCTGCAAACCACGATCGTGCAAGCCTTAGGGAAATTCCGAATGCCCGGACAGATCTTTAGCTTTTGTGACAGTCATCTTCTGTAGAAGAACGCGTATGAAGTTGGGTCACCCAAGAATCGCACCAAATTCTTCCATGGTGGGGCATAGCTCGTTACGATTAAAACGGAATACATGACAAGCGGGATCCCAAAACTCAGCGGCCTCGTGCAAAAAACCATGATTGATTTTCACATGAGCGTAATCAAATAAAGAAGAAATACAAAACCTGGCTTGGAAGAGATCGCGAGCACCTCGGTCCAGGGTTTTCAGCCACCGTGGTAGACTCTGAAGAGGAAGAGAGCTCTCCATGATCGATGAGGAGCAACTCTATAAGCAAGCACTCCAACTTATAGACAGTTCTGGAAAGAGTCCTTAGTTGGACTGTGTTTGTGAAATAGAGTTTGAGTTCTACAAGGGAACTGCAGGAGGGCTCCCCACATTCTGATCCCGCTCGGGCTATGATGCGTACGCAACACTCATTGGTGCATACCCATCCAATATGTTGCGTACGCAGTAACTATGGTGCGTACACATATGTTACATTACCGAGTAAAATATGGGCCTCATATAAACAAAAAAAAAAATCCCTGTTAAAATGGAAAACACCCACAAGGATAAAATGATGCAACCCAGAACAGCATGTAAAACTAAAAAGTAATTAATTAAGTACATGTCCTCAAAATATAATAAATAACAGTGTTCCAAAAAGAAAAGGAAATAACAAAGTCTAAGCCTAGGCAGCATCCCCGTCACTATCACTATCGTCATCACCCTGCTCCTGGGCTTGCGCAATCTCTCGACGAAGCTCCCAAATCGTCCGGGAGTGAGCCGTCAGCATCAGCTTCAGCCCACCGAACATCTGGTATAGCTGCTTAGTCTCAGCAAGGGTCAACTAAAAAAGAAAAAGGGAAGGTTCGTTAGAGCATGCATAGCATAATTTAACCAAAAATCCTAGGATTATTTTGCAGGGTTACATAGGTACCTGGCGAGTCCCAGGAGGGATAGGAAGAGGATAAGCCTGGGGATCTGGCACAATAGGCTCCTCACGAGGCACTGTTGGGAATCAAACTAGAGAGGAAAAATACAAAGGCGGAATTTAAAATTTTTCCTATGATTAACAAACCCATAAATCTTAATTATGCTTAATACAAAAACCATAAACCTAACTACCAAGAGAGTTAGGGTACTTATAGTTGAACAAGTCTTCTCCTTTATGCTCCAAACTTTGTCTTCTGATTGAGCAGTCCAAGTGCACTGCCTCTAGCAGTATCCACACCTAGCTTGAGCAAGTTGTCCTTTCCTTCTTTTTCCTTAGGGTTGCTAGAGGTGAAGAAGAGAGAGAGAGAGAGAGAGAGCCTCCAAGGGAGAATTCGGCCAGCATTTGGGGAGGAGTGATTGTGATGATGTCATCACCTTATAGTGGGCATTATATAGCCCACTAATAGGGCCGGCCAAGGGGGGGATTCCAAACCCTAATCTAATTTGTGTAATTACTCTTAATTACACAATTAGCCCACTAGTTTGCATCAAATACAAATTAGCCCCTTAAAGAACTTTTCTTTAATCACTTATACCCTTTCTCTCATAGACAATCAAGCTCTCTTAGTATGATCAGTGTGTGACCCATTGGGTTCACATCATCAAGTAGTAGGAACAGCACAAGTTGTGCACAATGGAACACTTTCCATTAAGGGTCTAATTGAAACTCCTTTCAATTCCCTAATTGATTATAACTCATTTATATCAATTAGGGCTTCTACTAACCATGAGTAACACCTAGCATATGGCTCATGGTGTGGTCCTTAATGATGTGAATAGTCATTTACAAAGAACCCTTCTGTTATGGTTTACAGGTTACAATTCCATCCTTCCATCAACACAATGTCTCCAATTGAACTAATAGGACATGGAAGTCTGTCAAGTCCCTAGTTCAATTACTTTATACTCAGTCATTAATATCAACTCATTGATGAACTTATGGAAACTCCTTTCCATATTCATTCTACCATGGGCCCATGGATTTAATGAGTTATATTCAATGAATGCTGTATGAGACATTCACTCTCTTTTTCCTGAGAGTGATGGATTCCTTGTTGATCACTCACATGCCTTCACATACATAGCAGTAGGGCCAATGAACACCCTTACAGACCCTTGAATAGGATCTGCACTTAGTGTTATCAAACTTCTAAAGCTACATGTATAAGACAACCATAGTGTCTCAGGTCTAAGGATTACTTGTACCACTATAACAATAAGAAACTGATTGACAGGTAGGTGTGAACCCCGGAAATTGGGCCCACGAGGGATTGAAAAGAAAGTGGGTTTGAAAAAGAAAAAGGAAAGGAGTCGCCACCTTATTTTTTAAAGGAAACAAGGAAAACCCTAAAAATAGTTTGTTTTAGGAAAACAATTTGAATGACTCCATAAAAAAGGAAAGGCAAAAACCAATCTTTTGAAAACCAAAGAAATCGGGGATTCAGAGGCTAAGTTATGACATGGGAAGGTTCTAGGCAAAGCCTATAGGCACCCATGTCACCCTTTCGGTCTCTCAGTTCATTTGGGCTAAATTAAAGTCTTTCCATACAAAAATCAGCAAGTATATCATCACAAGAATTGCATGCATATCATATATTTCATTCATCCATCCATGCATAATAAGCAAATAAAAACAGAAAATAAAAAGAAGAAAAGAAAACATAAATAAACCTAGGATGCTTGGATCCTAGAACGGACTTGAGCCTCACGAAGAGCGCCTACGTACGATGCAACGAAATACATGGATCAAAGTCCACGTAGTTCGATTAGAATTAGGGTTAAGACCTAATATAAACCTATGGTTAAAACCCTAGGTTTCCTTATTTGATCAAAAGAGTTGAATTTGATAGAAAGTTTGATTTTAGGAAAGAAATCCACAAAATGGAAACTTTAATAAAAACCAGAATTTTGTTGGTTAAGGAAACCTCTAATTAAACCATAGGACTTGTATTAAAAATTAACCCTAGATAGGGAGAAGAGAATGAGTTAAGAAGAAAGGTGAATTGGGGCACCTTCACACCCACTTACCTGAGCGCAATTAGCTCCAAGCATTTAGCCATTTCAGACATAAGCAGCCCTATTTGCCATAGGACAAATACCACACTTATTTGCACCCTTACAAGTGCTCAAAACCATGCAAAAACACTAACATGCAAATCTGTACAGAATAGTATTATGGCCTAAAAATCATCCACTAAGCATGCTAACAGCAACACAGCGAACAATAATAAGTCCTAACATATTCCTAGAACCATATCATGCATAAAAACCCTAAAACATACTAACATGCATGCAAAACTATCATGTTTACTCCATATGAAAAACATATACAGCAAACACGAAGAAAAACCAAATAAAAAAGTCTACTTTATCATGCTATATGAAAACAAACACGAAACAATGACTCTAAAACCCTAAACTCACAAATATGCTTAAAAACATACAAAACATACTTTAATCATGCTAAAACCAAACTAAACAGAAATTAAATCATGCATATTAACTAACTAAAGCAATATAACATGATGAAAATCCTAACTCTAACATGCAATGACACTAATCCTAGCACAAGGACAAACAGGAGCACAAGAATCATAACTATGCATTAAAAACCTAAAGGACAGCCCTAAAGCATGCTAAACAGTAGATAAAAAATAGATATTCCATGTATATTAACTAGCTAGAGTGTTAATACATGATAAAAAAGTTACCTTTAACATGCAATAAGCCTAACCTATATGAGAACCTAGTTTAAGCTTGAATAGAGAAGGAGAATACCTTAGGAAGTGGCTCCCCTTGTGTTTGTAATTGTTCGTGGCTCCTCAGGTCTTTAGAGTGAATCAAACCAACACGAATCCTCCTCTTTGTCAAAGTGGTATCACAGCAAAGAGATCAAAACTCACTCAACTTTGAAAAGAAATAGAAAACAAAAAGAGAACAAGAGAAAAGAAAAAGTGATTCTCGTCACTTTGCAGCAGCAGCAACTTCAATCGCGTTTTTGGGTATGAAAACGTTGGATTTGGACAAAGCTTGTGAAATACAAAGTTGTAGAGAATTGAATTATCTTTCTAACAAGACCAATTTCATCAAATTCTAACTTCGGATGAAAAAGTTATGATTAAAATACGACTGCTGGTTTTCAGAAAATCTGCTGCTGAATTATGACGAATTTCACTCCCTCCAAACCCTCTTCTCTTCCCCCTTGTTTAAAGACATTAAGAGAGTATTTATAGCTGAAATCTGGAGTTTCCCTTTCCTTCCTGGACTAGGCTTCCTTGGAGAATAATCAAAAGGTATTTTATAATGATAAAAGACTTCTAATCTGAATAGGAAAAGGAAATTGTCTTTTATAAAAATTGGCAGACTGACCGCTAACACGCATGCACATGTATCGTATGTGCGTACACACACTCATCACATACGTACACGTGTTAGTGTCATGATAAAAATGGCTAATTTAATAAAATAATTTTCTTTTCATTTTAACCAAAAATCTCATGCTGTGATTCGCACTAATTCTTCAAGGATAATCCGTAAATAACCATACTAAACTCATCATCAGGGCCACGGGACTTAAGATGACAACCGGTACAAAATGATGACTAATGAAAGTCAATTTGAAAAGATTTGGTTGGTAATTGTGAGTCAATTAGAGCTAACCCAAGGAAGGGTCAATTAACCAACTTGAACTACATCGAGCCATTTTAATCCCGAGCCATTGACTTACCAAATTGAACCTAGAAATACCTCTTATGCATCCATATGAACTCCAATTGACAATTTGGAGATCATTCCAAGGTCAAATGAAAAGTTTGGGACTTAAAAGACGATTATGCCCCTCAAGTCACAAAAGCTCTTATTATCCCTCAAGATCAACTCCAATTTGAACCAAAATTCATACCCATTGTCCTTGTGACTCTAGAAACCTAATGCAAATGACTAGACTCAAAAACAAAACAAAAACATGCATGAAATGATGAGCCCTAGTAAGGTGGTGCAAAAATGGGGTGTGACAGTAGGTTAAAACTCCATTCAGTTTATCTCATATCTTTGGTCACATTTAGTGTACCTATTCTTATAATAGGCACCCACTTGTTGGTTGTAGTGTCTCCACACAAATAGCTTGAGACTAGCTATCCTCCTATAGAGTCAACCTAACAAGTGCTAGTCCTATGGTTCATTACTGTCCATCATAGTGGACCTTCAACTAGGAATGATTTAGGAGTTTAGTATAGAGATATATTTACAGTCTCAAAATTACAACCCTTTGTAATTTCATATTCTCAACTCTAACTCCATGGACATATTATGTAAATATAAATGATGCATATAAACATAATAGAATAAGCCCTTTTATTAAATCAATAATAAATGTGACATATATAAATGAAAGCAATTGATTGTTCCTAATCCCTAAACAATCATCTCCATGATTGGCTCTAGGGCATAATGCTAACAGGCACACCCTCAGTATTGTAGAGGGGTACCGAGTGTCACACCCCATTTTTGCCACCTTAGCTAGGGTTTGTCATTTCATGTGTCTTTTTGTTTCCTTTTTGGGTCTAGTCTTTTGCATTGAGTTTTTAGGGTCCTAAGGATGATGTATATGAATTTTGGTTCGATTTGGAGTTGATCTTGAGGGTTAATAAGAACCTTTGTGACTTGAGGGGCATAACCGTCTTTTAGGTCACAAACTTTCCATTTAACCTTGAAATGATCTCCAAGTTGCCAATTAGAGTTCATATGGATGCATTTAAGGTATTTATGGGTTCAATTCGATGAATTGATGGTTCGGGATTAGAATGGCTCAATATGGCTCAGGTTGGTTAAGAGACCTATTTCGGGTTAGCTCGAATCGGCTCATGATTTTCACTCTATGACTACTTATTTGACCTTGATTAGTCTTAATTTCATCCCCAAATGTGTTTAGGGAGGTTGAATTTCGAATTAGAAAGCATTCGGTGCGACCCTATTGTGGACCCCGGAAATTGGGCCCACGAGGGGATTAGAAAGAAGAATAGGTTTTGAAAACGAAAAAGGGAGTCGCTACCTTATTTTTTAAAGGAAACAAGGAAAACCCTAAAAAAAACAGTTTTGTTTTAGGAAAACAAAAGATTGACTCCATATTTAAAAATGGTAAGGCAAAAAGTCTTTTGGAAACCAGAGAAATCGGGGATTCGGAGGCTAAGTTACGATATGGGAAGGTTCTAGGCAAAGCCTATAGGCACCTATATCGCCCTAAACGGTCTCTTAATTTAATTGGGCTAAATCAAAGTCTTAATCACACACAAATCAACAATTATCATCAAAAGCATGCATATCATTTATTCATTCATCCATATAATCAAGTAAATCAAAGAAGAACAGAAAAAAGAAAGAGGGAGGGGAGAAAACCTAGGATACTTAGTATCCTAGGGCGGACTTGAACCTCACGAAGAGCGCCTACGTACCATGTATGGAAATACATGGATCAAAGTCCACGTAGTTCGAATGGGAATAGGGTTATAACCTAATCAAGGCCTATGGTAAACCCTAAGTTTCCTTTCAAGTAAAACATGGTAATGTTTCCAAAATAAATGATTCTCAAAAGATCTTTAGAAAATATGGAATTTGATAAAGATGGAAACTTTGATTTAAAAGGTATCTTTTTAATGAAAGGATACTATAGAATCTACCATACCCCTCTATTAAGGAACAACCCTAGGAGGGAGAAAGGGAAAGTTTCAAGGAAAGGAAAAAAGGGTGAATTGGGGCACCCTTATACCCTACTTACCTTTAAGCAAAAGCAACCTGTCAAAATAACTACCCTATTGCATAGGGTAATTACCTTATTTGCAAGATTTCATCTTGCAATAGCCAAAATAACCACCCCACATTGGTGGGGTAGTTGCACCTGTTGTACCTGTCAAGCACCTGCAATTTGCATGCAAAACATACCAAAATACCAACCAACCAAGCTAGGTTCCAATCAAGCAATTATCATGCTAAAACATAGGCAAACACATGTTCAGAATATGGCAATAAGAACAATGGACAAATCTGGACAGAATTGAAATAAGGTCTAAAAGCACTCATAAGTCATGTAAAGAACACCAATCATGAACCAATAAAAACCCTAATTCAATCCTATATGCAATGACATGCAATAAACCCTAAAATCCACTACTATGAATGCAAAAATATCATTTTTAAGGAAATAAACAAATTTGGACAGAATTGAATTAAAGCCTATATTCATCCACTAAGCATGCAAACAACATAAATAGTGAAAAATCATAAACCCTAATTTGATCCTAGAACCATGACATGCATAAAAACCCTAAAATCAACTATATGAATGATCAAAAATATCATAGTTATCAAATATGCAGCACATATATATCAACTATGAAGAAAAAATAAAGAAAAACCCTAAGCTATCATGCTATATGCAACTTTCCTAATACAAGGATGAATGAAACCCTAGAATCACAATTGTGCTCAAAATCACATAAAATAACTCTAAATCATGCAAAACTCCTCATAGACATCATTCTAATCATGCATATTAATCAATAGAAGCATCAACACATGATAAAAACACAAGCTTGCACATGAAATATAGCTATTCTAAGTAAAAACCTAATTTCAGCACAAGAGAAACCCTAGAATTGCAAACATGCATTAAATCACATTAAACAGCCCTCTAGCATTTTAAACAGCCCATAAACATCATCCTAATCATGCATACTAACTCATAGAAGTAGCAAAACATGATAAAAACATATGCTTTAACATGAAATCATAGCCATTCAATGCAAAACCCTATAACAGACTCTAGAAACCCTAAAAACACAACTACACCCAAAATTACATGAAATAACATTATATCATGCAAACCCAGCCATAAACATTATTCTAATCATGTATTTTAAGCGTTAGAAGCATCAACACATGATAAAAAAATAAGCTTCAACATGAGATAATGCTATTCTATGCAAAAAAAACCTAATTTTAAAAGAGAGAAGAGGAGAAGAGAGGGTATACCTATGGTTGCTGCTGTAGAACTCCTCTTCTCTTCTTGTGGACAAGTTGAAAAGCTCTCCTTCAAGCCTCCAAGTACAGTTCCAGCCCTCCTTCAAGCTCTCTCTCTCACTCTCTCACTCAAAATTTAGGTTAAACTATCCTAAGGATGGCTGCCATAGCCTCCAAGTCTCACACATGCCTCACACTTCAGAAATCACCTCCCCTATTGCTGAAGTATAAGGGGGTATTTATAGGGATTTAGGGGAAACCCTCAATGGTTGGGATTAAAACCCTAGGGATTGATCCAAGGGCTCTTAGAGGTTCCCTTGGGGCTCAAGTAGGTCAAATAGGGCTGAAATTAGGGTTAAATGGCGGCTGGAGGCGAGCAAATCCGAGGAAATAGGGAGGGAGCCGCGTCAAGGCTCAAAAAAGGAAAGAGGCTTGGGTGACCATCTGGGGCTGGGTGGCTAGCCACCTGGGCCCAGGCGGCTAGCCGCCCAAGCCTGGGTGGTCACCCGAGGCTCTGTCAGCTTATGCCCTATTTTGACTCTTTCGACTTCCAAATGTGTTTCAAGGGCTCAAATCAACTTCGATTTTGACGAAACGAAAGCCAAAATGACCGTGTTTCGAAGGGGAATGTAATTTGAGTCACTTGAGAGCAAGAAACCCTAGCCATGGCTGCATGGTTGGGTCCTACAAAGGCGGTTAACCGCTGTGCCTCACCATCGCTTAGCTTAGGTATGCACATAGGGTCGCACCGAATGCTTTCCAATTCGAAATTCAACCTCCCTAAACACATTTGGGGATGAAATTAAGACTAATCAAGGTCAAATGAGTAGTCATAGAGTGAAAATCATGAACCAATTCGGGCTAACCCGAAGTAGGTCTCTTAGCCGACCTGAGCTTTGTTGAGCCATTCTAATCCTAAACCATCAATTCATCGAATTGAACCCATAAATACCTCAAATGCATCCATATGAACTCCAATTGACAACTTGGAGATCATTTCAAGGTCAAATGGAAAGTTTGTGACCTAAAAGACTGATTATGCCCCTCAAGTCACAAAAGTTCTTATTAACCCTCAAGATCAACTCCAAATCGAACCAAAATTCATACACACCATCCTTAGGACCCTAGAAACTCAATGCAAAAGACTAGACTCAAAAAGGAAACAAAAAGACACATGCAATGACGAACCCTAGCTAAGGTGGCAAAAATGGGGTGTGACACCTATGTGCATACCTAAGCTAAGCGATGGTGAGGCATAGCGGTTAACCACCTTTGTAGGACCCAACCATGCAGCCTATGTCTAGGGTTTCTTGCCCTCAAGTGACTTAAATTACATTCCCCTTCGAAACACGGTCGTTTTGGCTTTCGTTTCGTCAAAATCGGAGTTGATTTGAGCCCTGAAACACATTTGGAAGTCGAAAGGGTCAAAAAATGGGCTGAAGCTGACATGGCCTCGGGTGACCACCTAGGCTTGGGCGGCTAGCCGCCTGGGCCCAGGTGGCTAGCCACCCAGCCCCAGGTGGTCACCTGAGCCACTTTCCTTTTTTGAGTCTTGATGCGGCTCCCTCCCTATTTCCCTGGATTTGCTCGCCTCCAATCGCCATTTAACCCTATTTTCAGCCCTATTTGACCTACTTGAGCCCCAAGGGAACCTCTAAGAGCCCTTGGATCAATACCTAGGGTTTTAATCCCAACCATTGAGGGTTTTCCCTCAAATCCTATAAATACCCCCTTATACTTCAGCAATAGGAGAGGCAATTTCTGAAGTAGGAGGCATGTGTGAGACTTGGAGGCTATGACAGCCATTTTTAGGGTAGTTTAACATAAATTCTGAGTGAGAGAGTGAGAGAAGGAGCTTGGAGGAGGGCTGAAGCTTTGCTTGAAGGCTTGAAGGAGAGTGTTTCCAGCAGTACACAAGAGGAGGAGTGAAGTTCTACAACAGCAACCATAGGTATACCTCTCCTTCTTTATCTTTTCTTAGAAATTAGGGTTTTTTGCATAAAATAGCATTGTTTCATGTTTAAAGCTTATGTTTTTATCATGTGTTGATGCTTCTAATGCTTAAAATACATGATTAGAATAAGGTTTATGGCTGGATTTGCATGATATGATGTCATTTCATGTGATTTTATGAGTGTTTGTGTTTTTAGGGTTTCTAGAGTCTTTTCTAGGGTTTTGCATTAAATAGCCATTATTTCATGTTCAAGCTTATGTTTTTATCATGTTTTCCTACTTCTATTAGCTAGTATGCATGTTTAGGATGATATTCATGGGCTGTTTAGTATGCTAGGGTGTTATTCCATGTGATTTACTGCATGTTTGGGACTCTAGGGTTTCTTTAGTGCTGAAATTGGTTTTCTGCATGAAATAACTCTTTTGTATATTAAAGCTTATGTTTTTATCATATTTTGATATTTCTATTAGCTAGTATACATGTTTAGGATGATATCCATGGGCTGTTTAGTATGCTAGAGTGTTATTCCATGTGATTTTATGCACCATTGTGATTCTAGGGTTTTTATCATCCTTGTGTTGGTTTAGTTGCATATAGCATGATAGCTTAGGGATTTTCTCTGTTTTTTCTTCATAGTTGCTATATGTGGGTTGCATATTAGATAACTATGGTATCTTTAGCATTCATGTAGTGGATTTTAGGGTTTTTATGCATGTCATGGTTCTAGGATTAAATTAGGGTTTGTAATTATTCACTGTTTATGTTGTTTGCATATTTAGTGAATGAATATAGACTTTATTTCAATTCTGTCCAGATCTGTTTAATGGCCTTAATATGATATTTTGAGCATGTGTTAGCCTATGTTTAAGCATGATAATTGCTTGATTGGAACCTAGCTTGGTTGGTTGGTATTTTTGGTATATTTTGCATGCAAATTGTAGGTGCTTGACAGGTACAACAGGTGCAACTCCCCCACCAATGTGGGGTGGTTATTTTGGCTATTGCAAGATGAAATCTTGTAAATAAGGTAATTACCCTATGCAATAGGGTGGTTATTTTGACAGGTTGCTTTTGTTTAAAGGTAAGTAGGGTATGAGGGTGCCCCAATTCACCCTTCTTTCCTTTCCTTGAAACTTTCCCTTTCTCCCTCCTAGGGTTATTCCTTAATAGAGGGGTATGGTAGATTCTACAGTGTCCTTTCATAAAATGCCTTTTAAATCAAAGTTTCTATCTTTATAAAATTCCATACTTTCTGAAGATCTTTTGAGAATCATTCATTTTTGGAAACTTACCATATTTATTATGAAAGGAAACTTAGGGTTTACCATAGGCCTTATTAGGTTATAACCCTATTCCTTTTCGAACTACGTGGACTTTGATCCATGTACTTCCATACATGGTACGTAGGCGCTCTTCGTGAGGTTCATGTCCACCCTAGGATACCAAGTATCCTAGGTTTTCTCTCCCCTCTTTCTCTTTTCTATTTGTCTTTGATTTATTTGCTTATATGGATGAATGAATGGATGAAATGCATGCTGTCTTTTTTATGATAATTGTTGATTTGTGTGTGATTAAGACTTTGATTTAGCCTAATTAAATTAAGAGACCGTTTAGGGCGATATGGGTGCCTATAGGCTTTGCCTAGAACCTTCCCATATCGTAACTTAGCCTCCGAATCCCCGATTTCTTTGGTTTCCAAAAGATCTTTTGCCTTACCATTTTTAAACATGGAGTCATTCCTTTGTTTTCCTAAAACAAAACTGTTTTTTAGGGTTTTCCTTGTTTCCTTTAAAAAATAAGGTGGTGACTCCGTTTTCTTTTTCAAACCTAAGGCCTATTTTCTTTTAACCCCCATTGTGTGGGCCCTGCTTTCCAGGGGTCCACACCGAGTAAGATGGAAGGGTGATGGGGAGGCTTCCCTCCGACATGCCAGTAGCAGGTGCCTGATAAGAAAGAAAAAAAGAAGAAGGCTAAGCACATGCAAGGACCAAGAGAGAACTATGACGAGGGAGGACAGATGAATACCTGATGACCAATGAAACTGGGCATGAGGCGATCCCGCACGAAGGAGGGGTAGTCATGGTCAGGGCCTAGCAAACGGGATGTATAGGGGATGCCGCTGGACCACGTCTCCAAGTCCTCCACCACCATCTGATAAGGGACAAGGGAGAACACAGGGGGATCGTAAGGGACCAAAGCACACAACTCAGCATCCGCCGTCAGTTGGGGCACCACCCTCTCCGCCGGTACAGGGCACGGGAGCGAGGATAGACAAGCAGACAGGAAGTCTCCGACATCACTCGAGCCTCCTCCTCCCACTCCGGAGGACCTACCCCAGCCTGCCCCAACCACGGGCGAGTACGCATCTGTGCCTGCATCCAAGAAGAAAAAGACAGATGAGATTAATGTACTCACATGAAGAAATGATAAATGATATAAATAGATAAGCTTACCGGGGTAAGCTTGTCCAAGAACTCCCAGAGACCGATGTGCCCTAAGTCCTCCTGATCGCCTAAGGGCCTCAAGTCAATATAAGCCTATGCCCATAACTGTCCAAGAACAAGAAAGACAATGATTAAAAGGAAGAAAGGGAAAAAGAAAGCGCTGAAAGTAGATACTTACCGACCAAAGTCGCCAACAGCCGGTCAGGGAGTCGGACTTCACTCGACTAAGGGCATCCATGGTAGCGTAGAGATGTGACAAAACTACAGTCCCCCATCCATACTCCCGCACCGCACCGAGGTCCTCCAGAGCTAGGAAGCCAACCCAGCTCGAAAGTTTGAGACTCATTAGGGACTAGGTAAGCCCCTATGACATACAGCATGAAGGCGCGAGCCATCGCGTCGCGCTCCTCGGCAGTGCCTTGCCCCTTCCCCGCGAAGGCACGATGCAGGAGAGGGTACTTAATGGTAGCAGTCGGGCACGGCAAGCCCAGGTAGCGCTTGGTAAGCGCATCCCTCTGATCATCAGTCAGCTCGAATGTAAAACAGCGCCCCCTCATCTGGAGGCCCGTAAGGCGGTGAAAGTCGAGAGGAGTTAATATCCACTCCCTACCAGCCAGATGCAACGTGTGGGTGGTGTCCCACCAACGCTCAACCATGTAGAAGACCAGGGTATGGCTCGCCTGGCTATAGATGGTAGCCTGTGTCAGCATCCCAAAAACCAGTATCGGATACTATTTGCTGGGTCTTAGGCATAAGCCTCTCCCACCACCCTATGAGCCTATCAAGACTCCCTCGACCAGATTCGCTTCGAAGGAATCTGCAAAATCCAAAGGCAGGTAAGCATACAGGTAAGTGTTTTTTAATGTGTACGCATCCCCAGTGCAATGCGTACGCATCCATTAGCATGCGTATGTAGTGAACTGGATGCGTACGCACTGCCCTTTTAATCACTGAACAGAAAAATATTCATATAGCGCGTACGCACCCAAGTTCATTGCGTACGCATCCCATAGAATGCGTATACATTGAATAGGATGCGTACATACTGTCCTTTCTCTGTTGGTTCTGAAACAATCCACGGATCACGTACGCACCTCATGATATTGTGTACGCAGTAATATATTGCGAACGCAATAGCACGAAATGCGTACGCTCATTTTCTGTCCCATCTCCGCTCTGTGTGAGATCATGTTCCTAAGGATGCATACGTAGTTCGTGAAACTACATACGCATTACATATCATGCGTACGTAGTATCACTAAGTGTGTACGCACCTTGAGACACTACCAGTCATCTTCAACCTCCATCCACAACTCCCCCTTCATAGTTCATTTGGTTACAGGCAGGTTTCACAGTGTTTTTTAAGATCATATATTGTTCGTTTAACATGTTTGAATGATTTGCAAGTGTTAATCAGGGCATAAACACATCAAAACACATGATTGAAAAAACTCTTTAACCGAAATGGGTTTCTTCGAAAACTCACCTGCTGTTGCCTTACCATGTGCGAGAGGTGCTCTTGAGGGCAGTGAAGAATGCTTGGAATAGCGTTGGGCAGTAGTTGGGGGTCCCAACGGTTGATGGTGAAGCCCTCGTCATCTCCATGGGGTCGTTTGTTCTTCGACGGCATTATCGGCAATGGAGCTACGGACGAAGAGGAGAAAGGAGATTCGGTTGCAGGGGAGAGCGAGGCAGAAGGAGGGGAGAGAATGCGGAATGGCAATGGCCTCGAAAGGGCGCGTTTATTAACTTCGAAGGGGGGGTTAACGACGGAAATGCCGGAGAAGGAGACCTGCTCAAACGGCATCGTTTCCCTCATTTTTTTTAGTTTTTCTTGTCGTGGTGCGTACGCAATGCATTTAGGTGCGTACGCAAATAAGGTACAGATGCTTATATTTTTCTCAGTGCATACGCACCAAAATAGGTGCAGTACACATAGTTGATATGATTTGGGCTTGAAACCTAAAGCCCAGATTCCCTCATAAGGGGTCATTCGTTTCGAACCTTCGTCAAAGCCCATACCCTCGTTAGGGATCTTTCGTTTCGGACCTTCGTCAAGGCCCATACCCTCGTTAGGGATCCTTCGTTTCGAACCTTCGTCAAGGCCCATACCCTCGTTAGGGATCTTTCGTTTCGGACCTTCGTCAAGGCCCATACCCTCGTTAGGGATCTTTCGTTTCGGACCTTCGTTAAGGCCCATACCCTTGTTAGGGATCATTCGTTTCAGACCTTCGTCAAGGCCCATACCCTCGTTAGGGATCTTTCGTTTCGAACCTTCATCAAGGCCCATACCCTCGTTAGGGATCTTTCATTTCGGACCTTCGTCAAGGCCCATACCCTCATTAGGGATCCATAGTTTCGGACCTTCATCAAAGCCCATACCTTCGTTAGGGATCATTCGTCTCGGACCTTCGTAAAGGCCCATACCCTCATTAAGGATCATTGCATATCCGATCTGTTTGGCCCAAACAGAGTCCTATCACTTTAAATCGCATGGATTATGTCTGTTTTGGTTTCCACCCGGTCAACGGGCCAAAATGGTGGCTCTGTTAAGTCTTTCGATACTACCCGTCAAGCAGGCAGTATCGAAAGAGGGGCAACTGTAGACACCCCATTTTGCACCCGATGAGTCAGATTAGAAACGCCCTATGATGAGGTTAGTTCATATACTTTGAGAAACTTTGGAATCCACCTACATGAGCCAAAAGAATTGCAGCTGAGAAATAAGGTGAAATCGCGAACATGGATGGCACAGGAGAATTATATGATCAATTTATCAAGATTGAACAAGTATGGTGCAAGGGGAAAGTGCCTTAACACATTGTCACTTGAGTTGGCATGGCACAGGAGAATTATATTCAACCCTTTTGAACATAAAATTAATTCAAAGAATTGATTTCAAGGTGAAATATGTTTGATTTTAAGCTCAAAAAGTGTTGAATATCTCATTTGGAAGAAGGTTTAATCACGCGCCAAGGCGAGACAAAACGAGGAACAAAGTCAAAACAAGGTGGCTTGGGTGACCACCAGGCCTCGGGAGGCTAGCCGCCCAGGCCCTGGTGGCTAGCCGCCCAAGGCTTGGGTGGTTACCCGAGCCATATGCTAAAAATTCTGGGTTTTTTAAGTGCACAAGGGCACTATTCATACCCCCTATTCAAAGAACCCGAAAATTGGAGTTTCTCTCTCTAGAAAGCTTACCCCATTTTGCAAAATCACTCCAATACCCAAAAGAAATCAAATCCACACTTCAAGAGGGATTTATACACATGAAATAGCATCATTAACACCCAATTTCACATCAAAAACAACAAATTTGCAGCACTTTGCAAATCAAAAACCCATTAAACCCATTTTTGCTCAAAACAAGCTAGTTCGTCCACCATGGATTCCAATGAAGCTCCCACTTCAAAGTATCCATTCCTTGACTCAAAGAGTAGATACAAGGCACCAACATATGATGTTCCTCAAGGGAAATTGCTCCTAGAACCAAAGAATCATCTCTCCTTTCTCCATTCCAAGCAAGAGGTAAGCTTACCCTATTTTAAACTATTCTTTGAAATTTTCATTTTTGTTGGTTGAAATGCATTCCCATGAACTCTCTATGAGTATTCCTAGCAATTTTTGCAATGCCCATTGATTTTGGCAAGGATTGGATGTGAAAAGAATTCAATTTGAAAGCTTGGTGAATAGTGCCCACCAAGTGTTTGATAAAATTCTTGAGTGATGAAAATTCATCCAATCTTTGTAAAATTGATGTGTATTGCAAGGCAAAATCATAGGCCTTCATTTCTAATTGATTTTAGAAACAAAATCAGGCATTTTCATGAACTTTGAAAAACAAAGTTTGCTATATTTTTGAAAAACCCATGTTTTCATGAACAAGGTTTGCTTATTTTTTCCTTAAAAAACCACTTTGGAAAACAAAGTTTGCTTATTATTTTCTTTGAAAAATCCATGTTTCCATGGTCTTGGAATGCATGGTTTACCAATGATCATGAGTTTGAAGAATAAAACCAATGTTTTCATAAACTTTCAAAGCAAGGTTTACTTGTTCATGAACTAAAAGACTTAGTTTTTGAAAAGCCAATTATCAATGCTAGCATATGATTTTTACACTAACTAGGTGAATAATTCTTCTTGGTTAGACCAACTTCCAAGACCTACGCACAAGGTCTTCCATAAAGAATCTTATTGGGTGGTGGAAGCATATGGAACACACCCAACCTTCTGCAAGAGACTTCATAAAGAAAGCGGGTTTTAGTTGGTTCCTCGACTCCCTATGGAATGAACAATGGGATAGGCAAACCCTCCTTGCCTTAGCTGAACTATGGTGGGATACCACCAACACCTTCCACTTTAGTTTTGGGGAGATAACCATGACTCCCAAGGATTTTTCAATCATCACCGGTTTAAGCCTTAAAGGAAAGAGGTTGGAATTTTATGGGGATGCCAACACGGATAGTGCCTATCTTCTAACTATGTTGGGGATGGATATCGAGGCGAGCTCACGCGGTGTTAGGAGAACATGGCTATTTGAAAATTTTGCCAACCAAGTAGAAGGTGCGGGAGTGGCTCCACTCCCGAGTGCATAGCTAGGGCATTCTTGATCTATATGCTCTCTTGCACTCTCTTTGTGGGTGCTAATGACATGGCACAACTGGGCTATCTTGCTTGCATAGTGGATGTCCACAAGATGGGGAGGTATAACTGGGGAGGGGTAGCACTAGCCACCATGTACAGATCTATGTCCAATATGTCCCGAAGGGTTTCCAAGAATTTTGGTGGGCTTCCCTTTGTTTGGGAGGTAAATAAAAATGCTTAATTCTTATATTCCTCTCAAACTTGACTTGATTTTAATTGTTTTTCTTGAATTTTGACAGATATGGTACTATGAATATTTGGGATTTTGCCACCCCACACTAGACCATGAGATACAAGAGTGGCCCATACTTGGGAACTATGCTCCAAGCAAGATAGCTGTGCGTGCCCCCAATAGGCATGACTATGCCCATGCAAGGGCGTACTTGGCAAGTCTAAATGTTGATATGGTAATCCTCCTTCCTCATTCTTTTCTTTCATTCATTTTTTATTATCTTGCTCATCATTTTTTTCAAATTCAACAGGTAGAGTGGAAGCCATGGGGACTGTGGGAAGGTAGGCTGCCCAGGAGGTGTGTGTCCTGCTTAGAGTTGACTGGGAAGAGGGTACTCTTTGAGGGTCCCTCTGGGCGATACTGGTACTTGGGACAGCGTGTCCTTAGGCAAGTGAAAGGACATGTGGATGCCACTTTTACCCTTTTTTTGCCCCCTGTGAACATGAGGCACACTGACTCTTTGGATGAGGATGAGCTGATGGAAGCTCTGACTAGGTGGGATGCTGAGGAGTTCACCTCGCCCAATACTGACTACATGACTTTTTGTAATCAATTCTTGATGCGCCCTAGGGTCATTGGCTTCCCACCTCAAGGAAGTGAGTCTCTATCCCATTCTTTTATTATTGATTTATGCAAGCACTCCTCTTAAACAAATTGTTTATTACAGGGCCATCGAGCTCGTGGACATAGTTCCACAATAGGGTCCTCTACAGGCATGACTCATGGAGCTGAGGATTATGAGAGGGGGGGAATGGCATAGCCACCTCTCCCAATTCTTGACTGGCAAGTGAACCTATGCAATGGGTAGGAGTTCATGAGGACTGATATTACTCACCCTACTTTTGATGAGGTCCCCAAGATTGACTCGAGCTACGAGAATGTAAGCTCTAAACCTTTGCCTTCCTTAAAACCTCTTTCATCATTCATTAACCATGTTCATCTTTTAGGTTCCTCGAGAGTACGCATAGGAGTGCCTTGAACTTAGCGAAGGATTAAGGCGGGATCTTGTCAGGATGAGTTTGGCAAACTTTGTGCTAGAAGGGCGACTAAATCCAACTGTAAGACATCCCCTTTGTTCATTCTAATCATAGCAGCTAAGGCATAACCCTTTTTATTAATTGATTATCTTTGTAACAGGTCTCCACACTGCGTCCACCACAACCAATGCCACCCTAAAGGAATCCTCATGCTAGTCGTGGTAGAGGCGAGTCAAGTAGGAAGAGAAGAACCACAGGAGATCATTAGCTTAGCTTAACCTCTTGCTTTGTGAATGAATGAAACATCTTTCTTTATGCTTTGTAACCTCTCTTTGAACATTTGCTTTGGTACTTTTTATGAGACTTTTGGAATTCCATTATGGTGATTTACTCATGTTTTTGTGCAAAAATGAGCTCAAAATAAGCTTCCCAAGGTCACATAACCATATAGGGGTCAAATTGGGTAAAAAAAAACAGGCAAAACTGGGCAAAATAGGAAAACGGCCTCGGGTGACCACCCGAGGCTGGGCGGCTAGCCGCCCAAGCCCAGGTGGCTAGCCGCCCAGGCCTAGGTAGTCACCCAAGCCCAAAGCAGAAATCCCACTTTGAATAGGAAACTTCCTATTTTGACGGGTTTTCTCCTTCCAGAACTTGGATATGTGACCTTTTCCCTTTAAAAACACATCCAAGAGGTTCCTAAACCTACTTGTATTCATTCATTAGAAATTATGGAGGCTCTAGACAAATTTTTAGGAGGGTTTTTGAGAGTTATGAGTGCTGAAGCAAAATCTGAGTTCAAGTGCTTTGGCTTAGATCCATTGCTCTCCTTGAGGCATGTGAAGCTTGAAACGAACCTCTTAACTGCTGCTACATATTTTTGGGATCCCCAAGTTCATGTATTCCACTTCAACTATGAAGAACTATGCCTAACCATGGAGGAATTCTGGGCGTTGTATGGAGTTTCACCGATAGGTCCTTTCATCCTCCCTATTCCTCACCCAAGCTTTCTTACTTCTTTCTCCAACCTCTTTGGGATTCACTAACAATATGCCTCCATGTTTGTAAAAGACCATATAGTAGACTTGATGAAATTGGCAACCTATTTTTTGGCCTATGATAGCAAAGGTATTCTAAAATTTACCTTCCCTATTAAGCATGCACTTGCCTTTTGCCTTATTGGTCGTTTCCTTATTTTAACTGGGACTCCACATGTTCCCATACAAATTTGTGAGTTGATTCCTCTCCTTACCAAGGGTCATAACCTGATTCCCATGGTACTAGTTGAAACCCTGAATGGTTTGGATAAAACTCATGAAGACCCAAAAGTTCCTTAGGAGGTAGCCCCATTCTACTGCAGATGTGGTTGCTTGAAAGACTGAAATTCCTGTCTCCCACTGCCATTACACCGTACAAGCCCCAGCATTACTGCCTTCACCGCATTGAACTGCATGGAGAGTTTTCATTGAGGGATTGGCTAGGTTACTTCCAAACCCTTTTATGGAGGAATATCAGGTGGTTTGTCTTCATATGGGGCTGCAGTGAACAAGCGCTTCTGCAAACTTCTAGATATGCCATGGTGAGACTCATAGGACTAAGGTCTACTTCTTTTTATTGGCCTTCAAGGGTCCTTCGTCAGATGGGTGCCATGCAAACCATACCCACTTCCTTGAAAAGTGACTATCCTGTGGTGCCTGCGGGTCTTTCTGTAGTGACTTGGGCGAAGGATCGATGGCATAGCAAGCTAACACTAACCCAAGTTACGAATACTGATGGTCTATATATGATGAGTCTCGAGTACAAGGAATGGTTGAAGAATAATTTGGGTGAGAAAGAGACCACTTGAAGAGAAAGGATTTTTGGACTTATCAAGAATAACGAACTTGGACCTTGCAGAGAAGATATTATGGAAGTAGTGACAGCAGCTTATGAAAATGACTTGAGGAAGAAAAGAAGACATGAAAGAGAAAAGAAGAAAGCTGAAAAGCGAGCTGCAAAGAAGCCCAAGAAAAATTGAAGACTCAATAGAATAGGATATTTATGGCATATTTATAGCTCTTTTACTTAATACCAATGAATTGCTATGTCAATCACTTTTAGTTTTAAATAAATTGCCAATAATAAATTAAATTTGGGATTTTGTTGTTTAATTTAGACCGCACCCAAGGTAACTTTATGGGTTGCCTACGTATCTCCATGATTTTTCTTCTTTTTTCTTTTTTTTTTTGTTTTCTTTTTTTTTTTTTTGTTTTTTTTTTTTTTTTGAATGGAGAATCAGGTTTTACGTAGTTCTTATGCCTTAACTTTTGCCTAGGCCGCCCTTACGGGTTTTCAACCTAGTAGGCTTCAAACATGATATTTTTTCAATTGATCTAAATTAGTTGGATGAGCGAACTCAATTCCATCTAAATCCATGAGGCGAACAGCCCCTGCTGGCAATATCTCTTTGATAATGTCTGGTCCACCCCAACTTGGCTTGAATTTTCCCCGCGGATCGAACACTGGGGCTCTGATTTCTTTCAACACTACATCCCTTTTCTTTAGACCTCGATCTTTGACATGCTTGTTGAATGCTCTAGCGACTCTCCGTTGTTACCCCTGCACATGATACAACGCCCTTAACCGCCTTTCATCGAGTAAAGCTAACTCATCATAACGGCTCTTAACCCAATCCACTTCCGTTATCTGGCTCTCCACGGCAACCCTTAGTGAAGGAACCTCTAATTCAACTGGCAACACGACCTCCATTCCATAAACTAGAGAGTAAGGGGTAGCCCCTGTTGACGATCTTATTGATGTTCTGTAACCCCATAGAGCCAATGGTAACTTCTTATGCCAGTCTGTGTGCGAGTCTGCAGTCTTCTGTAGTATCTTCTTGATATTCTTGTTAGTTGCTTCTACGGCTCCATTAGTCTGAGGACGGTATGGTGAAGACAGATGGTGAACTATGCCATACTTTTGCAAGAGCTCATGGGTTTCTTTCTGAAAGTGCTGGCCATTGTCTGAGATAACTTCATACGGCACCCCATATCGATAGATAATGCTGTGCTGTATGAACTATGCTACCTTCTTGGAATTCAAGGTCTTGAAGGACGCTGTTTCCACCCACTTAGTGAAATAATCAATAGCAACCAGGATGTATTCATGCCCATTTGACGCCTTTGGCTTAATCTGTCCGATGATATCTATCCCCCATACTGTGAATGGCCATGGTGATGACATACTTGTTAAAGGCATAGAAGGCAAATGTTGTCCACTGGCGAACAGTTGGCATTTATGACACTTCTTGACATGTGCGTGGCAATCTCTTTCCATGGTAGACCAATAATAGCCTAGCCTCATGATTTTCTTAGCCAACATATAGCCATTCATGTGCGGAGCCCCTGTTCTTTCATGGATTTCTTTAATTAGATGCTCGGCTTCCTCCTCGGTGACATACAACAGGTGGATCCCGTCGTATGATCTCTGATATAGCTTTCCTCCACAAAGTACATAGTGACATTCTAGCCGTCTTAAGGTTTTTCTGTCGATACGAGATGCTCCTTCTGGGTACTCCCTTTCTTCAACAAACTTCTTTATGTCATGGAACCATGGGTGGCCATCATTCACTCCCCCTTCTCGGATTGCACAACAATACACAGGCTTGTCTCGGCATTCTATCAGCAACGGCTTCATGTTTCCCCCTTCAGGCATCTCCACCATGGATGCTAGGGTTGCCAAGGCGTCGGCGAATTGGTTCTTGTTCCTTGACAGGTAGTTGAACTCTATCTCTAAGAACTCCTTGGTTAGAGCTTCCAGATAGGCATGGTATGGCAATAGCTTCTCATCTCGAGTTTTCCATTCCCCTTTTATCTGACAAATGATTAGTGCCGAGTCGCCGAACACTTCTAATTCTTTGATCCCCAACTCAATTGCAGCTTCTAATGCCAGGATACAAGCCTCATACTCAGCAATGTTGTTGGTAGCTTCGAACCCCAACTTGACTGCTAATGGTGTAAATGCTTCTTCAGGTGAAACCAAGAGGACTCCTATCCCATAACCTTTCTTATTGGCTGCCCCATCAAAGTATACTCTCCAAGTTTTCCTTCCGATTTCTAGCACATCCTCATCTGGGAACTGATCATTGAACGGAGCGGATGATAACACAGGACAGCTGGCTAGGTAGTCTGCGATGATGCTTCCCTCGATAGACTTCTGATTTACATACTTGATGTCAAATTTTTTGAGGAGAATTGACCATCGATCAGTTCTGTATGACAATATCGGCCTTTCTATCAAATACTTCAATTGATCCATGCGACTTATCAAGAACACTTCAAAGGACATCATGTAGTGCCGGAGTTTTTGCGTCGCCCATACTAGTGCCACACAAGCCTTTTCAATTGCATTGTACTTCACTTCATAATCTGTCATTTTCTTGCTTAGGTAGTAAATGGCATTCTCTTTTGTAGACCCTTCGAGATATTGAGCTAACATAGCTCCCGTCACGGTTTCGATGACCGTTAAATATAACAAAAGCGGTGCACCTTGCCATGGGGGAACTAAGATTGGAGGGTTGCTCAAGTATCTCTTAATGGTCTCAAAGGCCTCTTGGCATTCTTTGTTCCACACTTTTGGCACACCTTCCTTAAGCAATTTGAAGATTGGTTTGCAAACCATGGTCAAGTTGGCAATGAATCGACTTATGTACTGAACTCTTCCCAGAAAACCCCAGATCTACTTCTCAGTGCTGGGCGGCTCCATCTCCACAATAGCTTTTATCTTCCCTGGGACCACTTCGATGCCTCTCTGAGTGATCATAAACCCTAATAACTTGCCTGCGGTGACACCAAAAGCACACTTCTGTGGGTTTAAACGAAGATTGTACTTCTTTGCTCGTTCTAGGAATTTTTCTAGCGCATTGAAATGCCTTTCCCTGTCCACAGACTTCACGATCATATCATCGACATAAACCTCGACCTCCTTATGGATCATATCATGCAATAGGATCGTAGCTGCTCTTTGGTAAGTAGCCCCAGCATTTCTTAAGCCAAAAGGCATTACTTTGTAATAGTACGTTCCCCATTGCGTGATAAAAGCTATTTTCTCCATGTCTTAAGGTGCCATCTTTATCTGGTTTTACCTGGAGAATCCGTCCATAAAGGAGAGGAGTGCATGTCCCACTGTATTGTCTACCAACACGTCGATATGGGGTAAAGGAAAGTCATCCTTAGGGCTCGCGGCGTTGAGATCTCGGAAATCGACACACATCCTCACTTTCCCGTCTTTTTTAGGCACAGGAACTATGTTCGACAACCACTCGGGATACTCCACAACTTGGAAGAAGCCCGCGTCTAGTTGTTTAGTTACCTCTTCTTTTACTTTTAGAGCCCATTCTGGTTTTAATCTTCTGAGTTTCTTCTTTACCAGCTTCTTTAGGGAATTAGTGGGGATATAGTGTTGCACAATATCGGGGTCAATGCCAGGCATGTCTTCATAAGACCATGCAAAAGCCATGATGTTGGCTTTTAAGAGGGAGATCATTCTTTCTTTTTCAACGAGGGAGAGGGTTTTCCCAATTTTAACTATTCTTGGCAATTCATTCGTCCCTAAGTTGATTGATTCTAATTCATCCATATTAGGTTTGGTGATGCCCCTTTTCCTTTGCTCAACGAGCTCCGGGGGGACATCGTTCCTAGGATCTATATCCATGCCATAAATATCCATAGAGGAGAGAAAAGAGACACTACATATATAGAGAAAGAAAACATACTTTATTGACTAGGATTGACACACAAAAGAAGAAAGAAAACAAGCAAATCTGTATCAACACTATGACTCCACAAAGTGAGTTAAGTAGATACATCTTATTGAATTAGGGAAACATTACTAAACTAAGACACCTACAAGCTGCTATCAGGTAGGCCAAGGTCTTCTTCTTCATGGATCCCCGCAATGACATCATTTCAAGGTACCAATTAAGGAGTGGCATGGTAGCATGGCTAATGGACGAACCCTAGAGTTCTTCAATGGTCAAGTCTTCTAAGGTGAGAATCATATCTTGGAACATTTCATTCATAGCCCCTGCATCAAGGTTCTCTGCCCAGTCTTCTTCTTTCTTTTCCCAGAACTCATCATTGATGGCTTCATCATCCACCATTTCAGCTGTGATTGGATACCATTCGGTGAAGAAGATTTCAAAACCCGGAACTCGGATCTTGGTAGCTTGGTCAAAGGTGGGTTCTGGAAACCCGCAATATAGAAAATCATCCCCTTTTTTGACGAAGTAACCATTCAAAGTAGGTTGATATGGCGAGATCCTCAGGTCTGGCACCCTTCCCTCGGCTTTGGCTCTTACTTTCTATTTGTTCCTCTTCAGCATTTCCGCATGATCATTTCTGGAGGGCTCATATCCTAGCCCAAAAGTGTATGAGGTGACTCGACTCTGAACAGACTTAGGAATCCCTTGTTGGTGACGCCCTAGCGCCGTGCCAGGAAAGAAACTCATTCTTCTCATGATTTCACCAATGTGCAAATTGCCATTGGGGCAAAAGTCCAAAGGTATTAACTCACCCTTTTCGAGCTCTTTCTTAATGCATTGGACATAGTCAAACCCAGATAGTGGTACTGCTGCTGATTCGGGTTGTATCTCACATATAGGCACGCCTGCGAGTTTCAATTCATAGTCCCCTTGAAGTGTTACTATGGCCCCTTCGTAAGGAAACTTCACCTTTTGATGGAGTGAAGATGGCACAGCCCCAGCAGGATGGATCTAAGGTTGGCCCAACAGCAAGTTGAAACATGACAACACATCCAACACTTGGAATTCCACCTTAAATTCAGTGGGTCCCATGATTAGAGGCAAGGTAACCACTCCTATTACTTCTCAGCGGGTGTTGTCATAAGCTCTTACGGTCTGCCCAGATGGCGTGAAATCGGTGGGTCGCAAACCCAAAACAATAGCAGTTCAGAGAGGACATACATTCAGTGCGGACCCATTGTCGATAAGGACGGTAGGACCCCTCTTCCCCATAGTGTCAATGGTCACATAGAGAGCTTGAGAATGGCTTGACCCGCTTTTGGGTAGGTCCACATCGGTGAACACGATGGTTGAGTTCTTGGGAGTTGGATTCACTAAATGTACCAGCCCCTCAGGGGATGTGTCAACGGGCACTTGTATTTGATTCAGCAGTTTCAACACGGTTTGTCTATGCTTATGCGAGGCCATGAGTAAGCCCCAAATAGTGATGTTGGCATTGGTCTTCTTCAACTGCCTAAGCACCTCATCCTCTTCTTCTTGCAAGCTAGGGCGCCTCTGCCCTTCCAGATCTTCCAATGGATTCTCAGATTCTAGGTGTGGAGGTTTGAAATGACGACCCCCTCTGGTTATATGGTCCAACTCATCATCGCTAGCCCATATGTCATGGACTTCCTTGGAGTCATTCATTAAGTCATCCCATTCTATCATGTCAATGCTCTCCATTTCTGTCGGCAAGTCATCCCAACCTGTAGGGACTATCGGCTCATCTGATATTGGACTTGGGCTTGGGTACAGCACATAGTAATTAAATTTCCCCGACGACTCACCCAATAGGCCAACCTGAGGATCCCCTGCTTCATATCTTTCTTTCAGCTCTGGTTAGATGGATTTTCTGGGCAACAACAAAACTTTTTGGTCAATGAGGTCTTGAATGATCTTCTTTAGTATAGAACAAGCCTCGGTGTCATGGCCAGGTGCACGATGGTATTAGCAATATTGGTGAGGAGTTAATGGCCTTGGCTTTGGTGGGAGTGGCATGATAAGGCTGTTATTGCGGCAAATGGTGAAAAGGTGGGTTAAGGTCATAGGGAGTGGAGTGTATTGTCTTATGGGTCGGCGAGGGCGAGATGATTCAACCCCAATGGTATTTATGGTGTTAGGTGGGGGTATGTTGTTGTGTGATGGGAGAGGATTATGGGTGACATTTGGACGGGTTGGTGGTGAGATGACTTGCTTGTCGATGAGGTCTTGGACTTGGTGGCGAAGGTGAATACAATAGTTGGTGGCATGGCCTTTAGATTGGTGGTACTTGCAGTACTCATTCTCGTTGTAGTTCTTGGGTAAAGGATTTGGTGGGGGTCTTGGGTCGAGTGGCTTCAATAGGTCACAGCTTACGAGCTTTTGAAGGACTCTTTCTAGTGGCATAAATAAATCAGTGAATTAGCGAGGTGGGTTGACATCATTAAGAGAGAAGGGTTGAATGGGTTGAGTTATGGTGTTGACCTTGGCATTGTTCTTCCCAGTAAAGTTTGTCTTGCGACTCCTCACTTCCTCAGTTTTGATTGTCCCATCATTAATAGCATCTTCAACCTGCGTGCCAACCCCAATGAGAGCTTTGAAATTTGGGAAATAGTGGGCAAATAAGTGCTTATGATACACGGGCAGCAAGTTCTTAACCACCAATTGAATTTGGTCCTCCTCATTTGGCCTATCCGTAATTCTTGACGCCTTTTGTCTCCACCTTGTAATGTAAGCGGAGAAAGTTTCATGAGCCCCTTGCTTGGTGGTTTCCAGGTCCCTTCGAGTAACATCCACCTTTGTGTTGTACTTGTAGTGCTCCGAGAACTCATTGCATATGTCTTCCCAAGTCCGAGTTCTATTCTTATCCAAGGATAAGAACCATTTCAAAGCAGAAGTGGCCAAGGTTTCATGGAACATTTGAGCTAAAAGCTCGTCAGTGGCCCCTCGAGGGTGCATAGCTCACACATACATCTTCAAATGAGTCTTAGGGCAACCTGTCCCATCAAACTTTTCTAACTCCGGCATCTTGAATTGTAATGGAATACGAGCCGTTGGAAACAGAGATAGAGTCCGCACATCGACCATGTCATCGGCCCTACGAATCCCTTTTATAGTTCTCTCCAATGCTTCTACCTTGCTAGCTAACACGGAATCACTGCTAGAACCCTTTCCTTTGGTTTCCCCTTCTAGGTTGATGACCACAGGCTTTGAACTACTTTCCCCCCTTGTCTTGGTGTTCTCATTGGATTGAGGTCCCTTTTTGGTGCCAGCCCCATGAGGTATACCCGAGGAATGGGCCTTAGAACCATTTTGTTCAAGGTCTACCATCTTCTGTTGGTTCTCTTGAGCCATTTTCAATGCTGTATCGGAGGTCTCGGTGATATGGTCAAGCTTGGTCATGATGGCTTTCAGGCAAGCCTCAAGGTCAAAGTGCCCCTCACTAGTTCTTTTGTTGGCCATGTCTGTCTGATGGGTAGATTCAACACTCACTAGACGCCCTTGCGGATTGCGGATCCAAGCCAGCACGTCTATGGATAGAAACGTTTTAACCTTTAGCCTAAGGACTTGTCCTAAACCTCCATATTTTCCTTAATGAACTCGGTCTCTACACCATATTCAATTAATTCATTCCTTTTATCCAATTACCTTTACAAGGGTCATGGATTAAGGGTATGTTTAAAAGAATAGGGAATAGAGTCCTTCAACTGGGTTTAATTAATTCCCATGGATTAGCACATCGCAAACATAGTTTTACATCCTATTTCCTTAACTTATTCCTCCTAACCCATGGCCTTAATGAAGGTTAAGGTTCAAGAGTATATGTTAAGAGCATAAGATGTAAAGCCTCACACCACAAACATGGCATAGCATCATTACAAACAATTGTGGGTGCATAAAGGTAAGACCATAGTGTCCTACAAGGCCCACTACATGAACTAAAAGAGGGTAGGCTAGGCTCCTTCACTTGCTTGAGCAATCTTTATACCTAACCACATGTGGCATCAGGAACGCCGCGCGTGGGTCCAGCAGTACGTGATTAACTCATTTAATATACCTAAGGGCAAGCCCAAGGGTACTTGGCAAGAGAGGTTGATAGCTTTCACCCTAACACTTGGAATCAGGAAAACCAAGGTTGAAACTAGGCCCATCGTTGGCAAAGATACATCGAGAGACATCGATCTTAACATGCAAGAGTTTGCGTACACAATGCAATAAATGAAAGCACACAATCAAGCGGATGCAATGTGATTGATTTTAATTAACATAAGAAATTAGTTTAGCCCAATTAAACTTTATAGAGTCTAGCCCACCAATTCCCCAGTGGAGTTGCCAAACTGTGAACCTCGGAAATTGGGCCCACAAGGGTTGACGAAAAAAAGAAAGAAAGAATTGAATTGGGTTTTGAAAACAAAAAGGAGTCGCCACCTTATTTTTTAAAGGAAACAAGGAAAACCCTAAAAATAGTTTTGTTTTAAGAAAACAATTGAATGACTCCATGTTTAAAAAGGAAAGGCAAAAATAGTCTTTTGGAAACCAAAGAAATCAGGGATTCGGAGGCTAAGTTATGACATGGGAAGGTTCTAGGCAAAGCCTATAGGCACCCATGTCACCCTTTCGGTCTCTCAGTTTATTTGGGCTAAATTAAGATCTTTCCATACAAAAATCAGCAAGTATATCATCACATGAATTGCATGCATATCATATATTTCATTCATCCATCCATGCATAGTAAGTAAATAAAACAGAAAATAAAGAAAAGAAAAGAAAGAAAGAAAGAAATCTAGGATACTTGGATCCTAGAACGGACTTGAGCCTCACGAAGAGCGCCTACGTACCATGCAACGATATACATGGATCAAAGTCCACGTAGTTCGATTAGAAATAGGGTTAAGACTTAATACAAACCTATGGTAAAAACCCTAGGTTTCCTTATTTGAAAGAGAGTTGAATAAACCAAGTTTGATTTTAGGAAAATTCCATAAAATGGAAACCTTGATTAAAAAACAGAATTTATTATTGAAGGAAACCTTTGATTAAAACCATTGATTCATATTAAAAGTTAACCCTAGGAGGGAGAAGAGAAAGAGTTAAGAGAGAGAGGTGAATTGGGGCACCTTCATACTCGCTTACCCAAGCGCAATAGCTCCAAGCATTAGCAATTTCAAGAATTGGCAGCCCTATTTGCCATAGGACAATTACCACACCTTTTTGCACCCTTACACGTGCTCAAAACCATGCAAAAACACTAACATGCAAATCTGGACAGAATAGTATTATGGCCTAAAATCATCTACTAGACATGCTAACAGCAAAAACAGCAAACTTTTATAAGCCCTAACACAATCCTAGAACCCTATCATGCATAAAAACCTTAGAATGAACTAGCATGCACGTAAAAATATCATATTTACTCCATATGTAAAAAATATATAGCAACTATGAAGAAAATCAATAAAAAGACCTACTTTAACATGCTGTATGAAACTAACCTAAAACAAAGACACTAAAAACCCTAAACTCACAAATATGCTTAAAAACACATAAAACGAACTCTAATCATGCTAAAATCAAACTAAACAGGACCTTAATCATGCATACTAACCAACTAAAGCAATAGAACATGACAAAAAACCCTAACTCTAGCATGCAATGACCCTATTCTAAAATAAGGACAACAGAAGCACAAGAATCACAACTATGCTTAAAAACGCATAGAACATCCCTAAAGCATGCTAAAATCATGATAAACAGTAAACATTTCATGTATATTAACTAGCTAGAGTGTTAATACATGATAAAAAAAGCTACCTTTAACATGCAATAAGCCTATTCTACATGAAAACTCATATTCAGCATAAAGAATGAGTGAGGAATACCTTAGGAAAGATTCCTTGCTGCTGTAGAGACTCTCTCTTCCTCTTATGGATGACTTGAACCAATGTTCTTCAAGGCTACAGCAAGAACTCCAGCTCTCCTTCAAGTCTCTCTCTCTTATTCTCTCTCAAACACTTAGGTTTTTAGGCATAAAGTCGCTCCCCTTGTGCTGAAGCATAGGGGGTATTTATAGACTTCACTTAGGATAAACCAATGGCTGGGATTAAAACCCTAGTAATTAATCCAAGGGCTATTAGATACCCCTTTGGGGCTTAAGTAACTTAGGAGTTACCAAAAATTAGAAGGAAACTCGTCCAAAAGAGCCCAAATACGTCAAAATAGGCAAGAGTCCGCTTCAGCAAGGATTTAGAATGAAAATAGGAAAGTGGTCTCGGTTGACCACCAGGGCCTAGGTGGCTAGCCACCTGGGCCCAAGCGGCTAGCCGCCCAGGGCTGGGTGGTCACCTGAGCCCACTCTGGATTTTGCCTATTTTTTACTCCTAATTCTTCTAGAAGTGTTTCAGGGGGCAAATTAACTCCGATTTTGATGAAACAAAAGCCAAAATGACCGTGTTTCGATGAGGAATACATTTTTGAACATTTTAGGATGAAAACCACTAACCATGGGGGCATGGTTAGGTTTGACAAAGGCAGTTAACCGCTATGCTCTACCTTTGCTAAACATAGGTATGCACATAGGATCAAACCAAATGCTTTCCGTATCAAAATTGAACTTTGTAAAACACTTTTAGGGATAAAATGATGACTAATTAAAGTCAATTTGAAAAGATTTGGTTGGTAATTGTGAGTCAATTAGAGCTAACCCAAAGGAAGGTCAATTAACCAACTTGAACTATGTCGAGCCATTTTAATCCCGAGCCATTGATTCATCAAATTGAAACTAGAAATACCTCATATGCATCCATATGAACTCCAATTGACAATTTGGAGATCATTTCAAGGTCAAATGAAAAGTTTGGGACTTAAAAGACGATTATGCCCCTTAAGTCACAAAAGCTCTTATTATCCCTCAAGATCAACTCCGAATTGAACCAAAATTCATATCCATTGTCCTTGTGACCCTAAAAAACTAATGCAAGTGACTAGACTAAAAAACAAAACAAAAACATGCATGAAATGATGAGCCCTAGTAAGGTGGTGCAAAAATGGGGTGTGACACTTTCGTGTCCTATTAGTTCAATTGGAGACATTGTGTTGATGGAAGGATGTAATTGTAACCTGTAAACTATAACAAAAGGGTTCTTTGTAAATAACTATTCACATCATTAAGGACCACACCATGAGCCATATGCTAGGTGTTACTCATGGTTAGTAGAAGTCCTAATTGATATAAATGAGTTATAATCAATTAGGGAATTGAAAGGAGTTTCAATTAGACCTTCTAATGGAAAGAGTTCCATTGTGCACACCTCGTGCTATCCCTACTACTTGATGATGTGAACCCAATGGGTTACACACTGATCATGCTAAGAGAGCTTGAAAGTCTATGAGAGAAAAGGCATAAATGAATAAAAGAATTGTTCTTAAGGAGCAAATTTATATGGGATATAAATTAAAGGGCTTAAGTTGCAATTATGCATAATTCCAACTTAACTAATATGAGGAATAGGATTCCTCACTAGGGCCGGCCCTATTAGTGGGCTATATAAAGCCTCACATGTGATGTGATGACATCACTTGAATCACAATCATAATCTCCTAGTGCTGGTCAAAATTTCTAAGAGACTCTCTCTCTCTCTCTTCTCCACCTCTAGCAACAACAAGGAAGAAGAAGGAAAGGACTTCAAGTTCTAGCTAGGTATGGATACCATTGGAGGCAGTACACTTGGACTACTCATTCATTGCTACCCGGAGTTCAACCTTGGAGCAAAAAGGAGAAGACTTTGTTCAACTATAAGTATCCTAACTCTCTTTGTAGTTAGGGTTTTTATTTTGTATTATGCATAATTGGATTCATGGGATTGGGAATCGTAGGAAAATTTTAATTCCACCTTTGTATGTTTTCCTCTCTAGTTTGATTCCCAATAGTAGGAAATCGTCATCGAGAACTATCCCTTGGATTGGGTGTTCTGCATAGTGCTCCGCTATTACCCTCCCCTTGATGGTTTTTGTGTAACATGTTTCAACTCGAACCCTGCTAGTATAGCTGACCATCGCAACACCCTTCCACTTAGCACAGCTTTTTCGAACAGATATTTGATAGGGTCTATACGAGCTATTACCCAGACTTCATAACTCAATAGTATATGCCTCAATTTTTTTACTGCCCACACTAAAGCAAAGCAGGACTTCTCAATAGGTGAGTAATGGGCCTCATGCCCATGCAACTTCTTACTTAAGTAATAGATGGCATATTCACCACCTCGACCGTCTTCTTGTGCTAGCATACTTCTAAATGATTCCTCAAAAACTGATAGGTACAATAACAGTGGTTTGCCAGGCTTAGGGGGACGTAATATTAGCGGGCTTAACAGATATTGCTTGATTGTATCAAAAGCTTGCTGACATTGGTCATTCCATTCCTTAGGTTCCCCTTTCCTCAATAACTTAAAGATCGGCTCACAAGTTACTGTCATTTTTTGTAATGAAACGGCTGATGTACTGTAGTCGTCCCAAAAAGCCTCTAATTTCCTTTTCTGTCTTAGGAGGTGCCATTTCCTGAATTGCCTTGATCTTCACCGGGTCAACCTCTATGCCTATGCTGCTAACTACATATCCCAGCAATTTCCCTAAAGTAACTCCAAAGGTGCATTTGGATGGATTCAATCTTAGCTTATACTTCCTAATCCTATCAGAGAACTTCCTTAGACATTCTACGTGACCTTCCCTAGTATCTAATTTGATGATCATGTCATCCATGTACACCTCTACTTCTTTGTGCATCATGTCATGCAAGAGTGCGGTAGCCATTCTCTAATACGTTGCCCCTGCATTTTTCAACCCAAATGGCATAACTGTATAAGCGTATATACCCCATTCTGTCATAAATGTTGTCTTACTCATATCTTCCGGTGCTATCCTGATCTGGTTGTACCCCGAAAACCCATCCATAAAGGACATCATAGCACTCCCAGCTGTGTTATCAACCAAAACATCGATATGAGGCAGGGGAAAATCTTCTTTAGGGCACACCTGGTTGAGATCTCTGTAGTCCACACACATTCTTATCTTCCCATCCTTCTTAGGTACTAGCACTATATTGGCTACCCAGTCGGTTTGTTGTACTGCCTTAATAAACCCCACATCCAGCAACTTCATGACCTCATCCTTGATCTTCAGCATTAGGTCTGGTTTCATGCGGCGAAATTTATGTTTTACTGGTTTTGCCCCTTTCTTGAGTGGTATATGGTGCTGCACTATGCCTGGATCGATGCCAGGCAAATCTTGGTAAGACCATGCAAACACATTACTATATTCGTGCAGCAATGCTACCAAAATACCTTTCTCTTCTTTATTTAGTGTGGAAGCAATGTGCACCTGTTTTGGATTCTCGTCAATGCTTAAGCCTATTAAAATAGTTTCCTCTTGAATAGGCATCACTTTCTTTTCTTGGTCTTTTTTAATTAATTCTTCTATATAAGCGATATCTTGTGCTAACGTGGTTTCATTGTAAAAAGACACATCAAAATACACAGAATCGAGAATATTATTATCAATTGCAAGTTGGGTTACATTATTGGAAATTTTTGGATCATTGGTGGGGTTGTTAATTTCAGGTTTGGGTTTATCCTCAATTTTAATGCTCATCACAATTTCAGTCTCTTTCTCCCAAACCCACGCATTGGTATGCCCGTTGGCAGGCATGATGAGCTTTTCCAGATCTTCAGCTGCAGCCTCATTGGTTAAGGCATTGATTTCCCATGCTGCTCGGGCACCATCAAAGCCGTTATCAATCCCTCTTCCAGATTATCCACCCAGTCCCTTGTTTTCTTCTGCTCTGGTTTGTCTGTCTCTATATCGATCCTCAGCTTCTCCTCAAAAATACTTCCAGCCCAGGTATTACTCTTCTGGTCACCCAATCAAGCCATGGTTCTGAAAATCCATAATAAGGAAAGTCTTCACCCTCCTTCACAAAGTTCCTGTTGAGGGTCCCATGATTAATTGGCATCTTAACATCCTCTCCTTTGAAACCTAGTTCGAAGCAGTTGCTCTGTTGCTTGAAATCAGGAAATTCTGTGATTCCCTAATTATACTTACCAAGGCCAATCCCCAGCATGAAGTTTATCTTTTTCATAAGATAGGCCACCATGTACCCAATCCCTTCGCCAAAGTCTGGCGACACTCTTTTCTTATCCCCTTCATCTACTTTTACCACTAGCTGGATCACCTCGAATCCTCTCCAAGTTGTCTCGGCTCCTACTTTCTTCAACTCACAAATAGGTGCGACAATCTCGCTATCGCCGTGTATCACTAAGATTCCTCCTTTCTAAGGCATCTTGATCTTCTGATGGACTGTAGAAGGCACGGCCTCTAATGGGTGCAACTAGGTTCTACCCAGCAGTAAATTGTAGCTAGTGTTGATGTCCATGACACAGGACTCAATCATGGACTCGATAGGCCCCACCATACATGCAGTTTTGAAAGTGCCCAAAACACTACAGCACCCATATCATATGCCCTTACTGTTAGTGCGGACGATGTGATTTTGCTTTCAGTGATCCCCAGCTTAGTAGCTGTGCACATCGGACATACATTCAATGTTGACCTGTTGTCAACCAAACCCACTGGCACTTTCTTTCCCATCAGCTCCGCGATGATATACAGGGGTTTGGAATTTGCTAGTCCCTCCATTGGCAGGTCTTCCTGAGAAAATGTCAGCACCACATTGCTCCCTGGATTAGCCCCTATTAGGGCCAAGACCTGTTCTAGTATAGTCTCCATCGACACCTCTTTTTTAGCCAAAGCTTCCAAAAATGCTTAACAATGCTTCTTTGAGGCCACTAACAGTCCCCATATTAAAATATTTGCCTGGGTTTTCTTTAACTATCTCAATACACGGTCCTCATCATCTTCTTCCTCTCTATTCTAACCACCTCTCTCCATTTCACTTTCTCTACCCGGATAATCCTCTTCTAGAAATGTAGCCTTGAAATGTCTACCCGATCTAGTTAAGTGTGTTACCTCATCATCTTCCTCAACCACATCCTCCATAGATCCCCAAAAATCTCCTTTCTTCAGAATCTCCTCATCCACGTCTTTCCAAGCATCTACGTCTATTGCGGCCACATCCGCTATCAAGATCAATGGATCCATCTCTCTTACTCCTAGCTCTGCCAAGTTTACATTTCGGTCGTATTCTGGCATAGGATTTTGACGGACATTAGGCTCTCCTGCTGCCCCTGGTTTTGGGATCTTCTTGTTGTCTATCAAATCCTGAATCTCGTGCCTCAACCTAGGACAGTGATCCATCTTATGACCCGCCATCTAATGGAAATGGCAATACTCATTCAGGTTGTAGTTGCTTGGCACCGGAGTGGGCACGGGTCAGGTGGTAAAGCTTGAAGGTGTCCTATTTTTGATAAGTTGGCGAAGGCTTTGGATAGAGACATGCCCAAGTCATCAAATTCCCTCCTCGTGCCTTGCAGTGCGACTACTGTGCCAGAAAACGCCCCTATTGTTTTATTTTCCCCACCGTTGGAATTCCCATTATAGCCGAAAGTCTTCTTTACTCCTCCTATGAATCCTTCACTGATAGCTTGCTCCATGCAAGTCCCACAGTCATAAAGCTGTTCAATTCATTATTGGTGACACCAACAAACAATTATAATAGACGAGGGCTAAATTCTTGATGATAAGATTAATCTGGTCTTTTTCAGAGGGCCTCCCCACCATCTTTATAGCTTTCTTTCTCCATCTTATCATGTAATCAAAGAATGTCTCATTAGCACCCTGCTTCGTCAACTCCAAGTCCTGCAAGGTTACCTTTTAGCAAGGTATTGTAAATATACTATTCTTTGAATACCTTCATCAGAGGTTCCCAAGAAGAAATAATTGCGTCATCCAAATCATAGTACCAATCCAACGCATCCCCTTCTAAAGACAATGGGAAAGTAGCAATAGCCTGTGCCTCAGTCAGTCCTTTCATCCTCATGATGCTCATATATTGACGGATATACTGCTTAGGATCCCCAGTCCCATCGAATTTCTCGGAATCAACTATTTTGAACTTGGGTGGCAGTTTTGATAGAGGATCAGACGTTAATCCCCCTGTGAACATAAACTCGTCCGAGCCTTGGGACTTGCGTACTGCAGCATGTATCTTTTTTACTTCATCTTTCATCTCCTCATGATCAACTGCATACTTCTTTTCCCAACCTCCCTTGTGATGCATATAATCAGCATAATCATCCTCTTCCTACGCATAGGCGTTATCCTCAAAGGTTTTTTCTCCGGCACCTTCTCTTCCTTTTCCTTTGTTTTTCTTCTCCGGTGGGGGTCTCTCCTCGGTATCAATTTCCGTTTCCACAATTCTCTTCCCGTGATCCTTCTCTAGGTTCTGTAGACATGTATCTATTCTGTTAGGATTATGCCCTAGAGCCAATCATAGAAATGATTGTTTAGGGATTAGAACAATCATTTGATTTCATTTATGTGTCACATTTATTATTAATTTAATAAAAGGGCTTATTCTATTATGTTTATATGTATCGTTTATATTTACATAATATGTCCATGGAGTTAGAGTTGAGAATATCAAATTACAAAGAGTTGTAATTTTGAGACTGTAGATATATCTCTGTACTAAACTCCTAAAGCATTCCTAGTTGAAGGTTCACTATAATGGACAGTAATGAACCATAGGACTAGCACTTGTTAGGTTCACATTTGTTATTGATTCAATCAGTTTCTCATTGTTATAGTGGTACAAGTAATCCATAGACCTGAGACACCCTAGTTGTCTTATGCATGTAGCTTTAGAAGTTTGATAACACTAAAGGCAAATCCTTATTGGGGTCTGCAAGGGTGTTCATTGACCCTACTGCTATATGTATGAAGGCATGTGAGTGATCAACAAGGAATCCATCACTCTCAGGAAAAAGAGAGAGAATGTCTCATATAGCATTCATTATATAACTTATTAAATCCATGGCCATAGTAGGATGAATATGAAAAGAGTTTCATGAGTTCATCAATGAGTTGATATCTATGAATGAGTATAAAGTAATTGAACTAGGGACTTAACAGACTTCCATGTCCTATTGCTTCAATTGGAGACATTATGCAGATGGAAGGATGTAATTGTAACCTATAAACTATAAAAGAAGGGTTCTTTGTTAGATACTTATTCACCTCATTAAGGACAACACCATGAACCATATGCTAGGTGTTATTCATGGTTAGTAGAAGCCCTAATTGATATAAGTGAGTTATAATCAATTAAGGAATTGGAAGGAGTTCCAATTAGACCATAAATGGAAAGAGTTCCATTGTGCACACCTCGTGCTATTCCTATTACTTGACGATGTGAACCCAATGTGTCACACATTAATCATGCAAGAAGAGCTTTAAAGTCTGAGAGAAAGGGTATAAGTGAATAAAGAATAGTTCTTTAAGGGCTCATTTGTATTTGATATAAATAATAGGGGTTATTGTGCAATTTGGAAAAATTGCACAAAACCTTATTAGGGTTCTCCCCTATGGCCGGCCCCTTTTGTGGGGACTCTATAAGTCACACATAATGATGTGTAACATATATATATCATTCTCCCAAGCCCTAGCCATCCGAGCGGTTGGAGGCTTTCTTCTCTCTTTCGATCTCTTCTCCACCTCTAGCAACAATAAGGAAGAAGAAGGAAAAGGCTTGAAGCTCTAGCGAGGTGTGGATACCGTTCGAGGTAGCACACTTGGGCTGCTTATTCACTGTTGTCCGGAGTCGAAGCTTGGAGCAAAAAAGAGAAGACTTTCAAACTGTAAGTGTTCTAACCCTCTTTGTAGTTAGGGTTTGATTTTGTATTATGCATGGTTAGATTCATGGGATTGGGAATTGTAGGAAAAATTTTATTATTCCGTACTTTGATTTTTGGCTCTTGTTCAATTCCCAACAGTGGTATCAGAGCCATGATTATGCATAATACAATATACATATGGGCTGGAATTAAATTATGGTGTAAGTTGAATGATTTAAAAATCAGGAAATTTTTCTGCATAATTGGTTTTCCTCCGTGGCCGAACCTAGGGTTTGGAACCCTAGGTCAATTCTCTTCTACTCCTCTTCTAATTGATGGTTAAGTGTAGCCATGGATGCAATAGGTTGCATAGGGTTTAAGTTTGGAGAAGAAGAATAAGGAAACTAGGGTTTTATAAAACTGTTATGAACAGTTTTCATGGTAGCCATGAAAAACCATCATCTTGTTTTGCATGCCGAAATCAGAGTTCTTCTCCAAACTTTTCGAGCCATATATGGTTAGAAAGCTCTTCAAATCAGCTTTCCAACCCAACAAACGGTGCGTCAATCCGAGTTCTGTAGTGAAAGTTATGAATTTTTTACTACAGGCTGTCTGGAAAGACAGTTTAGCTCCGGAATGATGCAATAGCCACAACTTTGAGTTTTTGATGGAGATCAAAGGCATGGCAATGGTTGCCACCACTTGGGTTATGTTCTAGATATGGTAGGGAAGGATTCCCAAGCATTTAGATGCATCATAATTGGATTAAGATGCTAGAACAGAAGGAATAAGGAGAAGAACACCATGGAGGCCGAATCTGGGTTTGAGAACCCTAGGGTTCTTGCAATTAATTTTAATCAAAGCTTCTGTATTTTTTATGGAAATCCATTGTAGGATCATTATATATCATGTGTATATGATTTTATTTAAGTTTCAAAAAGGTTTTGATGGAAAAAGATTCAAAAAGTTTGAAAATTTTTCATGAACAGCATGGCAGATTTTTCTGCAGAAAAGTCATCAATGGAGTTTTGATTAGAACTTGAGCTAGGGAACTCCAAATTGCATCAAACCAATTGCATTAGTTTCCTAAGACATGTAGGATATTGGGAAAATTCATTTGGTAGCCTGGTTCGATCATCTTGTTGGGTTTTAATTCAATTTGCGACCATGGACAGTATGCTGCCAAATTCTGGGCAGCCTACTGTTCTTTGAATTGTTTAGAACAATTAGGGATGATTTGATCATCCAAACCACTTCTATTAGCTTAGTAATTCATGTAGGGACATCATACAAAATCTGGTTTTGTTAGTGGAGTCAAATTGATTGAATTTTAGAAGCGTTTATGACCTTGAAGGTCTCCTATGGTGGTGCCAGAAATGGGTTTTGGAAACCCTAATCAATTTTGATGATGGCAGCCACTTCCATCACTCTTCATGTGTCCATGGGCTTGTACCACACCCCAGTAGCTCTCTCCCTTGGCTGGCCATGGCCTCCCACGGCTGTTGATGGCCATGGCAGCCTAGCCAAGCTTAGGCAGCCCCTTGAAGGTGGTGGCTGCACTAGGGTTTTGTTTGAAACCCTAATTCCAAAGTTAAGGATGAAACCCTAATTAATTAATGGCATTAATTAAACCCTAATTGGCATATTAATTACCTTAATTAAAGAGTTAATGATTGATCATTAAATGACCAATCATGGTTATTAAATGATTAGGGCATAATTAAATGCATTAATGATGTCTAGGGTTAGGGTTTTGGAAACCCTAACTAGTGTAATTAATTAAGAGTAATTAATACCCTCTTTGGCATTAATTAAACCCTAATCCTAATCATTAAAACCTTATTAACCAAGGGTTTGAATGATTGGTCATTAAATGACCAATCATCGGGTATTTAATGTTTGGGCTTGCATTTAGGGTTTAGGTTTTTAGGAAACCCTAATGCACTAATTCATCATTTAAATGATTTTATTTAATTCCTATATTAATTATTTAATTAATATTGATTAATTTAATAATGTTTTAAATGGTTTAAAACGAAATTAGGGATTAAATTAAAATCTGGAAAATCTTAATTAAATAAAATTGTTTTGTTTAATTGAGGAAACCCTAATATTAGATATTAGAGCTATTTTAGGAAACTTTAAATGTTTCAATTGATTTGATTGATTGAAACTAAATGTCTTAAATGTTAAGACTTAATTAAATTTTGGAAATTTTGTAAAACCTAATGAGATTAGGATACAATAATGAGATTAATGTAAATCATTCAAGAGAATTACCATAATGCCCATATGTTTTAATGCTTACAATTTTTTTATTACTTTATGCAATGTGATTGTATGTTGGATAATGATTATGGATTAAGCCCTCTTAAACCAATTGTGATTGGCCATCTTGTGGGTTGTGAAATATTTTTCAAGAGTTGTAATTTATTTTGGTGATGTAATTTATTATTTGGGGCTTGCATGCCACCTTCTCTCTCTCTCTATCATTCTCTTATATACCCCACTTCCCCTTATGTATCCCTTTCTTGAAATTATATAAATGTTATGTAATCGAGAGTGCACTAAGGAGCATGGTGGAGCCCAACAAGCCAATGGTGGAGACCATCAAGCCAAGGAAGGAGATTGAAGGACTTGAAAGGTTAGAGAAGTTTTTCAAGAGATCATGCATGTTTCGAATGTGTTATTTTACGATCACCTACATACACCCACTATAGACCTTGGATTTAATCTATTGGCTTGGATTGAATCTTTATTAAGTCCATAATCATCATAGTGGGAGCTTTTAATGAGATTAATAGTGATAGCTCCACATCCATAGATTGTTATATGTCTCCTTTTTAGGGACTAATATCAATAAGTGGATTATTTTATGCTGTTCAGTTTTTATTTATATGCATGAGATATATTTTAATTTGATGAGACCCTTAAAAACCCCTCTTCTTTTAATATTAAGTTTTAAATGGAGAATACATTAGGGAATGGATTCATCATTGCCTTCCATCATTATAGGATCATCTAACGTCCCTTAATGCGGGTACCTGACTACAGACATGTAGGAGCTACCCATGTTAAAGACATTACTTGAAACTATCATATATGAGATATCATGGGGTGCCTAAACTGGTATATACCAAGAAACTAACATGTGAGGTATATATTTAGCGAAACATACCTATGTGAATGATGGGCTTAACTTAACTAGGGAAGTATTCCAAGAAACTAACATGTGACGAGTATGTTCCCTAGAGGCAAAACGATTGAAACTTGCTTATGAAGCAATAGACAAAGAGTTGTCTTCTTATTGTGGGTTAGAAGCCAAGAAACTAACATGTGAGGCTTCTAGGTCACAGTGGGACCCCAATCCGCATTAAGAAATGAGATTCCCGAATTCCATTAGAGAGTGTGTGGAATTTGATAAAATAGTGGGAGGTACCATATGATTAAAGACCCGATCATTATGGATTAAAAATGAAATCTAATTCTCTGTTTATGTAGATTACCTAATTACTCACCTCAAAACCCTTATTTCCTAATATACAGGATATTGATAGTTTGACTAAACCTGATTTCTTTGATTGACTTAGGAAATTGAGAATTGTTCTCAATTTCAAAAGATTGTTTATATGCTATTAGGCCTTTTCTTAAAGGCCCTCCATAAAACATCCTAAGAAGAAAAAGACACTATGCACAATTGGCATCTTGTTGCCATGCTATATGATAGTATTGATGACTAATGAGCTTCAGAAGCAAAATTAGTCAACGCAAGCGCCTTTGATGTCCTACATCACATACAAAGGTTGTATAGTGAGTAAAATAATACTATAAAGTATAGTACTTACAAAAGACTTCTTCTAGACTAGGATGTAATAAAAGTTGTTTATTAATAATCATTCTTTTGAAAAATGATTAATCACATAGAATAGCTTGAGAAGCTAGATGTGATTTAAAAATGGAAGCATAGAGGGAAACAAGTCTTGAGAAGTCAAAGACAAAGAAATATAATTATATTGTAGTAAACATAAGGTATTGTAAAGGGAACTTGATAAAGTATCAGTCTTCCTAGAAGAACCAAACTTTTGAAGTTTTGGTTCATACTCTAAACTAAATTGTTGGTTAGTTCTGCTTCTTGGTTTTTGGATTCTAGTGTAATTTAAATGGAAGCAGAAAGTTAAGTAGATAATAATTTACCCTTTTTAAAATTTTAATAAAGCAAGAGTTGTTAGATTAATTTTGGAACTTATTTCTTAAGTCATTTAAGACATTCTAGAAATTTGATTTCTGAATTTAAATGACTAATTAGAGCGAATGCAACGTATTCCAAGAATACAAGAGATGTAGAAACTCTCATTTAAATGTAGCCAACATGACTTGGTTATGAGATGACCAAGTCCATCTTTTACTTGGTGAAGTGAAAGAGTTACATTTATAATTTGACTAATACATTGTGATGCATATAGTCATATAGAGCATGCATTCAAATACAGTAGACTCCTATTAGAATACCATAGCTCAATGTTGAATCTAAGAGAACGAATTGAACCCTATTAAGATATGGTTTAATCCATGATGAGTTTTACTAATGTATCCATCTAGGATATACCTTAAAATTGCTATATATTGATAATTTAGGGTTCACTCCAGTTTTGTCCCAATTATATCAGATATGATATGGGAAGAAACCCAACTTCAAGAAGTTAAGGTTTGGGCTTGTGCTACGTATATCTGGAAACATAATGTAGACAATCTGGAAATAAGGTCAAGTAGGTGTTGAATTGTGGTATATCCCAAAAGTGGTTGGGATAGTATTTCTATTACCCTAATAAACAAAAGTTGTCCATTAAGATGTTTGCTAGATTTTCTTGAGAAAGAGTTCATTCAAGAAAGATGCAAAAGTAGATAGAATTTATAGAATTTTCTGTAAAGCCACAAACGAACAAAGATTCAACCCTTGTCTCTGTTGAGACAAAACCCTTAACTACACTACAATCTTTTCATAGATCAAATTGGATATTTCTTAACATAAGAGAGATGTTGTATCTCTATTAGAATGTAAAAGAATTGTTCTTTGGTGATAAAGATCACCAAGATAATCCTATTGATTATGATTAGGCAATATTTGACATCAACTCGAGAAATTACTAAGAGTCATTAAATCCGATATGGTTAGGTAGAGACCTAGAAGGCTAGGCTATTTGAGAATGTTTTAACATAGGCAAAAAGGTTGTCTATAAAGAAACTCATTTGATAATAGTTATGCTGAAATCCATTTGGATCTTGTTATCTATAAACACACATTTTGAAATATAAGATATGTTAAAAAGGGATATGAAAATGTTATATCCAATGGTGAAAAACCATAAAAGTGTATTATTTATAGAAGTCTATTAATAGATTTACAAGATTCTCATAATTAGAACATCTATAAAGTTGAAGTAATCAAATTGTTTGATTTCTCTCATTGTATAGATGGACCGTGAGTGTATAAAAGGTTAGTGGGAGTGCGATCAATTTTTCTTTATCCTATCAATAAGATGACATCCTAATTATTATGAATGATATATGAATGTTATCTAATATGAAGTTTTAGTTTTTGAGAAAAACTTCTTCATGAAAGATTTGGCAGAAACACCCAACAAGATCTATAAAGATAGATTATGTAGATTGCTAAGTATCTCTAAATCATTAAACATAGTTAAAATGTTGAAGGAGTTCAACATGGAGAATTCTAAGGGAGGTCTGATTTACTTCAGATAAGAATTCATTATTCAAGGGCATGAACCCTAGGATAACACAAGTAAGGTTCTTAAAGTGTTAAGAAGCCTTATTCTGCATTATGTACTGAACTTGATATCTATTATGTTGTAATTGTTACATATAGTTATCAGTTAATCCAAATTTGGAATATTGGATCGTATATGGAAATTGTAAACTCATTGAAGATGGGTATATGTATTTGAATATAATCCATATGGGGTATATTTTATATTCACTTTAGTTGGTGAAATACTTAATAGAAGAACTGTATGAAAGATACAGTGGATTCCATTATTAAGGGTGAATTAATTGTCACATTGTCTAGGAGACTAATTGGATCTATAAGTTCATTTAGAACTTGGAGTTGTTCCGTCCATTGAGTTGCCCATACCTTGTTTTGTGACAACAATGGGTCTATAGCTCAAGCATAGGAACCACGTGTGACCCCGAAAAGTGGCCCACATGGGATAAAATGGGAGTCGCCACCTCATTTTTTAAAGGAAATAAAGAAAACCCTAAAATGTTTTATTTTCCAAAACAAGTGACTCCATGTTTAAAAATGGTAAGGCAAAAAGATCTTTCGAGAACCAAAGATTGTGTATTCGGAAGCTAAGTTACGATATGTAAAGGTTTTAGGCGAAGCCTATAGGCGCCTATATCGCCCTAAACGGTCTCTTAATTCAATTGTGCTAAATCAAAGTCTTAAACACATACAAATCAAACAATTATCATTACAAGGCAGCATGCATGTCATCTATTCATTCATCCACATGAGCAAGATAATAAAAGAGAAAAGAGGTAAAAGAAGAAAGAAAAGAAAACCTAAGGTGGACTTGAACCTCACGAAGAGCGCCTACGTACCATGTATAGAGATACATGGATCAAAGTCCACGTAGTTCGAAAGGAAATAGGGTTATAACCTAATAGGGGCCTATGGTAAACCCTAAATTTCCTTCTATAAATAAAAGAGTTTCCAAAGATAAATGATTCTCAAAAGATCTTTAGAAAATATGGTATTTCAAGTAAAGATAGAAACTTTCATTTGAAAATGAATTTTTTTTATGAAAGGAAACTATAGAAGTCTCCCATATCCCCCAATTAGGAAATAACCCTAGGAGGGAAAAACGGAAAGTTTTAAGGAAAGAAAGGTGAATTAAGGCACCTTCAAAACCTACTTACCTTAAGCAATAGAAACCTGCCAAGATAACCACCATCTTTCATAAGGTAATTACTTTATTTGCAAGATTTCATCTTACTATAGCCAAAATAATCACCCCACATTGGTGGGGTAATTGCACCTGTCATATCCTACTTTCTACGGGATTGTACCTGTCAAGCACCTGCAATTTGCATGCAATATATACCAAAAATACCAACAAACCAAGCTAGTTTCCAACCAAGCAATTATCATGCTTACACAAAGGCTATCACATGCTCAAATATGTCAATAATGTCAATGAACAAATCTGGACAAAATTGAAATAAGGTCTAAATCATCCACTAAACATGCTAACAAACAAGAATAGTGAATGAACATAAACCCTAACTCAACCCTAAATCCATTACATGCAAAAAAACCCTAAAATCCACTACCATGAATGCTCAAAATATAACATTAATGATAATAAACAAATCTTGACAGAATGGTATTAAGGCCTATATTCATCCACTAAACATGCAAACAACAGAAATAGTGAACAATCATAAACCCTAATTTGATCCTAGAACCATGACATGCATAAAAACCCTAAAATCCACTATATGAATGTTGAAAATATCATAGTTATTCTATATGCAGTACATATACGGCAACTATAAAGAAAAATCAAAAGAAAAATCCTAAGCTATCATGCTATATGCAACTTTCCTAAAACAAGGATGATAGAAACCCTAGAATCACAACTATGCTCTAAATCACATGAAATAACTCTAAATCATGCTAAACTCATCATGAATGACATTCCAATCATGCATATCAACCAATAGAAGCAACAACACATGATAAAAATGTAAGTTTGAATATGAAATATAGCTATTCTAAGCAAAAACCCTATTTCAGCACAATAGAAACCCTAGAATCCTAATTACACATGAAATCACATGGAATAACACTATAGCATGCAACTAACCATGAACAATATTCTAATCATCATATCAACTAATAAAAGCATCAACACATGATAAAAATATAGGCTTTAATATACGAAAGAGTTATTTCATGCAAAACCCTAATTTCAGCCCTATAGAAGCCCTAGAATCACAACTTCACATGAAATCACATGGAATAACACTATAACATGCATAACTAACCATGAATGATATTCTTATCACATATACTAACCATTAGAAGTATCAACATATGATAAAAATTCGACCTTAAACATGAAATAATGCTATTCTAGGCATGAACCCTAATTTCAATAAAAAGGAAGAAGAGAGGAAGGTATTCCTATGGTGGGGCCTTCTTGCTGCTGTAGAGACTCCTTCTCCTCTTATGAACTGCTGGAAACACTCTCCTTCAAGCCTCTAAGCAAAGCTCCAACCCTCTTTGAAGCTCTCTCTCTCTATCTCTCACTCAGAAATTAGGTTAAAATGCCCTAAGGATAGCTGTCATTACCTCTAAGTGCCTCCTCTAATGCTGAAGTATAGGGGATATTTATAGGGTTTAAGGGGAATCCATCAATGGTTGGGATTAAAACCCTAGATATTGATCCAAGGTTCCTTAAAGACTACTTTGGGGCTCATGTAGGTCAATTAGGGTTAAAAATAAGGTGGAATGGCGGCTAGAAGCGGAATAGTTCGAGAAAATAGGAGGGAGTCCGCTTCAGCACTCAAAAAAGGAAAGTGACTCGGGTGACCACTTGGGCTTGGGTGGCTATTAGCTTGGGCCCAGGTGGCTAGCAGCCCAGCCTAGGTGGTCACCCGAGGCCTCGTCACCTCTTGCCTTATTTTACCCCTTTCAGCTTCCAAATGTGTTTCAAGGCCCAAATCAATTCCGATTTTGATGAAATGAAAGCCAAAATGACCGTGTTTCGAAGGGGAATATGATTTGAGTCACTTTAGGGAAAAAAAACTCTAGCCATGACTGTATGGTTAGGTTTTACAAAGGTGGCTAACCGCTATGCACCACTGTCGCTTAGCTTAGGTATGCACACAAAGTCGCACCGATTGTCTTCCAATTCGAAATTCAACCTTCTAAAACACATTTAGGGATGAAATTAATACTAATCAAAGTCAAATAAGAGGGCATGGAGTGAAAATCATGAGCCGATTTGAGCTAACCTGAAGTGGGTCTCTTAACCAACCTAAGCCATGTTGAGCCATTTTAATCCCGAACCATCAATTCATTTAATTGAACCCATAAATACCTCAAATGCATCCACATGAACTCTAATTGATGACTTGGAGATCATTTCAAGGTCAAATGGAAAGTTTGTGACCTAAAGGACAATTATGCCCCTCAAGTTGCAAAAGTTCTTATTAACCCTCAAAATCAACTCCAAATCGAACCAAAATTCATACACATCATCCTCAAGACCTTAGAAACTCAATGCAAAAGACTAGACTCAAAAAGGAAACAAAAAGACACATAAAATGACAAACCCTAGCTAAGGTGGCAAAAATGGGGTGTGACACCACGGTCTCATCAAAAGTCCAAACACATATAGCGGCAATTCCAAGTGATTAGAGGAATCATTGGAAGGGGTAATAGATACATTATAGAAGATATTATCTACCTAAGTTTTTGTAGACCTACTAACTAAAGCTTTAAAATGTAATTGGCTATATCTAAGACCAACATCTTGAGAAGATAGGTATGCAATACATGGTTGATTGGCTTTAGTGCAAGTGGGAGATTGTTAGGATTATGCCCTAGGGCCAATCATAGAGATGATTGTTTAGGGATTAGGAACAATCACTTGATTTCATTTATGTGCGTCACATTTATTATTGATTTAATAAAAGGGCTTATTCTACTATGTTTATATGCATCATTTATATTTACATAATATGTCCATTGAGTTAGAGTTGAGAATATGGAATTACAAAGAGTTGTAATTTTGAGACTATAAATATATCTCTGTACTAAACTCCTAAAGCATTCCTAGTTGAAGGTTAACTATGATGGATAATAATGAACCATAGGACTAGCACTTGTTAGGTTGATTCTATAGGAGGATAGCTGGTCTCAAGCTATTTGTGTGGAGACACTACAACCAACAGATGGGTGCCTATTAATAGAATAGGCACACTGAATGTGACCAAAGATATGAGATAAACTGAATGGAGTTTTAACCTGCCTATCAATCAGTTTCTTATTGTTATAGTAGTACAAGTAATCCTTAGACCTGAGACACCATAGTTGTCTTATGCATGTAGCTTTAGAAGTTTGATAACACTAAGTGCAAATCCTTATAAGGGTCTGCAAGGGTGTTCATTAGTCCTACTGCTATATATATGAAGGCATGTGAGTGATCAGCAAGGAATCCATCAATCTTAGGAAAAAGAGAGAGAATGTCTCATATAGCATTCATAATATAACTCATTAAATCCATGGCCATGGTAGGATGAATATGAAAAGAGTTTCATGAGTTCATCAATGAGTTGATATCTATAAATGAGTATAAACTAATTAAACTAGGGACTTAACAAACTTCCATGTCCTATTGGTTCAATTAGAGACATTATGCAAATGGAAGGATGTAATTGTAACCTATAAACTATAAGAGAAGAGTTTTTTGTTAAATACTTATTCACTTCATTAAGGACTGTTAGGATTATGCCCTAGAGCCAATCATAGAGATGATTGTTTAGGGATTAGGAACAATCATTTGATTTCATTTATGTATGTCACATTTATTATTGATTTAATAAAAGGGCTTATTCTATTATGTTTATATGCATCATTTATATTTACATAATATGTCCATGGAGTTAGAGTTGAGAATATGGAATTACAAAGAGTTGTAATTTTGAGACTATAAATATATCTCTGTACTAAACTCCCAAAGCATTCCTAGTTGAAGGTTCACTATGATGGATAGTAATGAACCATAGGACTAGCACTTGTTAAGTTGACTCTATAGGAGGATAGCTAGTCTCAAACTATTTGTATGGAGACACTACAACCAACAAGTGGGTGCCTATTACGAGAATAGGTACACTGAATGTGACCAAAGATATGAGATAAACTGAATGGAGTTTTATCCTGCCTGTCAATCAGTTTCTCATTGTTATAGTGGTACAAGTAATCCTTAGACCTAAGACACCATAGTTGTCTTATGCATGTAGCTTTAGAAGTTTGATAACACTAAGTGTAAATCCTATTCAGGGTTTGTAAAGGTGTTCATTGGCCCTACTGCTATGTGTATGAAGGCATGTGAGTGATCAACAAGGAATCCATCACTCTCAGGAAAAAGAGAGAGAATGTCTCATATAGCATTCATAATATAACTCATTAAATCCATGGCCATGGTAGGATAAATATGAAAAGAGTTTCATGAGTTCATCAATGAGTTGATATCTATGAATGAGTATAAAGTAATTGAACTAAGGAATTGACAGACTTCCATGTCCTATTAGTTCAATTGGAGACATTGTGTTGAAGGAAGGATGCAATTGTAACCTATAAACTATAACAGAAGGGTTCTTTGTAAATAACTATTCACCTCATTAAGGACCACACCATGAGCCATATGCTAAGTGTTACTCATGGTTAGTAGAAGGCCTAATTGATATAAGTGAGTTATAATCAATTAGGGAATTGGAAGGAGTTCCAATTAGACCCTAAATGGAAAGAGTTCCATTGTGCACACCTCGTGCTATTCCTACTACTTGATGATGTGAACCCAATGGGTCACACACTGATCATGCAAGATGAGCTTTAAAGTCTATGAGAGAAAAGATATAAGTGCATAAAGAATAGTTCTTTAAGGCCAAATTTATATATGATATAATTAAGAAGGGTTATTGTGTAATTAATAGTAATTACACAAAACCCTAAGTGGGTTCTCCCTCATGGCCGGCCACCCCTTGGTGGGCTATATATATGTAGTGTGATGTAATGACATCACAACAAGTTCAACTCCCCAAAGGGCTGGCTGAAAATTCCAGCCTCCCTCTCTCTCTCCTCTCTTCTCCTACACTAGCAACAACAAGGAAAAGGAGGAAAGGATTTGAAGCTCTACCTAGGTGTGGATACCGTTGAAGGCAGCACACTTGAGCTGCTCATTCACAGCTGTCCAGAATCAAAGCTTGGAGCAAAAAGGAGAAGACAAAAATTCTGTAAGTGTTCTAACCCTCTTTGTAGTTAGGGTTTGATTTTGTGTTATGCATAGTTAGATTAATGGGCTGTGGAATCAAAGGAAAAATTTTTATATTCCGAACTTCAATTTTTCCCTCTTGTTTGATTCCCAATAGTGGTATCAGAGCCATGATTATGCATAATACAAAATACATATGGGCTGGTAATTATGGTGAAGTTGAATGATTTAAAAATCTGGAAATTTTTCTGCATAATTGGTTTTCCTCCATGGCTGAACCTAGGGTTTGGAACCCTAGGTCAATTCTCTTCTACTCCTCTTCTTATTGATGGTTAAGTGTAGCCATGGATGCAATACGTTGCAAAGGGTTTGAGTTTGGAGAAGAAGAATAAGGAAACTAGGGTTTTATAAAACTGTTATGAACAGTTTTCATGGTAGCCATGAAAAACCGTCATCTTGTTTTGCATGCCGAATTCAGAGTTCTTCTCCTAAAATTTTCGAGCCATATATGGTTAGAAAGCTCTTCAAATAAGCTTTCCAACCCAACAAACGGTGCATCAATCTGAGTTCTGTAGTGAAAGTTATGAATTTTTTACTACAGGCTGTCTGGAAAGACAGTTTTGCTCGGGAATGATGCAATAGCCACAACTTTGAGTTATTGATGGAGATCAAAGGCATGGCAATGGTTGCCACCACTTGGGCTATGTTATAGACATGGTATGGAAAGGTTCCCAAGCATTTAGATGCATCATAATTGGATTAAGATGCTAGAACAGAAGGAAGAAGGAAAAGAACACCATGGAGGCTGAATCTGGGTTTTAGAACCCTAAGGTTCTTACAATTAATTCTAATTAAAGCTGCTGTATTTATGATGGCAAATCATTGTAGGATCATTATATATCATGTGTATATGATTTTCTTTAAGTTTCAAAAAGGTTTTGATGGAAAAAGATTCAAAAATTTTGAAAATTTTTCATAAACAGCATAGCAGAATTTTTCTGCAGAAAGTCATCAATGGAGTTTTGATTAGAAATTGAGTTAGGGAACTCCAAATTGCATGAAACCAATTGAATTAGTTTCCTAAGACATGTAGGATACTGGGAAAATTCGTTTGGTAGCCTAATTCATTCATCTTGCTAGGTTTTAAATCAATTTCTGACAATGGACAGTATGCTGTAAATTTCTGGGCAGCCTACTGTTGCTTTTAATTGTTTAGAACAATTGGTGATGATTTGATCATCCAAACCTCTTCTATTAGCTTAGTATTTCATGTAGGGACATGATACAAAAGCTGGTTTCAATGGAGGAGTCGAATTGATAAGGTTTTAGAAGCTATTGTGACCTTGAAGGTCTGCAACAATGGCTCCAGCAATGGGTTTTGGAAACCCTAATTGTTCTTGATGATGGCAGCCACTTCCACCACTTCTCACATGTCCAAGGGCTTGTCCCACACCCCTGTAGTCCTCTCCCTTGGCTGGCCATGGCCTCCCACAGCCGTTGGTGGCCATGGCAGCCTAGCCAAGCTCAGGCAGCCCCCTGGTAGTGACGGCTGCATAGAGTTAAGGATGAACCCTAATTTTGAGTTAATGATGAAACCCTAATTTCATTATGGCATTAATTAAAACCCTAATTGGAATATTAATTACCTTAATTAAGAGTTAATGATTGGTCATTAAATGACCAATCATGGTTATTAATTGTTAGGGCATAATTAATACCATTAATGATGTCTAGGGTTAGGGTTTTGATAACCCTAATTAGTGTAATTTATTAAGGGTAATAAATACCCTATTTGGCATTAATTAAACCCTAATCCCTTTTATTAAATACCGTATGAACCTAGGGTTTTAATGATTGGTCATTAAATGACCAATCATAAGGCATTTAATGATTAGGGCTTGCATTTAGGGTTTAGGGTTTTAGGAAACCCTAATACACTAATTCATCATTTAATTGATTTTATTTAATTCCCATGTTAATTATTTAATTAATATTGATTAATTTTATAATGTTTTAAATGGTTTAAAATACAATTGGGGATTAAATTAAAATCTGGAAATTCTAAATTAAATGAAATTGTTTTGTTTAAATAAGGAAACCCTAATATTGGATATTAGAGTTATTTTAGGAAACTTTATATGTTTCTATTAATTTGATTAATTGAAACTAAATGTCTTAAATGTTAAGACTTTATTTAATTCTGGATATTTTGTTAAAACCTAATAAGATTAGGATGCATTAATGAGATTAATGTAAATCATTCAAGAGAATTACCATAATGCCCATATATTTTAATGCTTACAGTTTTTCTTTACATTATGCAATGAGATTGTATGTATGTGTTTGGATGATGATTATGGACTATACCCCTTAAACCAATTGTGATTGGCCGTCTTATGGGTTGTGAAATATTTTTCAAAGGGTTGTAATTTATTTATGGTGATGTAATTTTTTATTATTTGGGGCTTGTATGCCACCTTCCCCCTCTCTCTATCATTCTCTTATGTACCCCACATTCCCCTTATGTATCCCTTTCTATATATTATGTAAATGTTATGTAATCGAGAGCGCACTAAGGAGCATGGTGGACTCAAAAGAGCATAGTAGAGCCCAACAAGCCAATGGTGGAGACCATCAAGCTCATGGAGGAATTGGAGGACTTGAAAGCTTAGAGAAGACTTTCAAGAATGCATGCATGTTTCCATTGAATGTTTTACGATCACCTACACCTACAATAGACCTTGGATTCAATCTATTGGCTTGGATTGAATCTTCTTAGAGTCCATAATCATCATAGTGAGAGCTTTAATTTATGAGATAATTGTATTAGCTCCAATACCATAGTTTGGTATATGTTACCTATTTACTTAGGGACTAATATCAAAATATGGTACTTTATATATGTTGATATATAATAGCATGCAATGTATGATTTATAAAAGCATAAGATGTATGATTATAAATAGAATAATTTATATGTTTAAATTTTGATACATAGGATGCATGTTAATTTGATGAGACCCTTTAAAACCCCTCTTATTTAATATTAAGTTGAAAATGGAGAAGTCATTGGGGAATGAATTCTTCATTGCCTTCCATCATTATAGGATCATCTAACGTCCCTTAATGTGGGTACCTGGCTGCAGACATGTAGGAGCTACCCATATTAAAGACATTACTTGAAACTATCACATATGAGATATCATGGGGTGCCTAAATTGGTATATACCAAGAAACTAACATGTGAGGTATATATTTGGCAAAACATACCTGTGTGAATGATGGGTTTAACTTAACTAGGGAAGTATTCCAAGAAACTAACATGTGAGGTGTATATTCCCTAGAGGAAAACGATTGGAACTTGCTTATGAAGCAATAGACAAAGAGTTGTCTTCTTATTGTGGGTTAGAAGTCAAGAAACTAACATGTGAGGCTTCTAGGTCACAGTGGGACCCCAATCCCCATTAGGAATGAGATTCCCGAATTCCATTAGAGGGTGTATGGAATTTGATAAAATAGTGGGAGGTACCATATGATTAAAGACCCAATCATTATGGATAAAAATGAAATCTAATTCTCTGTTTATGTAGATTACCTAATTACTCACCTCAAAACCCCTATTTCCTAATTTATAGGATATTGATAGTTTGACTAAACCCGATTTCTTTGATTGACTTAGGAAATTGAGAATTGTTCTTAATTTCAAAAGATTGTTCATATGCTATTAGGCCTTTTCTTAAAGGCCCTCCATAAAACATCCTAAGAAGAAAAAGACACTATGCACAATTGGCATCTTGTTGTCATGCTATATGATAGTATTGATGACTAATGAGCTTCGAAAGCAAAATTAGTCAATGCAAATGCCTTTGATGTCCAACATCACATACAAAGGTTGTATGGTGAGTAAAATAATACTATAAAGTATAGTACTTATAAAGGACTTTTTCTAGACTAAGATGTAATAAAAGTTGTTTATTAATAATCATTCTTTTGAAAAATGATTAATCACATAGAATAGCTTGATAAACTAGATGTGATTTAAAATGGAAGCATAGAGGAAATCAAGTCTTGAAAAGTCAAAGACAAAGAAATATAATTATTTTGTAGTAAACATAAGGTATTGTAAAGGGAACTTGATAAAGTATCAGTCTTCCTAGAAGAACCAAACTTTTGAAGTTTTGGTTCATGCTCTAAACTAAATTGTTGGTTAGTTCTGCTTCTTGGTTTTTGGATTCTAGTGTAATCTAAATCGAAGCAGAAAGTTAAGTAGATAATAAGTTACCTTTAAAAAAATTTTGATAGAGCAAGAGTTGCTAGATTAATTTTGGAACTTATTTCTTAACTAGGTCATTTAAGACATTCTAGAAATTTGATTTCTGAATTTAAATGACTAATTAGAGCGAATGCAACGTATTCCGAGAATACAAGAGATGTAGAGACTCTCATTTAAATGTAACGATTATGACTTGGTTATGAGATGACCAAACCCATCTTTTACTTGGTGAAGTGAAAGAGTTACATTTATAATTTGACTAATACATTGTGATGTATATAGTCATGAAGAGCATGCATTCAATTATAGTAGACTCATCTTAGAATACCATAGCTCAATGGTGAATCTAAGAGAACGAATTAAACCCTATTAAGATATGGTTTGATCCATGATGAGTTTTACTAATGTATCCATCTAGGATATCCTTAAATTTGCTACATATTGATAATTTAGGGTTCATTCCAGTTTTGTCCCAATTATATCAGATATGATATGGGAAGAAACCCAACTTAAAGAAGTTAAGGCTTGGGCTTGTGCTACGTTTGTCTGGAAACATAATGTAGACAATCTGGAAATAAGGTCAAGTAAGTGTTGAATTGTGGTATATCCTAAAAGTGGTTGGGATAGTATTTCTATTACTCTAATGAACAAAAGTTGTCCATTAGGATGATTGCTGGATTTTCTTGAGAAAGAGTTCATTCAAGAAAGATGCAAAAGTAGATAGAATTTACAGAATTGTTTGTAAAGCCACAAACCAACAAAGATCCAACCCTTGCCCCTATTGAGGCAAAAACCCTTAACTACACTACAATCTTTTCATAGATCAAATTGGATATTTCTTAACATAAGAGAGATATTGTATCTCTACTAGAATGTGAAAGAATTGTTCTTTGGTGATAAAGATCACCAAGATAATCCTACTGATTATGACTAGACGATGTTTCACATCAACTCGAGAAATGACTAAGGGTCATTAAATCCAATATGGATAGGTAGAGACCTAAAAGGCTTGGCTATTTAAGAATGTTTTCAACATAGGCAAAAAGTTGTCTATAAAGAAACTTGTTTGATAATAGTTATGCTGAAATCCATTTGGATCTTGTTATCTATAAACACACATTTTGAATATGAGATATGTCAAAAAGGATATAAAGATGTTATATCAAATGGTGAAAAACCATAAAAGTGTGTAAGTTATAGAAGTCTATTAATAGACTACAAGGTTCTCATAATTAGAACATCTATAAAGTTGAAGTAATCAAATTGTTTGATTTCTCTCATTGTATAGATGGACCATGAGTGTATAAAAGGTTAGTGGGAGTGCGATCGTTTTTCTTTATCCTAAGTATAGATGACATCCTAATCATTATGAATGATATATGAATGACATCCTAATCGTTTTGGTTTTTGGAGAAAAACTAATTCATGAAAGATTTGGCAGAAGCATCCAATAAGATCTATAGAGATAGATCATATAGATTGCTAAGTATCTCCAAATCATCAAACATAGTTGAAATGTTGAAGGAGTTCAACATGGAGAATTCTAAGGGAGGTCTGATTTACTTCAGATAAGAATTCATTATTTAAGGGCATGTGCCCTAGGATAACACAAGTAAGGTTCTTAAAGTGTTAAGAAGCCTTATTCTACACTATGTATTGAACCTGATATCTATTATGTTGTAATTGTTACAAATAGTTATCAGTCAATTCAAATTTGGAATATTGGATTGTATATGGAAATTGTAAACTCATAGTAGATGGGTATATGGATTTGGATATAATCCATATGGGGTATATTTTATATTCACTTTAGTTGATGAAATACTTAATGGAAGAACTGTATAAAAGATACAGTGGATTCCATTATTAAGGGTGAATTAATTGTCGCATTGTCTAGGAGACTGTTTGGATCTATAGGTTCATTTAGAACTTAGAGTTGTTCCTTCCATTGAGTTGCCCACACCTTGTTTTGTGACAACAATGGGTCTATAGCTCAAGTATAGGAATCACGGTCTCATCAAAAGTCCAAACACATAGAGCGACAATTCCAAGTGATTAGAGGAATTATTGGAAGAGGTAATAGATACATTACAGAAGATATTATCTACATAAGTTTTTGTAGACCTACTGACTAAAGCTTTAAAACATAATTGGTTATGTCTAAGACCAACATCTTGAGAAGATAGGTATGCGATACATGGTCGATTGGCTTTAGTGCAAGTGGGAGATTGTTAGGATTATGCTCTAGAGCCAATCATAGAGATGATTGTTTAGGGATTAGGAACAATCATTTGATTTCATTTGTGTATGTCACATTTATTATTGATTTAATAAAAGGGCTTATTCTATTATGTTTATATGCATTATTTATATTTACATAATATGTCCATGGAGTTAGAGTTGAGAATATGGAATTACAAAGAATTGTAATTTTGAGACTGTAGATATATCTCTATACTAAACTCCTAAAGCATTCCTAGTTGAAGGTTTACTATGATGGACAATAATGAACCATAGGACTAGCACTTGTTAGGTTGACTCTATAGGAGGATAGCTAGTCTCAAGCTATTTGTGTGGAGACACTACAACCAACAAGTGGGTGCCTATTACGAGAATAGGTACACTGAATGTGACCAAAGATATGAGATAAACTGAATGGAGTTTTATGCTGCCTGTCAATCAGTTTCTCATTGTTAGAGTGGTGCAAGTAATCCTTAGACCTGAGACACCATAGTTGTCTTATGCATGTAGGTTTAGAAGTTTGATAACACTAAGTGCAAATCCTATTCAGGGGTTTGCAAAGGTGTTCATTGGCCCTACTGCTATGTGTATGAAGGCATGTGAGTGATCAACAAGGGATCCATCACTCTCAGGAAAAAGAGAGAGAATGTCTCATATAACATTCATAATATAACTCATTAAATCCATGGCCATGGTAGGATGAATATGAAAAGAGTTTCATGAGTTCATCAATGAGTTGATATCTATGAATGAGTATAAAGTAATTGAACTAGGGACTTGACAGACTTCCATGTCCTACTAGTTCAATTGGAGACATTGTGTTGAAGGAAGGATACAATTGTAACCTATAAACTATAACAGAAGGGTTCTTTGTAAATGACTATTCACCTCATTAAGGACCACACCATGAGCCATATGCTAGGTGTTACTCATGGTTAGTAGAAGCCCAAATTGATATAAGTGAGTTATAATCAATTAGGGAATTGGAAGGAGTTTCAATTAAACCCTAAATGGAAAGAGTTCCATTATGCACATCTTGTGCTATTCCTACTACTTGATGATGTGAACCCAATGGGTCACACACTGATCATGCAAGATGAGCTTTTAGGTCTATGAGAGAAAGGGTATGAGTGCATAAAGAATAGTTCTTTGAGGCCATGTTTGTATTTGATATAAACAATAGGGGTTATTGTGCAATTTAGGGAAATTGCACAAAACCCTAAAAGGGTTTCCCCCCTAGGGCTGGCCCCTTTAGTGTGGACTATTTAAGTCACACTATGATGTGTGATATCATTACTTTTGGAAGACACCAAGGGCTGGCCAGAATTTCCAGCCTCCCTCTCTCTCTCTCCTCTCTTCTCCTACACTAGCAACAACAAGGAAAATAGGAAAGGACTTGAAGCTCTAGCTAGGTGTGGATACCGTTGGAGGCAGCACACTTGGCCTGCTCATTCACCGCTGTCCGGAATCAAAGCTTGGAAGAAAAAGGAGAAGACAAAAATTCTGTAAGTGTTCTAACCCTCTTTGTAGTTAGGGTTTGATTTTGTGTTATGCATAGTTAGATTCATGGGATTGGGAATCGTAGGAAAAATTTTTATATTCCGCACTTCTATTTTTTCCTCTTGTTCGATTCCCAACACTTTAATTTATGAGATAATTGTTTTAAGCTCCAATACAATAGTTTGGTATATGTTACCTATTCACTTAGGGACTAATATCAAAATATGGTACTTTATATATGTTGATATATAATAGCATGCGATGTATGATTTATAAAGCCTGAGATGTATGATTATAAATAGCAAAATTTATATGTTTAAATTTTGATACATGGGATGCATGTTAATTTGATGAGACCCTTAAAACCCCTCTCTTTTAATATTAAGTTGAAAATGAAGAAATCATAGGGAATGAATTCTTCATTGCCTTCCATCATTATAGGATCATCTAACGTCCCTTAGTGTGGGTACCTGGCTGCAAACATGTAGGAGCTACCCATGTTAAAGACATTTCTTGAAACTATCACATATGAGATATCATGGGGTGCCTAAACTGGTATAATGTGAGGTATATATTTGGCGAAACATACCTGTGTGAATGATGAGCTTAACTTAACTAGGGAAGTATTCCAAGAAACTATAATGTGAGGAGTATGTACCCTAGAGGCAAAATGGTTGGAACTTGCTTATGAAGCAATAGACAAAGAGTTGTCTTCTCATTGTGGATTAGAAGTCAAGAAACTATAATGTGAGGCTTCTAGGTCACAGTGGGACCCCAATCCCCATTAGGAATGAGATTCCCGAATTCCATCAGAGGGTGTATGGAATTTGACAAAATAGTGGGAGGTACCATATGATTAAAGACCCAATCATTATGGATAAAAATGAAATCTAATTCTCTGTTTATGTAGATTACCTAATTACTCACCTCAAAACCCCTGTTTCCTAATGTAGGATATTAATAGTTTGACTAAACCCGATTTCTTTGATTGACTTAGGAAATTGAGAATTGTTCTCAATTTCAAAAGATTGTTTATATGCTATTAGGCCTTTTATTAAAGGCCCTCCATAAAACATCCTAAGAAGAAAAAGACACTATGCGCAATTGGCATCTTGTTGCCATGCTATATGATGGTATTAATGACTAATGAGCTTCAGAAGCAAAATTAGTAAATGCAAGTGCCTTTGATGTCCTACATCACATACAAAGGTTGTATTGTGAGTAAAATAATACTATAAAGTATAGTACTTGTAAAGGACTTCTTCTGGACTAGGATGTAATAAAAGTTGTTTATTAATAATCATTCTTTTGAAAATGATTAATCACATAGAATAGCTTGAGAAGCTAGATGTGATTTAAAATGGAAGCATAGAGGAAAGCAAGTCTTGAAAAGTCAAAGACAAAGAAATATAATTATTTTGTAGTAAACATAAGGTATTGTAAAGGGAACTTGATAAAGTATCAGTCTTCCTAGAAGAACCAAACTTTTGAAGTTTTGGTTCATGCTCTAAACTAAATTGTTGGTTAGTTCTGCTTCTTGGTTTTTGGATTCTAGTGTAATCTAAATCGAAGCAGAAAGTTAAGTAGATAATAAGTTACCTTTAAAAAAAATTTAATAGAGCAAGAGTTGCTAGATTAATTTTGGGAACTTATTTCTTAACTAGGTCATTTAAGACATTCTAGAAATTTGATTTCTGAATTTAAATGACTAATTAGAGTGAATGCAACATATTCCGAGAATACAAGAGATGTAGAGACTCTCATTTAAATGTAGCGATTATAATTTGCTTATGAGATGACCAAACCCATCTTTTACTTGGTGAAGTGAAAGAGTTACATTTATAATTTGACTAATACATTGTGATGTATATAGTCATGTAGAGCATACATTCAATTACAGTAGACTCATCTTAGAATACCATAGCTTAATGGTGAATCTAAGAGAACGAATTGAACCCTATTAAGATATGGTTTGATCCATGATGAGTTTTACTAATGTATCTATCTAGGATATACCTTAAAATTGCTACATATTGATAATTTAGGGTTCACTCCAGTTTGGTCCCAATTATATCAGATATGATATGGCAAGAAACCCAACTTAAAGAAGTTAAGGCTTGGGCTTGTGCTACGTTTGTCTGGAAACATAATGTAGACAATCTGGAAATAAGGTCAAGTAAGTGTTGAATTGTGGTATATCCCAAAAGTGGTTGGGATAGTATTTCTATTACTCTAATGAACAAAACTTGTCCATTAGGATGTTTGCTGGATTTTCTTGAGAAAGAGTTCATTGAAGAAAGATGCAAAAGTAGGTAGAATTTATAGAATTGTCTGTAAAGCCACAAACGAACAAGGATCCAACCCTTGTCTCTGTTGAGACAAAACCCTTAACTACACTACAATATTTTCATAGATCAAATTGGATATTTCTTAACATAAGAGAGATATTGTATCTCTATTAGAATGTGAAAGAATTGTTCTTTGGTGATAAAGATCACCAAGATAATCCTATTGATTATGACTAGACGATGTTTCACATCAACTCGAGAAATGACTAAGAGTCATTAAATCCAATATGGACAGGTAGAGACCTAAAAGGCTTAGCTATTTAAGAATGTTTTCAACATAGGCAAAAAGTTGTCTATAAAGAAACTTGTTTGATAATAGTTATGCTGAAATCCATTTGGATATTGTTATCTATAAACACACATTTTGAATATGAGATATGTCAAAAAGGATATAAAGATGTTATATCAAATGGTGAAAAACCATAAAAGTGTGTAAGTTATAGAAGTCTATTAATAGACTACAAAGTTCTCATAATTAGAACATCTATAAAGTTGAAGTAATCAAATTGTTTGATTTCTCTCATTGTATAGATGGACCATGAGTGTATAAAAGGTTAGTGGGAGTGCGATCGTTTTTCTTTATCCTAAGTATAGATGACATCCTAATCATTATGAATGATATATGAATGACATCCTAATCGTTTTGGTTTTTGGAGAAAAACTAATTCATGAAAGATTTGGCAGAAGCATCCAACAAGATCTATAGAGATAGATCATATAGATTGCTAAGTATCTCCAAATCATCAAACATAGTTGAAATGTTGAAGGAGTTCAACATGGAGAATTCTAAGGGAAGTCTGATTTACTTCAAATAAGAATTCATTATTCAAGGGCATGTGCCCTAGGATAACACAAGTAAGGTTCTTAAAGTGTTAAGAAGCCTTATTCTACACTATGTATTGAACCTGATATCTATTATGTTGTAATTGTTACAAATAGTTATCAGTCAATTCAAATTTAGAATATTGGATTGTATATGGAAATTGTAAACTCATAGTAGATGGGTATATGGATTTGGGTATGATCCATATGGGGTAGATTTTATATTCACTTTAGTTGATGAAATACTTAATGGAAGAACTGTATGAAAGATACAGTGGATTCCATTATTGAGGATGAATTAATTGTCGTATTGTCTAGGAGACTGTTTAGATCTATAAGTTCATTTAGAACTTGGAGTTGTTCCTTCCATTGAATTGCCCATACCTTGTTTTGTGACAACAATGGGTCTATAGCTCAACCATAGGAATCACGGTCTCATCAAAAATCCAAACACATAGAGCGGCAATTCCAAGTGATTAGAGGAATCATTGGAACAGGTAATAGATACATTACAGAAGATATTATCTACATAAGTTTTTGTAGACCTACTGACTAAAGCTTTAAAACATAATTGGTTATGTCTAAGACCAACATCTTGAGAAGATAGGTATGTGATACATGGTCGATTGGCTTTAGTGCAAGTGGGAGATTGTTAGGATTATGCCCTAGAGCCAATCATAGAGATGATTGTTTAGGGATTAGGAACAATCATTTGATTTCATTTATGTATGTCACATTTATTATTGATTTAATAAAAGGGCTTATTCTATTATGTTTATATACATCATTTATATTTACATAATATGTCCATGGAGTTAGAGTTGAGAATATGGAATTACAAAGAGTTGTAATTTTGAGACTATAGATATATCTCTGTACTAAACTCCTAAAGCATTCCTAGTTGAAGGTTCACTATGATGGATAGTAATGAACCATAGGACTAGCACTTGTTAGGTTGACTCTAGAAGAGGATAGCTAGTCTCAAGCTATTTGTGTGGAGACACTACAACCAATAAGTGGGTGCCTATTACGAGAATAGGTACACTGAATGTGACCAAAGATATGAGATAAACTTAATGGAGTTTTATTCTGCCTGTTAATCAGTTTCTCATTGTTATAGTGGTACAAGTAATCCTTAGACCTGAGACACCATAGTTGTCTTATGCATGTAGCTTTAGAAGTTTGATAACACTAAGTGCAAATCCTATTCAAGGGTTTATAAAGGTGTTCATTGGCCCTACTGCTATGTGTATGAAGGCATGTGAGTGATCAACAAGGAATCCATCATTCTCAGGAAAAAGAGAGAGAATGTCTCATATAGCATTCATAATATAACTCATTTAATCCATGGCCATGGTAGGATGAATATGAAAAGAGTTTCATGAGTTCATCAATGAGTTGATATCTATGAATGAGTATAAAGTAATTGAACTAGGGACTTGACAGACTTCCATGTCCTATTAGTTCAATTGGAGACATTGTGTTGAAGGAAGGATTTGTAAATAACTATTCACCTCATTAAGGACCACACCATGCACCATATGTTAGGTGTTACTCATGGTTAGTAGAAGCCCTAATTGATATAAGTGAGTTATAATCAATTAGGGAATTGGAAGGAGTTCCAATTAGACCCTAAATGGAAAGAGTTCCGTTGTGCACACCTCGTGCTATTCCTACTACTTGATGATGTGAACCCAATGGGTCACACACTGATCATGCAAGATGAGCTTTAAAGTCTATGAGAGAAAGGGTATAAGTGCATAAAGAATAGTTCTTTAAGGCCAAATTTATATATGATATAATTAAGAGGGTTTATTGTGTAATTAATAGTAGTTACACAAAACCCTAAGTGGGTTCTCCCTCATGGCCGGCACCCCCTTGGTGGGCTATATATATATATGTAGTGTGATGTAATGACATCACAACAAGTTCAACTCCCCAAAGGGCTGGTTGAAAATTCCGGCCTCCCTCTCTCTCTCTCCTCTCTTCTCCTACACTAGCAACAACAAGGAAAAGGAGAAAAGGATTTAAAGCTCTAGCTAGGTGTGGATACCATTGGAGGCAGCACACCTGGGCTGCTCATTCACCACTGTCTAGAATCAAAGCTTGGGGCAAAAAGGAGAAGACAAAAATTCTATAAGTGCTCTAACCCTCTTTGTAGTTAGGGTTTGATTTTGTGTTATGCATAGTTAGATTCATGGGCTGTGGAGTCAAAGGAAAACTTTTTATATTCTGCACTTCAATTTTTTCCTCTTGTTTGTTTCCCAATAAGGACAACACCATGAACCATATGCTAGGTGTTATTCATGGTTAGTAGAAGCCCTAATTGATATAAGTGAGTTATAATCAATTAGGGAATTGGAAGGAGTTCCAATTAGACCCTAAATGGAAAGAGTTCCATTGTGCACACCTCGTGCTATTCCTACTACTTGATGATGTGAACCCAATGGGTTATACACTAATCGTGCAAGAAGAGCTTTAAATTCTATGAGAGAAAAGGTATAAGTGAATAAAGAATAGTTCTTTAAGAGCCCATTTGTATTTGATATAAATAATAGGGAATTTAGAAAAATTGCACAAAACCCTATTAGGGTTCTCCTCTATAACTGGCCCTTTTAGTGGGGACTATATAAGTCTCACATAATGATGTGTGACATATATATATCATTTTCCCAAGCCCTAGTCGTCCAAGCCGTTGGAGGCTTTCTTCTTTCTCTCTCTTCTCTACCTCTAGCAACAACAAGGAAGAAGAAGGAAAAAGCTTGAAGCTCTAGCGAGGTGTGGATACTGTTGGAGGCAGCACACTTGGGCTGCTTATTCACTGCTATCCAAAGTCGAAACTTGGAGCAAAAAGAAGAAGACTTTCAAACTGTAAGTGTTCTAACCCTCTTTGTAGTTAGGGTTTGATTTTGTATTATGCACAGTTAGATCCATGGGATTGGCAATCGTAGGAAAAAATTTTATATTCCGCATTTCGATTTTTCCCTCTTGTTCGATTCCAACATATTCTAGCTATTGGGTATAGAATAGAGAGGAAAAACAAACAAAGGCAGAATAAAATTTTTCCTACGATTCCCAAACCCATGAATCTTAATTATGCTTAATACAAAAACCATAAACCAAACTACCAAGAGAGTTAGGATACTTACCGTTGAATAAAGTCTTCTCCTTTGTGCTCCAAGCTTCGATTCTGATTGAGCAGTCCAAGCGTACTGCCTCCAACAGTATCCACACCTAGCTAGAGCTTGATGTCCTTTCCTTCTTCTTCCTTATGGTTGCTAGAGGTGGAGAAGAGAGAGAGAGAGAGAACCTCTTAGAAATTTCGGCCAGCACTAGTGGGTGTGTTAATGTGATGATGTCATCCCCACATAATGGGCATTATATAGCCCATTAATAGGGCCGGCCATAGGGGGATTCCTAACCCTAGTGTGTTTTGTGTAATTACTCTTAATTACACAATTAGCCCACTAGTTTGCATCAAATACAAATTAACCCTTACAAAACTTTTCTTTAATCAATTATACCCTTTCTCTCATAAACAATCAAGCTCTCTTAGTATGATCAGTGTGTGACCCATTGGGTTCACATCATCAAGTAGTAGGAATAGCACATGTTGTGCACAATGGAACACTTTCCACTAAGGGTCTAATTGGAACTCCTTCCGATTCCCTAATTGATTATAACTCATTTATATCAATTAGGGCTTCTACTAACCATGAGTAACACCTAGCATATGGCTCATAATGTGGTCCTTAATGAGGTGAATAGTCATTTACAAAGAACCCTTTTGTTATAGTTTATAGGTTACAATTCCATCCTTCCATCAACACAATGTCTCCAATTGAACTAATAGGACACGGAAGTCTGTCAAGTCCCTAGTTCAATTACTTTATACTCATTCATTAATATCAACTCAATGATGAACTTATGGAAACTCCTTTCCATATTCATTCTACCATGGGCCCATGGATTTAATGAGTTATATTCAATGAATGCTATATGAGACATTCACTCTCTTTTTCCTGAGAGTGATAGATTCCATGTTTAATCACTCACATGCCTTCACACACATAGCAGTAGGGCCAATGAACACCCTCACAGACCCTTGAATAGGATCTGCACTTAGTGTTATCAAACTTCTAAAGCTACATGCATAAGACAACCATAGTATCTCAGATCTAAAGATTACTTGTACCACTATAACTATGAGAAACTGATTGACAAGCAGGTTAAAACTCCATTCAGTTTATCTCATATCTTTGGTCACATTCAGTGTACCTATTCTTATAATAGGCACCCACTTATTGGTTGTAGTGTCTCCATACAAATAGCTTGAGACTAGCTATTCTCCTATAGAGTCAACCTAACAAATGCTAGTCCTATGGTTCATTACTGTCCATCATAGTGAACCTTCAACTAGGAATGATTTAGGAGTTTAGTGCATAGATATATTTACAGTCTCAAAATTACATCCCTTTGTAATTTGATATTCTCAACTCTAACTCCATGGACATATTATGTAAATATAAATGATGCATATAAACGTAATAGAATAGGCCCTTTTATTAAGTCAATAATAAATGTGACATGCATAAATGAAATCAATTGATTGTTCCTAATTTCCTAAACAATCATCTCTATGATTGGCTCTAGGGCATAATCTTAACAATCTCCCACTTGCACTACAGCTAATCCACCATGTATCTCGTACTCATATCCTGTTGGTGGTGATGCAATACATTTGGGTCATAGCCTTAGTGAAGGGTATTCTTAATTCTCTGTTGTATTAAACTTCTATATGTATATGTCATCTCTTCCAATGATCTCTCTAATCACTTGGAATTGCCGCTTAAAGTTTGGACTTTTGATGAGACCGTGGATCCTTGTCTTGAGCAATAGCCCCATTATTGTCGCAAAAACAATGGTAAAGGCTTCTTAATGTCAGGAACCACTCCTAGTTCTGTAATGAACTTACTCATCCAAACATGCAGCAATGCACTCAAATTTACAACTCCACCATTTAGGTGAGAACATACCTCGATGTTGATCTCCCATCATCATCGTCAGATTGAAAATCTGAATCCGTTATGCTAACCATTTCTAAGTTTCTTTCTCCATAGACAAGGCATAGGTCCTTAGTTCTTCTTAACTTAAAGATAGCCTTGACTGCTCCCAGTGTACCGTACCTGGGTTTGCCTGATATCTGCCTGTAACATTTATAGTAAAACGGATATCTGGTCATGTACTTAGCATAGCATATGCTTTTAGACAACTTGATTTCATGTCTGACAGGAATTAGACTTCTCTTGAAATCATGTATTTTGAACCCATTCAAAATCTTGTCTACATACATCGATTAGGAAAGACTTAACATCCTTTAAGATCTATCTCTATAGACCTCTATTCCCAGAATATAGGATGCTTCTTCCAAATCTTTTATGGAGAAACTCTATGAAAAACCAATTTTTCACTTTTGACAACATCTCTACATTATTCCCTAATAAGTAGAACGCCATTCACTTATAGGACCATAAATGTGATCGCATTCCCACTAACCCTTTGTACAATCATGGTACAATAATGGGTTTTGTCTCAACAGGGATAGGGGTTGCATCAATGTTGGTTTGTGTCTCATTAGACAACTCTTTGAGTTCTATTTTCCTGTTATTGCCTCCTTCTTGAATAAACTCTTTTTCAAGAAAGATTACAAACTTACTAACAAACACTTTTGTTCATCAGGATGATAGATATGATATCCTAAACTCCTTTTAGGATAAACCACAAACCTACATTTAAGTTATTTTGATTTCCAATTTAGTTACATCATGTGTCTCTACATATCCAGTGCAACCCCATACCTTAACATGCTTAAGGTTTGGTGCTTCCCTTTCCATATCTCATATAGGTCTTAAGGGACAGCCTTGGTTTGAACTCTATTTCACAGGTACGTGGCAATTTCTAGGGCATATCCTAACAAGGATAATATTAGGTCATTGTAACTTATCATGGATCGGACCATATCCAATAAGATCCTCTTCCTCCTTTCTGACACACCATTTAGTTATGGTGTTCTAAGAGGTGTCCATTAAAATAGAATGCTTGTTTGAACAAGTTGATCTGAAAGATCACCAGTTAAATGTTCGCCTCCTCGATCCAATTGAAGAGCTTGATACTTTTACTAGTTTGTTTCTCCACTTTATATCTAAATTCTTTGAACTTTTCAAATGATTCAGATTTATACTTCTTTAAGTATACACACCCAAACCTAGAATGAATCATCGGTAAAGGTTGTAAAGTAAAAGAAACCTCTTCATACATCACTATGTATATTTTGTTCTATTAAGATTATTAGCATTCAATTTAGAACTATCATGCTCTATGCAACTAACATTTAGTTTAGAGCATGATCCATACCTTCCGAAGGTCGATTCTTTAGAGTATCCAGATACTCCTGGCAGTTACGTTTCCAGTGCCCATCCTTGCCATAGTGAAAACAGGTTCCTTTGGCCTTGTCGGTATTACCTTTCTTGATGCCTCCCTTCGGCTTTAAGTTCTTCTTCTTCTTCCCTTGGGTACTCTTACCCTTGCCTTTTCCCTTACCCTTGGGCTTAGGTTTGGCTTTGGAAATAGAAGCTCCATCAAATGCGAGCAAAGAACTTTTCCCTTTCTTCATCGTCTCCTCAATCATCTTGAGCAAATTGTGTAGCCCAGGGAGAGTGGGCTCAAGCTTGTTCATATGAAAATTCATAATGAACAGCCCAAATGAATCAGGAAGGGATTGCAGAATAATGTCTAAACACATATCAACTTCAATGATCACATCAAACTTCTCAAGCTGCTCGATATGGTTGATCATCTTCAAGGTGTGATCAGTCACGGATGAACCCTCGTTCATCCTTGCCTTGAATAGATCCTTGACAATATTATATTTAGCGGTCCTACTTTGCTCCCCATACAACTCTTGTAAGTGGAGAAAGATGTCGGGAGCGCTACTCATGGACTCATGTTGCTTTGAAGCTCAGGGCTTATGGATGCCATCATATAGCATCTTGCCTTTAGGTTGTCGTCTATGCGCTTCTGATAAGCATCTTTCTCCTACTGAGTTGCAGCCTCAGCAGGAGCCTTAGGAAGTGGGCCATCAAGTGTGGAGGTAATCTTTTTGGAATTTAAAACTATTTTCAAATTCCTTAGCCAATCAAGATAATTAGGTCCAGTCAAACGGTTGGTGTCCAGAATTTTGGATAACAGGTTGAGGTGAGCTATTTTAATGAACTACATATAGAAATTAAAATAGAGAATTAGATTTCATTTTTAATCCATAATGATCGGGTCTTTAATTATATGGTACCTCCCACTATTTTATCAAATTCCATAGACCCTCTAATGGAATTCAAGAATCTCATTCCTAATGGGGATTGGGGTCCCACTGTGACCTAGAAGCATCACATTATAGTTTCTTGACTTCTAACCCACAATAAGAAGACAACTCCTTGTCTATTGCTTCATAAGTAAGTTCCAATCATTTTGCCTCTAGGGTGCATACTCCTCACATTATAGTTTCTTGGAATACTTCCCTAGTTAAGTTAAACCCATCATTCACATAGGTATGTTTCGCCAAATATATACCTCACATTATAGTTTCTTGGTATATACCAGTTTAGGCACCCCATGATATCTCTATATGTGATAGTTTCAAGTAATGTCTTTAATATGGGTAGCTCCTACATGCTTGCAGCCAGGTACCTACATTAAGGGACGTTAGATGATCCTATAATGATGGAAGCCAATGAAGAATCCATTCCCTAATGTATTCTCCATTTCCAACTTAATATTAAAAGGGAGGGGTTTTAAGGGTCTAAGCAAATTAACTAGTCTAACATACATCTCATGCATTTAAATAAAAATATATAACAACATTATATATGTAATCCACTTATCGATATTAGTCATTATAAGGTGACATATAACGATCTTTGGATTTAGAGCTATCTCTATTAATGTCATTAAAAGCTCCCACTATGATGATTATGGATTTTAAGAAGATTCAATCCAAGCCAATGAATTGAATCCAAGGTCTAAGGAGGATGTAGGTGATCGTAAAACATTTATTCGAAACATAGCATGCACTCTTGAAAATCTTCTCCAAGCTTTCAAGTTCTTCAATCTCCTCCATTAGCTTAATGGTCTCCACCATAGGCTTGTTGGGCTCCACCATGCTCCTTAGTGCACTCTCGATTACATAATATTTACATAATTTAAAGAAAGGGATACATAAGGGGAATGTGGGGTACATAAGAGAATGATAGAGAGAGAAAGAAGAAGAAGGTGGCATGCAAGCCCCAAATAAATAATACATCACCAAAATTAACAATTCTTGAAAATTAATACAACCCATTCATAAGACGGCCAATCACAATTGGTTTAAAGGTATAGTGCATAATCATCATCCATCCATAACCATACAATCACATTGCATAATAAAGGAAACTGTAAGCAATAAACATATGGGCATTTATGGTAACTCTATTAATTTATTTTAATTAATCTCATTAATGTGTCCTAATCTTATTAAGAGATGCATAAGTTCCAGAATTAATTAAGTCTTAACATTTAAGACATTTAATTTCAATTAATCAAATCAATTGAAACATTTAAAGTCCCCTAATTAAACTCTAATATCAAATATTAGGATCTTTTTAATTAAACAAAACAATTTTATTTAATTAAAATTTCTAGATTTTTGTTTAATCCTAAATTGTGTTTTAAACCATTTAAAACAATATAAAATTAATCACCATTAATTAAATAATCAATTTCGGAATTAAATAAAATCATTTTATTAATTAATTAGTGCATTAGGGTTTCTTAAAACCCTAAACCCTAAATGCATTAACTCTAAACCCTAAGTGTAACCCTAATGCATTAAATGCCTTATGATTGGTCAATTAATGACCAATCATTTAAACCCTAGGTTTATACGGTATTAATGATTAGGATTAGGGTTTAATTAATGCCACCTAGGATATTAATTACACCTAATTAATATGCACTAATTAGGGTTTCTAAAAACCCTAAACCTTAAACCTATTAAATGCCAATGATTAATTACTAAACCCTTAATGATCATGATTGGTCATTAATGACCAATCATTTAACCCTACGTTAGACACATTAATTCCTAGGTTTAGTTATTAATTAATGCATTAATAGAATTAGGGTTTAATTAATATGAATTAGGGTTTCCTAAACCCAAAACCCTAGACATCATAAATGCAATTAATTATACCCTAATGATTAATAACCATGATTGGTCAATTAATGACCAATCATTAAACACTTTAATAAAGGTAATTAATAGCTTAGTTAGGGTTTTAATTAATGCCATTAATAGATTAGGGTTTCGTCATTAATAGAAATTAGGGTTTCCTAAGAAACCCTAGGTTTGCCACCAAAATCATGGGACTGCCATGGCTAGGCCACGGCAAGGCCAGGGGGCTGCCATGGCTAGGCCACGGCTAGACTAAGCGGCTGTCAAGACTTGGCAAGGCTAGGGACACGTGCTAGGGTGTGGGCCAAGCCCATTGGACACGTGTCGACTGGCCAATAGGGCTGTCTTCTTCAAAGAACATTAGGGTTTCAAGAACCTAGTGCTGGCACCAGCATGGGAGGACCTCCAAGGTCACAATTGTTTCTAAAACTCAATTAATTCGACTCCACCAACAAAACCAGCTTTTGTATCATGTCACTACATGAATTACTAAGCTAATTGAAGTGGTTTGGAAGATCAAATCATCCCCAATTGTTCTAAACAATTCAAGAACAGTAAGCTGTCCAGAATTTGACAACATACTGTCCCTTGTCACAAATTGATTTAAAACCTAGCAAGATGATTAATTCAGGCTACAAACTTATTTTTCCTAGTATCCTACATGTCTTAGGAAACTAATGAAAGTGGTTTCATACAATTTGGAGTTCCCTAGCTCAAGATATGAACAAAACTCCATTGATGACTTTCTGTAGGAAAACAGCCTACTGTGTTCTTCCAAGAAATCAAACTTTTTGATTCTTTATGCATCAAGACTCCTTTTATTATTAAAGAATATGGTCTATGCATCATATATCATCATCCTATAATGATTATTCATCAATTTTAAAGAAGTTTCTGATCATAACAGTAGCACGAACCCTAGGGTTCTAAAACCCAGATTCGAACATGGTGGTTTTCTCCTTCTTCCTTCTGTTCTAGAATCTTAATCCAATTAAGATATATCCGAATGCTTGGGTACCCTTTCCTACCATGTCTAGAACATAACCCAAGTGGTGTCAACCATTGCCATGCTTTGATCTCCATCAAAAACTCACAATTGTGGCTGTTGCATCATTCCCGAGCAAAACTGTCTTCCCTGACAACTTGTAGTAAAAAATTCATAACTTTCACCACAAAACTCGGATCGATGAACCGTTTGTTGGGTTGTAAAGCTGATTCGAAGAGCTTTCTAACCATATATGGCTCGAAAATTTTGGAGAAGAACTCTGATTTTGGCATGCAAAACAAGATGACAGTTTTTCATGTCTACCATGAAAACTGTTCTTCTTCTTCTCCAAACTCAATCCCTATTCAACTCTTGAATAACCAGCAGCTCTAAAACTTATTTTAGAAGAGGAATAGAAGGAGAATTAACCTAGGGTTCAATAACCCAAGGTTCGGCCATGAGAGGGAAACCATTCTAATGCATGAACATAAATTCCAGATTTATTAACCAATCAATTTACCATAAATTCCAGCCCATATGCAGTTTGTATTAGGCATAATCATGGCTCTGATACCACTGTTGGGTATCGAATAGAGACAAAAAACAAACAAAGGCGGAATAAAATTTTTCCTACGATTCCCAAACCCATGAATCTTAATTATGTTTAATATAAAAACCATAAACCTAACTACCAAGAGAGTTAGGATACTTACAGTTGAATAAAGTCTTCTCCTTTGTGCTCCAAGCTTCGATTCTGATTGAGCAGTCCAAGTGTACTGCCTCCAACAGTATCCACACCTAGCTAGAGCTTAATGTCCTTTCCTTCTTCTTCCTTATGGTTGCTAGAGGTGGAGAAGAGAGAGAGAGAGAGCCTCTTAGAAATTTCGGCCAGCACTAATGGGTGTGTTAATGTGATGATGTCATCCCCACATAATGGGCATTATATAGCCCATTAATAGGGCCGGCCATAGGGGGATTCCTAACCCTAGTGTGTTTTGTGTAATTACTCTTAATTACACAATTAGCCCACTAGTTTGCATCAAATACAAATTAACCCCTTAAAGAACTTTTCTTTAATCAATTATACCCTTTCTCTCATAGACAATCAAGCTCTCTTAGTATGATCAGTGTTTGACCTATTGGGTTCACATCATCAAGTAGTAGGAATAGCACATGTTGTGCACAATGGAACACTTTCCATTAAGGGTCTAATTGGAACTCCTTCCAATTCCCTAATTGATTATAACTCATTTATATCAATTAGGGCTTCTACTAACCATGAGTAACACCTAGCATATGGCTCATGGTGTGGCCCTTAATGAGGTGAATAGTCATTTATAAAGAGCCCTTCTGTTATAGTTTATAGGTTACAATTCCATCCTTCCATCAACACAATGTCTCCAATTGAACTAATAGGACATGGAAGTCTGTCAAGTCCCTAGTTCAATTACTTTATACTCATTAATTAATATCAACTCAATGATGAACTTATGGAAACTCCTTTCCATATTCATTCTACCATGGGCCCATGGATTTAATGAGTTATATTCAATGAATGCTATATGAGACATTCACTCTCTTTTTCCTGAGAGTGATGGATTCCTTGTTGATCACTCACATGCCTTCACACACATAGCAGTAGGGCCAATGAACACCCTCACAGACCCTTGAATAGTATCTGCACTTAGTGTTATCAAACTTCTAAAGCTACATGCATAAGACAACCATAGTGTCTCAGGTCTAAGGATTACTTGTACCACTATAACTATGAGAAACTGATTGATAGGCAGGTTAAAACTCCATTCAGTTTATCTCATATCTTTGGTCACATTCAGTGTACTTATTCTTATAATAGGCACCCACTTGTTGGTTGTTGTGTCTCCATACAAATAGCTTGAGACTAGCTATTCTCCTATAGAGTCAACCTAACAAATGCTAGTCCTATGGTTCATTACTGTCCATCATAGTGAACCTTCAACTAGGAATGATTTAGGAGTTTAGTACATAGATATATTTACAGTCTCAAAATTACATCCCTTTGTAATTTGATATTCTCAACTCTAACTCCATGGACATATTATGTAAATATAAATGATGTATGTAAACATAATAGAATAGGCCCTTTTATTAAGTCAATAATAAATGTGACATGCATAAATGAAATCAATTGATTATTCCTAATTTCCTAAACAATCATCTCTATGATTGGCTCTAGGGCATAATCCTAACATTAGCCACAACGGTATCCAACTTGTTTGGGATTTCCATCATTTTCGGCAAATCTTCTATCAGATCTTTCTTCTTTAATCGACTGGTTATCGGTGAGCGGGCCCAAGAAGCACTAGGGTTGGTGGCTTTTGCTGAACGACCAACTGTGCTTTAACTGTTTTATTAATCAAGACTTGTGTAAGTACAACCCCATAAAAAGAAAACTTAAGTTCAAAAAATCCTTTAGCATTATCATGACTTAGGCTTCTTTCTCATGTTCACTAATTTCTTCAAAAGAAGCCCTAGTGAGACAAATTGACATACTCATCATTCAAAGCTCAAAGCCCACTTACAATTTTACACACCTCACCAACTCAAACAAGTTCACCCTTTTTTTTGGTTAATCCCCGACCCATTAGTCTTCGGGCTTTAAATGGTGAGTATGCAAGATTCAATTATTCCTTTATCATTTTCCATATCTCGAGTTGTGCAGTCTACCCAAATCAAGTAGCCTTATCATGATCCAGAATCATCACACATAGACCCAATGTCTCTTATTCTTGATGCGAGATTAGGCCTATAATAAATTTTTTTTTTTTTATCAGCCTAATCCGCTTACAACATCGCACACCTCACAATTAGGCCTAGGTTTTAAGGATTTCGAATTATGATGGGCTTTTCCCCGTTCCCACGGTCTATCGGGTCTAAAATGTAAGTGATGCATGTCACACATTCATACAAGGCTTGAAAATGGTTGTCCATGGGCTTACTATGTGTGGTTAATCCAAAGGGTCTCCTTATCGCTCTAAAGGGTTACCCATGCTAGGATGCTAAACGAGCCATCCGTTAACGTACACGTTAGCTTATGACAGGCTAGTGGCACAAGCTGTGGGCTGATAATGTAGGTTACGGATTGCCCATGGGAACGAATGGAACCTGGGAATCCTTACCAAACTGTCATCGGGGTGTAATTAATGGCCAAGTGTGCGTGTGTGCAAATTTTATCCTCCCAATTAAATCAAATTATTAAATATGATTAATAAACACTACGGGATCTAGCTCTCTATCCCCAGTGGAGTTGCCGTGAGTGCCGCGCCCTAAACCGTACGGCTCGAGAGTACACACTAGCCTCAATGGACTAGCACGAAGAGGAGTCGCCACCCAAGAAACCCGGGAACTAAACATGACCCCTTACAAGGGTTTAACTCGTCTTTACCAAAGAAGGTTCAGAGCTAAGGTGCATCATTGGGAAGGTGTTAGGCACCCAATGTTCCCAATAACGCCCAATCTGAGGATCGGCCCCCCACTTTGTGTTTATTAATCATGTTTAATGATCTGATTTAACCAAGATTACCCTAATCCATGCAATAACCAATTAAGCACACATATGGCAGGTGATATAATAGCATGATACAAGAGTTAAATCAGTAAAACGGCACAATAAAACAGGAAAATCAAATCTAGCTTCAGCTGATATGCGTACGCATGCATCAAGTGTGCGTACACATATCTTCGTGGTGCGTACGCTTGCTAGAAATACGCGTACATGCATCGATGCGTGCGTACGCACTATAGCCCTGCAAAAGATCCGTTAGTCTTCCCTGCAAAACCACTGTTAGCATAATCAAACCCAAACCATCTAGCAAATGTCAAACTTCATCAGGCATCGAAACAGTCATTTTAACACCCTAAACATGCATCCATGACCCTCATATGCCTAATGACATCATGTTAAACCAATCAGCACCATTCCCCTACCCCATCATGCATCAGACCAAATAATAGCATACCATTTTGAATAAATGAATAACAAAGCATGCTTTTAAGAGGAGAGAGTTAACCACACGTGAAATTGAAAGTTGGTTTGTCATTCCCTCAAGGTCCGCTACTAATTCGTACTACTTTTTCCTCTCAATCTAGCCTCCCCTTTCTCTCTTTTTCTCTCTAGTCTTTTGAATACCAATTTTCCAGCCGTCCCCATCTCAATTCTAACCTTAGGTATATATAAGGTCAGATTAGGTTACAATTCAACCTAAGGAACCCTAAGAGCCTCCTCAGCTACCTCTGACGCGCTCTTCTCCTCTACAAGGTAAGCACAAACAAACTCCCCCGAATTTATGGAGGTGTTCGTGCTGGTGGGGAAATGGGAGTCAACGCGCGTACGCGCATCGAAAAATGCGTACGCACCATATCATAGCACGTACGCGCATGGCACAGTGCGTATGCACCAATAACAAAATGTACGCGCATGTCATCGTGCGTACGCACCAATAACAAAGCACAAGCGTGAAACAGAGTGCGTACGCGCCGCGACCTAAGATACTATTGTCTTATGCCCTCAAACTCACTTGACTTATCGAAAAAGGCTAGGATTTGGTAGCAAACATCTAAACCTTATCATCAAGAACCCATCGCAAAATATAGGGACAAAATAGGGTGTCTACACTAGGATACTTGGATCCTAGAATAGACTTGAACCTCAAAACGAGCACCTACGTACCATACACGTAGTTTGATTAGAATTAGGGTTACAACCTAATATAAACTTATGGTAAAAACCCTAGGTTTCTTTATTTGAAAAGATAGAAATTTGATGAATAGTCTGAATTTGAAAACTTCCACGGGATGGAAACTTGGATAAAAAATCAATATTTTATTAATTAAGGAAACCTTTGATTATACCATAGATTCATATTAAGAAATAACCCAAAAGAGGAGAAGAGAAAGAGGTAAGGAAGAAAGAAATGAATTAGGGCACTTCTATACCTTACTTACCCTCGCGCAATAACTCTAAACAAAAGCAAGCTTTAAGCAATAATGGCCTTATATGCAATAAAACGATTATCACCCCTATTTCACTACAACAAAAGTGGATTTCCACGACCTGCGAAGCACGTCGTGAAAGGCCTTTTACGACATGCAGGCGCATGTCGTGCATCGATGGGTCGTGGAAAGTCTAGACACATTTACAACGTGCAATGTGCATCATAAAAAACTTTTTAACGGCATTCACTACACATCGTAAATAGTTATTAACGATGTGTACTACGCGTCATAAAAAACATAGCGCGGTATGCGTACAATTTTAACGACGTGCAGTGTACATCGTATTAAGTTTTTTAACGACACGCAATGAACGTTGTGAAAAATGTATGCCTATAGTTTTAACAACGTGCAACGTACATCGTATTAAGTGTTTTAACGACGCACATTGCACGTCGTGAAAAATTTATAACCAGTATATTAAGTTATTAACGACGCGCATTGTGCATCGTTAAAACACTTAATACGACGTACACTGCACGTCATTAAAACTATATTTATTTATTTTTTTTAATAACCTTTTGTCTATAACCTGTTTCTTGCTTTGCTTATCAAATGTCAACAATATATTTATATATCTTCTATCGTTGCCCAAGATAACACAAGCAACTCATAAGTCATAACAAATCATTCATCAAAATCATTTTTTTCCTAAGTGCATTAAGCTACAATTAATATCAAGAAACAACCATCCATATCTATGATTTGAACCAATTGAACCCAATTCAAAAAACGTTCATACATCCATAAAGTTTAAGTACATTGTTTATAAACTGAACTAACAAAATTTATAGAATGTTAAAATAAAGTTCAAAAATGGAGAATGTATAACAACAAAATATCAGACACTGTTGTAGTCTCCCACCAGCCCCCTCAATCTCAAAAACTAGAAGACCTTCTAAGATGCCTTAACCAAATGTCCCTGAAATGGAAAACAACAAAATAATTTATTATTAGTAGAAAGAAATATTTTATTAACAAACTAGTGAACATCAAACAAAAAAGGATTGATTTGAGCTTCAATTCCCTTAAGTTTATCATATTAGTAAATAAAGAAAAAAGGATTTGATTCTCTTGGAGCAAACACCAAACAATCCTAACAAAATCATCTTTATTACAAACGTCCTATAAAACTGAGGAAGCAACAAATAAGAAGAATAAAGACCCCAGAATGCATGATGACTCTATGAGACGCAAAGATGGAGAATTAACATCCTAACCCTATAAACCTCGGCAAAAACCAAGAAGAAACCAACCTTCTTTAAACCCAAACAATAATTTTGGGTAAACTAAATTCAATTATCAATTTAGAATTACAATTTAATTTGGGCAGCAACTAATATAATTTATAATTACAATGTCAATAAATTTCAATACTACTAGAATTGTAATGGGAAATGAAAGTGTTATTCTATAATTCTAATTCCTATTGCAATCACATCCTTAGTAATTTCATATGCCATCGCACACATTCCCTCCAAAAGTGTTCATTATTCATAATAAGGGAAAGCCTAAAAATATATTTGGAAACACTAAAGAACACGACACATGTATGTAACAGCCCCTCACACTTATGGAGTTATGATGGATCATAGACCAAGAGTTTGTCAAGTAAAAAATGACAATCATTGACATATAGGGCTTTTTATTTTATTTTTATAAAGACTGTTAAGAGGTTGTGAGCTAAAAAAGACTACTAATAAGTTGGTTTTATAGTGTATTATGGAAAGGTAGCTCCATATTGCTTAGGAAAAGCTTCAAATGAAGCTATACACAAGTAAGGCAAGAGAAACGTACAAAATAACAGTCAAATGAATCTACAGGAAGAAATGGACTGCCACAAGGACTGTAATCAATCTCAAGCCCAAAACTAGTGAACTCAAGATCTTTTATTTCAAATTGGGCTTATAAGTGCTTTTAGTGGATGGATATTTAAAAGATGACCCCCAATAGTTTGTCATTCAAACTTTGGTCCTCCAGAGATGCAAAAAATTCATGTATAGTAAGTAAAAATAAAAAACAACGAATGGGATAACAAGTATTGTGAGTTTTGATAGCAAATTAAATATACAAAGGGTACAATTGGCACTAATTCAAGGCACAACTAATTTCCTAGGAGGATTAGAGAAAGCTCCTGAATGGTTGGTCAAATCCCCAACCTCATAACATGGTAAAGCATATGAGCTAGATGTAAAATCTTGATTTTTATGAAGTATAAGAGGAACCATAATTCTGATCTGGTAATTGTAACATGGTAAAGCATATGAGCATGATGCAATAAGAAAACATGAGATATACCTGGATGTCAATGTCGGTTTGCCCACCTTGAGCCCTTCCAAGAAGCTGATGAATCATTATCCTTGAGTTCGGCAAGCTATACCTTTTCCTTGGTGTATTTTGTCATATAATTACGAAACAAAATATCAGTCAAATTAAATGGAAAGACAAAGTCCTAAAACTAAGACTTTCATGCGCTACTGATACAAGTCACATAAATAGTTTACCTGAGGTGACTTTAGATGGAATATAAGAAACCCAAATCCTAGCCACTGGGAAGGATATGTGAGTGTTACCAACCCTTTCTTATGTGCATGGTAGTAGGACCTAACGGAAAATTTCCCCCATCTCGCACAGCTCTAAACAACTCTATCTGGCTCCAAACTTGTACTGATTTCTTCACAAAAATTGACCAACCCAACAGGCCAATCTGAACTTCAAGATGCTACCCAAGAAAGGGTGACCCTTCAATTTCACAATCAATATTAAGTTCCACAAATTTGAGTCAAAATGCAACAGCTTGGATATTTAGAATCAAATGGGTCTTATATTCATACACTCAATATACTCTCTCAGGATAGTGGTTTAAAGGGGGTTGAAAGGAAGCAAAGATTGCATAGAAAATGGCTCCACATGCCCTTTTTTGGTGCATTTGGAAAAAAAAAGAAACATGAGAACTTTCAAAGGGGTGGAAAAATCTATTGTAGAGCTAAAATCTATTTTGGTCAATTATCTTTTTAGGGTGGTTTTGTAGATATAGGGGAGGATGTAACCCTTCTTTTATTCTTTTTGTTTACTCCACTAAGTTTTAGATGGGAGTGCAGGAAGGGTTTACTTCTTTTGTTCTTTTGCGGACTTCTTTCCTGTTGTTGCATTAGGGATCTCGTGCTTTGCACTTGTATATATCTCATGTATGTGGGCTAAGGCCTTTTGATTTTTAATATACATATTTACTTCATCAAATAATAATAATAATAATAATTGATTAAATAAAAAAGGAAAAATTGTTTCTAAAGGCGTAATGCAAGGCGAAGTTTTTGTTTCTTGTGAAGGGAAGTGTAAGTTTCAAGGTATAAGGCATAACCCTTTATTTTTATCATCTTTAAAAGGATTAAGAGTTATTACAAGAAAAACGATTAATTGTTATTACACACAATGAAATTAAATATTAACACGGTTGGTGGCTTTGCATATTCAAGGAGAGAGAGGGACAGAGAGAGAGAGAGAGAGTAAACAATACATTAGGCAAGGCCTTCACCTGATGAGTCAAGCAAGCATAAAAAAGTGCAAAACACAACTTTCACTAATTTTTTTCTTTTTTAAAAAAAAAAATTATTATGCGTTAGCTTGTAAGGTTATGCACTTATGCCTAATAAGAAATCCTTGAGGCATTTTAAGACTGCCTAACCTAGTCCCTAAGGCGAGCCTAAATAAATCTTTTTACAGTTACATTTTAAATATGACAATCAAGGATATTACATGATAACCAACAGGCAGACAATATTTTATTGCTTGGACAACTGCATTCTAATTTACCCAAAATTTTTGATTCTTCACCCTTTTCTTCTCTCTGTTAATTTTATTAAAGTTAAAATCTATGCGGGGTTTAGAATGTCATGGTCAATGACATTTGTTCAGTCTTTTGTGAATAACACATAAAAAGAGGAAAGAATAATCGTGATGAAAATCCAGGCTATCCCCCCACCCACTCCAACTGAACCCTCGACCCCACAATTCCTTTTCAAATATCATTCCTGCACAACTGTTCTACAAGCCTGCAACATCTAAAACAGGTGGTGTTATTCCATAAAATCATAAAGAAATTGAATTACTAGAACCACCCATTCATTAACCCTTACTAAAAGGCTCAAGTTGGTAAGTTTTTATTTATTTATATATATTTTTTTTGATAAGGAATTTAGTAAGTTTCATTCTATAAAATATCGACCACTCTTGATTTGATTTACACTCACCATCACTAACCATAGTAATCATATCTCTACCCTTTCTTTTCTTTGTTTATTTTCATTTTTTCCCTATTTTTCAGTATGGTTTTAACTATGGATCCAACATGATCTTAACACATAAACACCCACATTTTCTTTGATTTAATAAAATCTACCAAACCATTTCAATAATGAATTGTTTTTTTTTTTTTTTATGAAGTTTCAGTAATGAATTGTTGTTTAGCAATAAGACCTCGAACTACGTCCTAAAAATCACAACAACAAAAAGAGGAAAAATAATAGCAAAAATTCAATAAAAAATGAAAATTTAATAGGCGTGCACATAAATGGCAAAAAGAAGGAGGGGGGAAATAAGAGGCAAAATTGAAATAAATATATTGAAAAAAAATAGTGATCCAAAGGGAGTGAAATGATATACCTTACAGAAGAACCTGGGGCCACCCCCCGGAAGGAAGCTTATCCACCTTATAGATCGTGGCATGAAGCGTACCATGAAGCAGAATCTGCGCCATTTTCTCACCTGTTCCAACAAAGTAACAAGCAAGAAAGGAAATACATTCATCAATTTATTTTAAACAAAAAAAAAAACTAAATTAAATCAAAGACAGATCTCCAAAAATTTTCATACAATAATCAAAAGAGACGCGAAACAAAACAGAATTGGATCCGATCACTGAATCATGTACTTGAAACAGATAGGATCTTGACGTCACGGAGGTGATTTTGTGCAGTATTATCACTCAAACAGCGTGAAATTTAGTGTGAGGATGAATCGAAACTTCTGTTGAGAGAAGTACCTTGAATTAAGAGAAAAAGTGAGAGAGAGAGAGAGAGTTGAGCTCTCAAATGATGAAGACAAACGAAGCAGAGGATCTGAGAAAACTGAATTCGAAAGACCAAAAAAAAAATCAACATGGTGTTCAGTTCCTAAGAAAAGAAACTAACATTTTGGGGTTTTAGATTATTCATTATTTAGAACTTGAGAAAACTAAATCCTTCACTTAATTGGGCCTAATACAATCATTTGACTTACAAGAATTAATTTTTCATCTACCCACTGTTTGGTTCCCGAGAAAACTTAGGGAAAGAATTGATAATAGGGTTCTCTAAATAATGGTTTACTACAAATTACAAAATATAATCTTGAACTCAAAATTTTGATTACTCTTTTTCTCCTACCTTTCTCAGCAACCAAACAGAAGCATTATTTAAAAAATCGAAACAAAAGGAACCTTTAAAACTCAAAAATTCATTTTCTTCTATTTTCTCAGCAACCAAACAAGATGTAAATCCATAAGACTCCAGTAATATAAAAACCCAAGTCAGAAAGTATCTTTTAAAAACTTCTACATCAAATCCATACCTTATCGACTAAATCCCTTTTTGTGAACTCTTCTCCAGCGTCTAAACTTTGTTGGAATAAATAGCCTTCACCAGATAATTCCAAAGTTTCCTCGCCCTACAAACTGACCTTACTTTCCTGAGAATTAAACAAAAAACCATCAGAGCAAAGAAGAAGAGAAGTAATGACATATAAGTACACCCCTATGTTTGGTTGCTGAGCAGATTTGAGAAAAGAAAGGAACAACAAAATAAAAAGAAAAATCGGTTTCTAGGAGAACCCAACCGACAACAAAAGAAGGAGAGAGAGGGAGAAAGAAGGATTCATCCGAATAGACCTTGGAGGAGGAGAGAGGGGTCGAGGTGTTGGCGCTGACGGAGACGCCGGTGCTTTCTTCTGGATGGACCTTGGAGGAGGAGAACCAAGCCTTCGTCGAGAGGAATGGAACTCCAAAAACCTAGTTTAGAATGGACTTTGGAAGAAGAAGTGTGGGAGATGGAAGAGTAAAGTATCCCAAAAAAAAAACATTAGAAAATTCACTAAAGAGAGGCAAAATGCCCACTAAAAATTTCGGGGAATGTTGATGCTTTTTTTAACAACATGTACAATGCGTCGTAGATGGGCTAATCTCGTTAAAGAATTTACGACGTACAAAACACATCGTAAAAAATAAGTCGAATTCTCCTTTTATGAACGCACGGGATTGCTCCTTTTTTAACGACGTGTAAGGCACGTCATAGATAGGCATTTTTTGGTATAGTATTTACGACACGCAAAACACGTCGTAATAGATGTCAATAATGACACACTTTCCTTGTATGTCGTGAATTGTGTCTATCTGGGGTCTTTTAATGACATACTAAATAAACACGTCGTAAAAGACCCTTATTAATGGCTTACAACCATGCAAGTCGTTAATTTCAAGTCGTAAATACTCACTTTTGTTGTAGTGTTTGCACCCTTACACATACTCAAAACAAGACAAAAGGAACAAAATAGCAATCTGGACAGAATAGTATTATGGCTTAAAATCATCCACTAAACATACAAACAGCAGAAGTAGCAAACTCTATAAGTCCTAATGCAATCCTAGAATCATGACATGCATAAAAACCCTAAAAATCCACTAACATGCATACAGCAAATATCATAGTTAGTTTATATGTGAGACATACATAACAACCATGAAGAAAAACCAACAAAAGAGCCTAAGCTAACATGCTATATGAAACTAACCTAAAACAAGGACAGTAGAAACCTTAAACTCATAATCATGCTTAAAAACCTATAGAACAACTCTAAAACATGCTAAAATCAACATGAACAGCATTTAAATCATGCATATTAACTAACTAAAGTGATAACACATGATAAAAATCCTAACTTTAATATGCAATAGCACTATTCTATAAGGAACCCTAACTTAAGCTTGAATAGAAAGAGGTTTTACCTTAGGAAGAGCTTCCTTTCTATTGTAGAGACTCTCTTCTTGAATTATGAATGACTTGAACCAAGCTTCTTCAAAGCTACAACAGGAACCTCAACTCTTCTTTAGCTCTCTCTCTCTTACTCTCTCTTATAACTCAGGTTTAATGCATAAAAGTGGCATTTAGGTGCCTCCTTAGTGTTGAAGCATAGGGGGGTATTTATAGAGTTTCATTAGGATAAATCAATGGCTAGGATTAAAATCCTAAAAATTAATCCAAGGGTTATTAGAGACTCCCTTGGTGCTTAAGAAACTCAAAAGTTACCAAAAATTAGAAGGAAACACGTCAAAAAGAGTCTAAAACCATCAAAATAAGTAAGAGTCTGCTTCAGCAAAGAAATAGGAAAGAGGGCCTCGGGTAACCACCCAAGGCTTGGATGGTCACCCAAGCCCACTTCAGCTTTTCACTTTTTTTGGACTCCCTTTCCTTCTAGAAGTGTTTTAGGGGTCAAATCAACTCCGATTTTGATGAAACAAAAGCCAAAACGACCGTGCTTCGATGAGGAATACATTTTTAAATATTTTAGGGTGAAAACCACTAACCATGGGTGAATGGTTAGGTTTGACTAAGGCGGTTATACACTACCTTTGCAAAGCATAGATATGCATATAGGATTGAACCAAATGTTTTCCAAACCAAAATTAAACTTTCTAAAACACTTTTAAGGATGAAATAATGACTAATTAAAGTTAATTTGAAAAGAATTGGTCAGTAATTGTGAGTCAATTTGAGCTAACCCAAAGAGAGTCAATTAACCAACTTGAACCATATTGAGCCATTTTAATCCTAAGCCATTGATTCATCAAATTAAACCTAAACATACCTCCTATGCATCAATATGAACTCCAATTGACAATTTGGAGATCATTTCAAGGTCAAATGGAAAGTTTGTGACCCAAAAGATGATTATGCCCCTCAAGTCACAAAAGTTCTTATTAACCCTCAAGATCAACTCCAAATTGAACCAAAATTCATACCCATTGTCCTTGTGACTCTAAAAAACTAATGCAAGTGACTAGACTCGAAAACAAAACAAAAGCCTACATGAAATGATGAGCCCTAGTAAGGTGGTGCAAAAATGGGGTGTGACAGATTCATATTAAGAAAAAACCCTTAAGAGGGAGAAGAGAAAAGACTAAGGAAAAGTGAATTAGGGCACTTTCACACCCTACTTAGCTTGTGCAATTATCTCCAAGCATTAGCAAGCTTAAGTAATAACATCCCTATTTGCAATAAGGCAATTATCACACCTGTTTGCACCCTTACACGTGCTCAAAACCATGCAAAAAGGAGAAAATAGAAATCTGGATAGAATAGTATTAAGGCCTAAATCATCTACTAATCATGCAAATAACACAAGTAATGAATTTTTATAAGCCCTAATGCAACCCTAATTCCATGGCATGCATAAAAACCCTAGAAATCAACTATATGAATGGAAAAATTATTATAGTTATTCTATATGCAATACATATACAGTAACTATGAAGAAAAACCAATAAAAAAACCCCTAAACTATCATGCTATATGCAACTTACCCAAAACAAGGATAACAAAAACCCTAAACTCACAATCATGCTTAAAATCCTATGAAATAAACCTAAAACATGCTATACTCAACATGAACAGCATTTATTTCATGTATATTAACTAACTAAAGCATTTATACATGATAAAAAGCTATCTCTAACATGCAATGAGCCTATTCTACAAGAAAACCCATATTCAGCACTAATAAGGAAGAAGGGTTACCTCAGGAAAGCTTCTTTTGCTGCTGTAGAGACTCTCTCTTACTCTTGTGAATGATTTGAAACAAGCTTCTTCAAGGCTACGGCAGGAACTCCAGCTCTCCTTTAGCTCTCTTTCTCTCTTATTCTCTCTCAAAACTTAGGTTTAATGCATAAAAGTGGCTCCTCTAGTGTTGAAACATAGTGGGGTATTTCTAGAGTTTAATTAGGATAAATCAATGGCTAGGATTAAAACCTTAAAAATTAATCCAAGGGTTATTAGAGACTCCCTTAGTGCTTAAGAAACTCAAAAGTTACCAAAAATTAGAAGGAAATTCGTCCAAAAGAGTCCTAGTACATCAAAATAGGAAGAATAATTAATCCCGCTTCAGCAAAATAGATAAGTGTTCTCGGGTGACCACTAAGGCCTGGACGGCTAGCCACCTGGGCCTAGGTGGCTAGCCGCCCGGGACTGGGTGGTCACTCGAGCCTGCTTCAGTTTTTCTCCTTTTTTGGTGTTTATTGCCTTATAGGAGTGTTTTAAGGGTCAAATTAACTTTGATTTTGATGAAATAAAATCCAAAACGACCGTGTTTCAATGAAGAACACATTTTTAAACATTTTAGGACAAAAACCACGAACCATGGGTACATGGTTTGGTTTTACAAAGGCGATTAACCGCTATGCACTACCATTGCAAAACATAGGTATGCACATAAGATTGAACCAAATGCTTTCCAAACCAAAATTAAACTTTCCAAAACACTTTTAGGGATAAAATAAAAACTAATTAAAGTCCATTTGAAAAGAATTAATGGGTAATTGTGAGTCGAATTAAGCTAACCCGAAGTGGGTCAATCAACCAACTTGGACAATATTGAGTCATTTTAACCCTAAGCCATTGATTCATCAAATTGAACCTAGAAATACCTCATATGCATCAATATAAACTCCAATTGACAATTTGGAGATCATTTCAAGGTCAAATGAAAAGTTTGTGACGACCTAAAAGACAATTATGTCTCTTAAGTCACAAAAGCTTTTATTAACTCTCAAGATTAACTCCAAATTGAACCAAATTCATATCCATTATCCTTATGACCCTAAAAATCTAATGCAAGTGATTAGACTCAAAAACAAAGCAAAGACCTACATGAAATGACAAACCCTAGTAAGGTGGTGCAAAAATGGGGTGTAATACCCATTTGAACTAGACCTCTCTTCATTTCCCTAGCTCTGTTCTTATCTCTTTCCTCCATAAACGAAGATAAAATATATATGGATATAAGATATTGCTATAGGCAGAGCATATCAAAGGAATTAAGGACTGCTTCACACAACCAGAGAGTCTTGAATGTGTGCAAAGGGGTAGATCATTAGGGGATATAAAATAAAAACAATTTGCAACCAACGAGGCAACAAAAATGAGGGGACACCTCCTAAAGTTTCCAATTGATGTTGATCTAAAAGGCAATGTTAGGCCCCTTCCTGGATGTGAACCTTTCCTTGGGAGGAAACATTTCTCGCCATTCAAGAGAATCTAATATACAAATAAATTTTCATTTGATTTGGCTATAACAAATTGAGATAATGGAAGTTATTACTCTTTGGAATCGTATTTTGTTAGTTAAAGGGCTAGATATTAAAAATCTTCGTATAGAAAATGATTCTAAATTTGTTATAAATAGTTTTTGCAACTTAAAGAGATGTCCTTGGAACATTTATAGTATTTTAAATGATTATCGTAGGATCAATTTTGATAATAGTATGAATATTAAAATTAAGGGTAAAATACATTTACACCCCCTGTGTTTACTGACTATTACACTAACACCTCCCATCCTTTCTGAAATTACACTGCCCTCCCCTACTTTGGAAAATAATGTACATATTCCCCCATTCGTCAACCAGCCGTTGAGAGGGTTAACAACTGTTGCTGACATCATGTAAAAAATGGGCTAAAAATATCCATTTTACCCTTATTGAAACCAAAACGCTGCAGTTTAGCATAGCCTAACCTCTCATCCTCAAACCCTAGAAACCTAATCTCGCAGCTATGCCATGGACGAAACTCGTGCATTGACGGTGGCCAAGATGGATGCTAGCAATAGAGTTATGGCGATGGCGGTGGCGATGGCAAGCTTTTTTCCGGCGAGTTTGGGTAGCAAACCAAAGAGGGAAAAAAAATAAAGAAAGGAAGGATGAGGAAGAAGATGAGGAAAAAAAAAAAAATTCGTGTGTCAAAAGCCTCCATTTTTTTCCGGCGAGTTTGGGTTTGGTGTGTATTACCCGATTAAAAGCCCACCATGAGAAGGTGAAGAATGACTTCTCCTTTGTAATCTATATGCATTTCGTTGTCCCTACCAATTTTTCGGGCTGAAAAATTTCCTTGTATAAAGGTGGGATTTTGAAGACTTGAGGAAAAAGGGTTTTGGATTGATGGAAAGGATGAAGAGATGAGAACAACCAACTATTGCAAACCCCAAGAGATTCCACAATTCGTCACCATCTCTCTTTCCTTGTTCTCTCCATTCTTCATATATATATTTTATTTTACCTTCTGCTCTGTTTAGAGGCAACCATGGCTGCCATGATTGGTCTTTTTTTTCTCTATTATACCTCTTCTTTTTGTTAATTACAGATCCACCGCCACCATTCTCCCCCTTTTGTCTTCATCCTCACTGGCGACACCATCAAATTTACCATGTGAGGTAAACCCACCTCCAAATTTGACGGCGCTAATCATCAGATTCGTTGACCATCTCAAGTTTGATAGGGCCTCAGCCACGTTTGTAGGAGGGGACGGCAATGGCGTAGCGAAGCGAGGCGAGGTGAGGCTAGGCAATGGCAATGCCTGCCGTTCGCTGGGCTTACAAGTGCATCGTGCTTCGTGGAGAGCTGCGGCGAGGGGCTTGCTAGAGGTGGGGGTTTGCTGCGGCTGTGACAGGTCACCGACGGTGAGTGGGGTTTGCTGCGATGGGAGGCACTATGTGAGGGTTTGTAGAAAAAAAAAAAAGAAAAAGAAAGAAAATGAAAACAGAGGGGAGATAGAGAGAGAGAGAGAGTAAAGAAGAAGAAAGAGATGGGCAGCTAGGGGGAGAGAGCAAAAGCACAAAACGACGTTGTTTTAAAGGAAGGGTAATTTAGTCTTTTTACATTTCCGTTAATCATGTTAAGATTGACGTTCCGACAAGGGAGGGCAGTGTAATTTCAGAAAGGATGGGGGGTGTCAGCGTAATAGTAAGTAAACACAGGGGGTATAAATGTATTTTACCCTAAAATTAATCATATATTTAGGAAAGGTAATAAGGTAGAGGATCTTATTACTAATTTAGGTCATTAAATTCAAAGTACTCAAATATAGATATTTAGTTATTCTTTGGAAAGAATGTACTTATAAGAGGTGTTGATATTCTTCATTTACCCGAAAAAAAAAAAAAAAAAAAAAAAACAAGAAGAAGAGCTTTGGACAAAATAGAACAAAAATATTAAATCTGTTGCCCTTTTTGCTTTGAATGCCCTTTACAAAATTAAATTGGTCCTTTACTCCATGAACGACCACTGCATATCCTTCTGTGATCTTCGTTTACAGAGGGAGAGAAGAAAGGATTGAGGGAGATGTGTGGAGGAGACGAAGAAGTTAGTGGGTTAACTACCAAAAAAAAGAGGGTAAATTACACTAACACCCCCTCTAAATTATGACAATAACATATACACCCCTCAATGTTTTTGAAATTACGTTGACACCCCCTACTTTACAAAATAACCTACAAAGACACCCCTCTCCTCTAACTTCCATTAATTACTCTGTTAAATAAAGGTGACATCATGCCCAAATTTGTTCAAAATACCTAAACTACCCTTGTTAGATGAATGCACATCAATATTAAAGATGGAGATAAACCAAACACATTATTCCACCCTTAGCTTGTGTAGATAAATTAAATTGTTACCTATATTGTATTATGGTTTTCCCAAAATTAAATCATACTCTCATTATACTCCTAACTTTTAGGAGAAAATCTCTCTTTTTATATTTATTTCCTAATTAATCTCTTTTCTATTTTGACTAAACGTTAAAAATTTCCAAAAAATAAAAGAAAACAATTATTATAAAAAAAATATTCTTAATAGTTTCCTAAACAAAGTGAGATATTTAATACTAATATATGATTACTAAAAAATATTCTATTTATTATTAATATTATTAGTAGGCTTTACTACATTTTATTTTACTTTTTATTTTATTTATTCTAAGCCTGAGCTCCTTGAGTCCTTGTAGTATGACTTTTTTTCTTGAATTTGAAAATAAATAAATAAATAAATAAATAAATAAAAACAAAATTTGAGGGTGCAAATTTTAATATTAATATTACTATGATATAGCCACCTTACTACGTATGTTTTTACCTTTTATTTCTATTTTCTAACTTTTTAATTTTTTTACTTACAAATAATCTGCCCCCAATGACGAATTCTTCGTTTTACCCCTAATGGCTCGATTTGTTTTTAAAATTAGAAATTGTTGGTTTCATTGTCTACGCACTCAGGGTGTTTGTGTAATGAGGGTATTTAAGACATTTGAATCACTCTATTAACATCTGTTACCTGACAAACCTAATGGGGGGTGTTCGTGTAATCATAGAAACGTAAGGGGGTGTATCCGTTATTGTTAGAATCTAGAGGGGTTGTTAATGTAATTTACCATTTAATTTATCTACACAAGCTAAGGGTGGAATAATGTGTTTGGGTTATCTCCATCCTTAATATTGATGTGCATTCATCCAACAAGGGTTATTTTGAACAAATTTGGGTGTGATGTTTATTTAACAGAGTAATTGATGGAAGTTAGAGGAGAAGGGTGTCTTTGTAGGTTATTTTGTAAAGTAGATGGTGTCAACATAATTTCAAAATATTGAGGGGTGTATCTGTTATTTTCATAATTTAGAGAGGGTGTTAGTGTAATTCACCCTTTTTCTTATTTGAAGTCATCCATTCTTATCCGGAAAATAACCCTAAGCTGTGACTGAAGACCCAAACCCACGACACAGCAACCTGCCATTGACGACCTCACGACCAACTAGGTAATTCGTATCCTCCTCTTCTTATTTTTCTTGATAATCCCTCTCTCTTCTTCTCATTATTGATTCGATTTCTTTTGGTAACCCCACACTCGTCGTCTTCTTCTTCCATAAATACCATGTCTGAGAATTTCTGTTCGATTTTTGGGTGTCCCTCACTCGTCTTCTTCTTCTTCTTCTTCTTCTTCTTCTTCTTCTTCTTCTTCTCAGAGGTATGGATGGCTGTAATTTGGTGTGCTCTCGATATGTGAGAGGAAAGGCTTGAGAGATCTCTCTCATATAATAGTATAGACCATACAGGGGTAGATGATTTTTTTCCCCTTCTTGTCCCATCTGTAACTCACGACAATCTTTGTTAAACAGATTCAATTCGCCAGTGGCATCAACAGAGAGATAGAGATGGCGTATTTGAAGCAAATAAGGAGGCTACCCTTGTTGTTGGGCCAGCACTCACTCTCATCTTCCTTGCGTTGTCTAGTAAACTTCTCATCCATTCCCAATCAAAACGCCACCTCTCAACCTCTCTCTCCCAACAATTCCCATATCAAATATAACAACACCAATGCCAATCTCTATGCTTCCCTCTTCTGCACCCTGATACACCTCTACTTGGCCTGCGCTCGATTCTCCAAAGCGTCCGATGCCTTCGTCTCCATGCGAAACCATGGCCTTATTCCCAATTTGCATTCGTGGAATCGCCTCCTCTACCAATTCAACTCCTCCGGTTTGGTTCCTCAGGTATGGATCCTTTATTCTGACATGATATCTTGTGGGCTTCTTCCTAATGTTTTCACCCACAACTTATTGGTTCACTCTTTATGCAAAGTCGGGAGGTTGAGTTTGGCGTTACATTTTCTTAGGACTGTCAATGATGTCGACACTGTTACTTATAATACCCTCATTTGGGGGTTCTGTGAACAAGGAATGGCTCAACGGGCTTTTGGGTTTTTGTCTGAAATGGTGAAATCGGGTATTTGTGTTGATTCAGTGACTTGCAACGTATTGGTTAAAGGGTTTTGTGGTATTGGGTTGCCTGGATATGCAGAGTGGGTTATGGATAATTTGGTTAACGGGGGGATTCGCCGAGATGTTATAGGTTTGAACACCTTGATTCATGGGTATTGCAAAGACGGAGACATAAGTGGAGCACTTGAGTTTAAAGAGAGTATGGGGAGGGAGGGTCTCTGTCCTGATATTGTTACTTATAATACTCTCATCAATGGGTGTTGCAAGGTGGGGGAATTTTCCAAGGCCAAGACTCTCATCGATGAGATTTTGGGGTCTCAGAGGAGAAAAAGTCATGGCGTTTTGAAAATTGATGATATTCACAAGGAGGCTGATGATGCACACAAGGATTATGTAGTTGGAGATATAGATTTGGAACTGAATCTGATTACGCACACCACACTTATTGATGCATACTGTAAGCAGCAAGGGCTTGACGAAGCCCATGCTTTGTATGAGGAAATGCTATTGAGCGGGTTCTTTCCTGATGTGGTAACTCATAGTTCCATGATAAATGGCCTTTGCAAGCATGGGAGGTTAGCTGAAGCAAAAGTGCGTTTAAGAGAGATGGAGAACATGGGTGTGGATCCTAATCACGTCTCCTACTCTGCTCTTATTGATTCCTTCTTTAAAGCAGGGAGTGATATGGAAGCTTTAATCCTTCAAAGTCAAATGGTAGTCCGTGGAATTGCCTTTGATGTAGTTGTGTGTACTACTTTAATGGATGGGCTATTTAAGGGTGGAAAGCCAAAGGAGGCTGAGCACGTGTTTCAAACATTTTCCAAGCTTGATCTAGTTCCAAATTATATCACTTATTCGGCATTGATTGATGGCCGTTGCAAGCTAGGAGACATGATTGGTGCAGAATCCGTGCTGCAAGAAATGGAGGAAAAAAATATTCTTCCGAATGTCATTATTTACTCATCAATCATTAATGGGTATACGAAAAAGGGAATGCTTGATGAGTCTGTTAATGTTATGAGGAAGATGGTGCAGCGAAATATCTTGCCAAATGCTTCTATTTATGGTATGCTAATTGATGGCCATTTCAAGGCGGGTAAACAAGAAGTAGCTCTTCACCTCTATAAGGAAATGAAATTGAGAGGATTAGAGGAAAACAATTACATACTTGATGCTTTTGTGAACAACTTGAAAAGAGATGGAAGGATGGAGGAAGCTGAGGGATTACTTAAAGATATGATGTCTAGGGGCTTGTTGCCGGACCATGTTAACTACACTTCACTCATGGATGGCTTGTTCAAAGCGAGGAAGGAGTCAGCTGCATTAAACATGGCCCAAGAAATGACAGAGAAAAATGTAGGGTTTGATGTTGTTGCATACAATGTCTTAATTAATGGTCTATTAAGGCTTGGAAAAAAAGAAGCTCAATCTGTTTATAGTGGAATGAGAGAGTTAGGATTGGCTCCAGACCATGCTACATACAACACCATGATCAATGCATACTGCAAAGAGGGAAACCTGGAAAATGCTCTCAAACTCTGGAATGAGATGAAGAGCCATGGGTTAATGCCCAATTCAATCACTTGTAACATTCTACTGGGAGGACTTTGTCAAGTTGGTAAAATTGATAATGCAATGGAAATGTTGGATGAAATGTTGACTCTGGGATTTCACCCTACCTCAACAACTCATAGAGTTCTGCTTGATGCATCTTCAAAGAGTAAAAGGGCTGAGAGAATTTTGCAAATGCATGAGCGACTTGTATGTATGGGACTCGAACTCAATCAGACAGTTTATAACACTCTCATAACCATCTTATGCAGGCTAGGGATGACCAGAAAAGCCACTTCAGTGTTAGAAGATATGATAGGAAGAGGAATTTTAGTAGATGTTATTACCTATAATGCCCTTATTCATGGGTGTTGCAATAGCAGTCATCTGAAGAGGGCTTTTGCTATGTATTCTCAAATGTTGGTTGAAGGAATTTCTCCAAATAGTGTAACTTATAATATTCTTCTAGAGGGTTTCTCTGCTGTTGGTTTGATGAAAAAGGCGGCTGAATTAGTTTATCAGATGAAGGAAAGAGGATTTGTCCCAGATGCTACTACTTACGATATTTTGGTTTCTGGCCATGGGAAAATTGGAAATAAGAAAGATGCTATGAAACTTTATTGTGAAATGGTCACCAAAGGCTTTTTTCCAAAAACAAGTACTTACAATGTGCTTATCAGTGCTTTTGCCAAGGTAGGAAAGATGAGCCAGGCTAGTGAGCTTGTGAATGAGATGCAACGTAGAGGGGTACCACCTAATTCTTCAACTTATGACATACTAATCAGTGGCTGGTGCAAGGTATCAAACCAGGCAGAGCTCGACAGGACGTTAAAATTATCATATAGGGCTGAAGCAAAAAGATTATTTAAAGAGATGAATGAGAAAGGGTTTGTTCCATGCAAAAGTACCATTTCTTGTATTAGTTTTACCCTTGCAAGATGGGGAAAGAAGGCTGATGCTCAGAGGTTGTTAAATGGACTGTACAAGAGAAACAACACATAATAGATGGGCTAAAAAGCAAAGATGGGGAAATCTTGTTCTGGGAAAGCCAGCCTCTCCATGGCTATTGAACGTTCATTCTACTGCAGGTCTGCAGCAAGTAAATGCTTCATATATGGTATGCATTCTTGGTGTCTTGGCACCTGCCATTAGCAATCATTTTGATTATTTTTATTTGAATTGTTTCTGTTACAACTAATATTATACTCCTTGAACTTGCATAAAAACAGAAACAATTATCTGATAGTGAAAAGAATCAGCACCACCCATAGTCCAACCCAAAATTGGGTATTTCATCTTGGTAGCAAAATAAAATTCTATGATGTGGTCATCTAGGTCATGAAATGATGTAAAGTAAGAGAATTATCTAAATGGTAGTTTGTAAATGGTGTCCATAGGGTTTGCCCAAAGGGTTTCCTTGTCATTAAAAAAAAAAAATTGTTGTCCATAGGTTCATACCTCTCTTTATAATCTGTTTCAATTTACCTTATGATAGAAATCAGCCTCTTAAAGTTTATAAAAGAAATAAAAGGAGCCAGATTTTTCAGCCTCAAGCTTTTAATTTGGTGGGATGAAGGTGAAATGGGCCCAACTTGGGAGTATAATTAGATTGTAAGGGGTTATTTTTAGTTTTGGCCCTTTAGTGTAGTTGGCTGTTATTTTGTGGTATTTTTGCTGGATTTAGTTGGCCCAAACCTTAGTTAGTTTAGCTTGCTTTGTAAGCCTCTTGTTTAGCTTGTTGTGTAAGCCTCCTAGTTAGCTTGCTTTGTAAGCCTCTTATGTCCCAGAGTATAAAGTCTATGGAAAGATGTATCTGGATTTTTGGATGAATGAATGAAAATTCCTGCTATTGCTGCTGGTTTTGAGCTTCCCCTCAAGCCCGAAGAAGGTGTGATGCCTTCCTCATACTAGGAGTGATTCCTAGGACCCTGCTAGTGTGATACTAGTAGCTTCCTCTCTCTCTCCCTCTTTTCTATCATCTTGTCTACTGTTTCTCCTTTCTTTGTGATTTACAGCAAGTGTTCTTAGCCTCCACAAGCCCTATTTTTAATATCAGTTGTTGTAGAAAAGTTGTTGAACTCTAGAATAGTTGCTGTCCTGAGATTTCTAGGAGCTTATTCTTGAATTTCCATCAACTTCCTCACCCAAGTTTTCAATCTTTGATAGTTCCCCTTAAAGTTCTACATCAGTTTGGTATTAGAGCTAAGGTTCCATCATGTCTACTCGTAGTGGGAAGACTTTTAGGGGAAAATTTACAGAAATTCAGTGGGATGAATTGCTTATGAAGATTATGGAGAAGCTGGATAGTTTAGAGGCTCGAATGAACAGTTGGGAGACACATAATTCACAAAATACTATTAACCAAGCAGTAGAAGAACAAAGAGATGTTGAAGAAGGGCTGAATGACAATCAAGAAGGATCTTCTGGTAATGAGCAACCTGAGGAACAAATCAATCGTCCACCTCCTAGGGATAATCCTAGGCATGCACGAGCAAGAACTCCTCCCCAACCTTTGTTGGTGGATTTGGCACATGGCATGTTGAATCTGGACAGATTGGAGCAACCAGATCTAATGGGTGATGTCACTAAGAAGGTGCGAGTGGAGCTACCAGATTTTGTTGGCAAGATTGATCCTCAAGTATTTTGTGATTGGCTTGCTGCCATGGATGATTATTTTGATTGGTATGAGATGACAGAAGATCGGAAGGTACGTTTTGCTAAGATGAAATTGATTGGCCATGCCAAAGTGTGGTGGAGAAGTGTTGAAGACCGACTACGTCGAGCAGGACAGCCACCAATTGTTGATTGGGAGGAGATGAAACTGAAGTTGAAGGAGAAGTATTTACCTGTTGATTACCATGATCATCTTTATGATCAACTTATGAAGCTTCGACAAGGAACTATGACAGTTGTTGAGCATACAGAGAAGTTTGATGAGCTTACGATTCGGTGCGGAGTGACTAAAGATGAAAGACAAACTCTCTCTCGCTACAAGAATGGTTTGAGGGCAGATATCCAAAGAGAGTTAATTACATTGCAGATTTACAGCCTTGAAGATGCTTTCCAAATGGTGTTGAAGGTGGAGCAATACATGAAGCAATCCTTAAATCAAAAATTTAGTGCTCAAGCTGGGGAATCAACCTCTCGAAAGGCATTTGATGGGAGCAGAATAAACAAGACAGCACCTACCACTTCAAATACAACTTGGCCTTTACCAAATGCTGATGCAAAAGGAAAGGCAATTATGGATGAAACAATAAAAGGGGGCAGCAACACTAACAAGTGCTTTAGGTGTCATGAAAAAGGCCATTATGCCTACCAATGTCCTAAGCGAAATCTCCATGTGGGAATTGGAGAAAATGATGGTGTTCCCGAAGATTATGAGTATGAACATGAATCAGGAGAAGTTTCAGATGAAGATTTCAATGAGGAGCAGCTGGTGGATTCTTCCTCTCTTAATGTGGTAAGGCGTATTCTAGTCACTCCTAAAGCAGAAAATAAAGAGGATTGGCTTCGCACTGCTATTTTCAGTGTGGAGAAAAGTTGTGTAGGCTAATTATAGATGGAGGGAGTAGCATGAATGTAGTGTCTGAAAACACAGTTAACAAGTTAAAACTGCCCATTGAAAACCATCCACATCCATATAAGGTTGCATGGGTGAATGACACTATTCTTGTGACTAAAAGATGTTTGGTTTCTTTCAAAATTGGGGCATACTATGACTCTATTTGGTGCGATGTAATTCCTATGAAAGTCTCACATATCCTACTCGGTCTACCATGGCTTTATGATCGTGATGTATATCATTATGGGAAGGAAAATACTTACTATTTCTTGTTCAATGGCAAGAGAATCATTCTAAAACCCATGAATGTTGAGGAAGAAAGGAAGACACAGAAGAAAGGGCAATTGAATTCAGCTGAAGCAAAGAAGTCTCTTCACATCCTTACCAAAAAACAATTTGAAGTTGAAAGTAAGAAAGGAGTTGTTTATGCCTTGGTGACGCGGGAAGTAAAACCATCAGCCTCAGAACAGCTCCTAGAGCTGCCAGATGAAGTTAAGAAGTTGCTGTCTGATTTTTCTAATTTAATTCCCAATGAATTGCCAAGTGAACTACCTCCTATGTGTGACATACAGCATGCAATTGATCTTATTCCAGGTTCTTCTCTACCTAATCTACCAGCCTACCGCATGAATCCTATTGAACATGTTGAGCTTAATAGGCAAGTAGATGACTTGTTAAAAAAGGGATTCATCCGAGAGAGTCTTAGTCCATGTGCAGTCCCTGCTTTGTTGACTCCTAAGAAGGATGGTACTTAGCGAATGTGTGTAGACAGTTGGGCCATCAACAAGATCACTATTAAATACCACTTCCCAATTCCTCGACTTGATGATATGTTGGATATGATTACTGGAGCCTCCATTTGTTCAAAAATTGATCTTCGAAGCGGGTACCATCAAATCCGAATTAGAGCTGGTAATGAATGGAAAACGGCTTTCAAAACAAAAGATGGGTTGTACAAGTGGCTAGTCATGCCATTTGGTCTTACAAATGCACCTAGCACTTTCATGCATGTGATGACACAGGTACTTCGTCCATTTATTGGTCATTTTCTTCTTGTTTATTTCGATGATATTCTTGTATATAGTAAGACCAAGGAAGAGCACATTTTGCATCTCCAACAATTGATGAGAGTTCTAAACTAAGCGAAACTCTACATCAATTTGAAGAAATGTTCTTTCATGTGCCCAAGTGTTGCTTTTCTTGGATTTGTTGTGTCTTTTCGTGGTGTTGAAGCAGATCCAGAAAAGGTCCAAGCTATTTGAGATTGGCCTATTCCAAGCACTTTACATGAGGTTTGGAGTTTTCATGGATTGGCTACATTCTATCGGCGGTTTATTCGTAATTTTAGCACTATTATGGCGCCAATAACTGATTGTATGAAGAAAGGGCAGTTTCAATGAACGAAGGCGGCAACCAAAGCTTTTGAAGAAATTAAGAAGCGGATGACCAAGACTCCAGTTTTGCAACTCCCAGATTTCTCTAAGGTGTTTGAGGTTGCTTGCGATGCATCACAAATAGGCATTGGCAGCGTTCTTAGTCAAGAAGGTCACCCCATTGCCTACTTCAGTGAGAAGTTAAATGAAGACAAACAACGCTATTCTACATATGATCAAGAGTTCTATGCAGTAGTTCGAGCTCTTGATCATTGGTGTCATTATTTAATCCACAAAGAGTTTGTACTTTACTCAGATCATGAAGCTCTTAAGTACTTAAACTCTCAAAAGAAGTTGAACAGGAGACATGGAAAGTGGAGTGCATTTTTGTAGGGGTATAATTTTGTTCTCAAGCATTATGCTGGTGTGGAAAACAAGGCAGCAGATGCCTTAAGCCGGATGGTGCATGTGCTTCATTCTTTGGCAGTAAAAGTCATCGATTTTGACCAGTTGAAGAGGGAGTATGCTTCTGATCGAGATTTTGGTGTTATTTATGCTGAAATTGTTGTGGGACAGCAAAATAATCACCTTTCCTTTTCCATTCATGATGGTTACCTTTTCAAAGGAACTCGCCTTTGTTTGCCAAATACTTCTTTAAGGGAACAAGTGATATGGGAGCTACATGTAGGTGGAGTTGCTGGACATTTTGGGCGAGATAAGATGGTAGCCATGGTTGGAGATCGTTTTTATTGGCCTTCGTTAAAGCGTGATGTGGCAAAAATTATTCAGCGGTGCCGTACTTGTCAGCTTGCTAAAGGGCGGAAACATAATACCGGACTTTATACACCGCTGCCTACACCTCATGAACCTTGGCAAGACCTTAGCATGGATTTCGTCTTGGGCTTTCTGAAGACTATTAGAGGCTATGATTCAATCTTTGTGGTGGTGGACAGATTTTCTAAGATGAGCCACTTTATCCCTTGCAACAAAACTTCTGATGCGAGCCATATTGCTAAGTTGTTCTTTAAAGAAGTGGTGCGTCTCCATGGTATTCCATTAACCATAGTTTCTGATCAAGATGTGAAGTTCATGAGCTATTTTTGGAAACCTTGTGGAAGTTGCTGAATACAAAACTCCAATACTCTAGTGCTTTCCATCCTCAAACTGATGGGCAAACAGAAGTGATAAATCGAAGCTTGGGTGATTTATTGAGGTGTTTGGTTGGAGATCATGTGACTGATTGGGATCTTATTCTTCCTATGGCTGAGTTTGCATACAACAGTTCTATTAATAGGACTACTGGAAAAAGTCCATTTGAAGTTGTCCTTGGGATTCAACCTTGTAAGCCCATTGATTTGATTCCTCTACCCCTAGAAGCTAGGCCTAGTGAAGAGGCTGAAGGCTTAGCACGTCATATTAAGGAAATACATGATGAGGTGACGCGAAAAACCAGTAATGCATTATACAAGGCTAGAGCTGACTCACATCGTCGGTTCATGGAGTTTAATGAGGGTGATATGGTGATGGTGAGGATCAGACTGGAGCGTTACCCTAAAGGTCAATTCAAGAAGCTTCACTCAAAAAATGCTGGTCCATATAAGATTTGTAAGAAGATAAGTGCTAATGCTTATGTGTTAGAGTTTCCAGATGATATGGGAATTAGCCCAATCTTTAATGTGGAAGATCTGACTATATATCATGGCCACAATGAGGACTTGGAAAGAACTGATGCAACCATTCAATTGCCTACCATCCCTAAAATCAAGGAAGAAGTTGAGGATATCTTTGATGATCAGATTGTGTCTACCAGAAGTGGGGATTATAGAAAATTTCTTGTCAAATGGAAGGGGCTGCCACTTTCAGATTGCATGTGGATCACTAAATCAGAACTTCAGCAAATTAATCCAGATCTTTACGAGCATTATCAATCCCTTTACTCGCTAGGGTTGAGTTCTGTCAAGCCAGGGAGAGATGATAGAAATCAGCCTCTTAAAGTTTATAAAAGAAATAAAAGGGGCCAGATTTTTCAGCCTCAAGCTTTAATTTGGTGGGATGAAGGTGAAATGGGCCCAACTTGGGAGTATAATTAGATTTTAAGGGGTTATTTTTAGTTTTGGGCCTTTAGTGTAGTTGGCTGTTATTTTGTGGTATTTTTGCTGGATTTAGTTGCCCCAAACCTTAGTTTAGCTTGCTTTGTAAGCCTCCAGTTTAGCTTGTTGTGTAAGCCTCCTAGTTAGCTTGCTTTGTAAGCCTCTTATGTCCCAGAGTACAAAGTCTGTGGAAGGATGTATCTGGATTTTCGGATGAATGAATGAAAATTCCTGCTATTGCTGTTGGTTTTGAGCTTCCCCTGAAGCCCTAAGAAGGTGTGATGCCTTCCTCATACTAGGAGTGATTCCTAGGACCCTACTAGTGTGATACTAGTAGCTTCTTCTCTCTCTCCCTCTTCTCTATCATCTTGTCTACTGTTTCTTCTTTCTTTGTGATTTACAGCAAGTGTTCTTAGCCCTCACAACCCCTATTTTTAATATCAGTTGTTGTAGAAAAGTTGTTGAACTCTAGAATAGTTGCTGTCCTGAGATTTCCAGCAGCTTATTCTTGAATTTCCATCAACTTTCTCACCCAAGTTTTCAATCTTTGATAGTTCTCCTTAAAGCTCTACATCACCTTATCAAAAAAAATAATTATCTGTTTCATAATTTCTTGTCACTAGAAGTTTGATGTTTTGTTATTGTTGGATTTGAATAATGGGGAGGGATTTGGGAGGAATACAAGGACCTAAGTGCTCAAATTCAATTCTTAACTTGGTAGGAACTAGAAAATCCTGACTGTTGGCCACTAGGACACTACTGTGACCACTACACTAGCACCATCACTAGCAGAATTGCAGCTGCACCTTTTACTGTGTTACCACTTTGTTCTTCAACACCACCTTCACTCCACCCACAATACCACTGCCACTGGAGTCTTCACCACAATAACGATCATGTTGGGAATCTAACTAGGGAGGAAAAACTACAAAGGCGGAATTAAAATTTTTCCTACGATTCCCAAACCCAAACCCATGAATCTTAATTATGCTTAATACAAAACCAAAAACCTAACTACCAAGAGAGTTAGGATACTTACAGTTGAATCAAGTCTTCTCCTTTATGCTCCAAGCTTTGTCTTCTGATTGAGTAGTCCAAGTGTGCTGCCTCCAATAGTATCCACACCTAGTTAGAGCTTGTTGTCCTTTCCTTCTTCTTCCTTATGGTTGCTAGAGGTGGAGAAGAGGGAGAGAGAGAGGGAGAGCTGTAATTTTTCCAGCCAGCCCTTGGGAGAATGAATTGTCCTCATGTGATCCCCACATAATGGGCATTATATAGCCCATTAATAGGGCCGGCCATAGGGGGATTCCTAACCCTAGTGGAATTTGTGTAATTACTCTTAATTACACAATTGGCCCACTAGTTTGCATCAAATACAAATTAGCCCCTTAAAAAACTTTTTTTTAATCACTTATACCCTTTCTCTTATAGACAATCAAGCTCTCTTAGCATGATCAGTGTGTGACCCATTGGGTTCACATCATCAAGTAGTAGGAGCAGCACAAGTTGTGCATAATGGAACACTTTCCATTAAGGGTCTAATTGAAACTCCTTTCAATTCCCTAATTGATTATAACTCATTTATATCAATTAGGGCTTTTACTAACCATGAGTAACACCTAGCATATGGCTCATGGTGTGGTCCTTAATGAGGTGAATAGTCATTTACAAAGAACCCTTCTGTCATAGTTTATAGGTTACAATTCCATCTTTCCATCAACACAATGTCTCCAATTGAACTAATAGGACATGAAAGTCTGTCAAGTCCCTAGTTCAATTACTTTATACTCATTCATTAATATCAACTCAATGATGAGCTTATGGAAACTCCTTTCCATATTCATTCTACCATGGGCCCATGGGTTTAATGAGTTATATTCAATGAATGCTATATGAGACATTCATTTCCTTTTTCCTGAGACTGATGGATTCCTTGTTGATCACTCACATGCCTTCACACACATAGCAGTAGGCCAATGAACACCCTTACAGACCCTGAATAGGATCTGCACTTAGTGTTATCCAACTTCTAAAGCTACATGCATAAGACAACCATGGTGTCTCAGGTCTAAGGATTACTTGTACCACTATAACAATGAGAAACTGATTGACAGGCAGGTTAAAGCTCCATTCAGTTTATCTCATATCTTTGGTCACATTCAGTGTACCTATTCTTATAATAGGCACCCACTTGTTGGTTGTAGTGTCTCCACATAAATAGCTTGAGACTAGCTATCCTCCTATAGAGTCAACCTAACAAGTGTTAGTCCTATGGTTCATTACTGTCCATCATAATGAACCTTCAACTAGAAATGATTTAGGAGTTTAGTACAGAGATATATTTAGAGTCTCAAAATTACAACCCTTTGTAATTTCATATTCTCAACTCTAACTCCATGGACATATTATGTAAATATAAATGATGCATATAAACATAATAGAATAAGCCATTTTATTAAATCAATAATAAATGTGACATATATAAATGAAATCAATCGATTGTTCCTAATCCCTAAACAATCATCTCTATGATTGGCTCTAGGGCATAATCCTAACAATCTCCCACTTGCACTATAGCCAATCCACCATGTATCTCATACCCATATCCTATCGGTGGTGATCCAACACACTTGGGTCATAGCCTTAGTGAAGGGGTTTTCTTTATTCTCTGTTGTATTAAACTTCTATATGTATATGTCATCTCTTCCAATGATCTCTCTAATCACTTGGAATCGCCGCTTAAAGTTTGGACTTTTGATGAGACCGTGGATCCTTGTCTTGAGCAATAGCTTTATTGTTGTCACAAAAACTATATTAAAGGCTTCTCAATGTCAGGAACCACTCCTAGTTCTGCAATGAACTTACTCATCCAAACATGCAGCAATGCGCTCAAATTTACAGCTCCACCATTTAAGGTGAGAACATACCTCGATGTTGATCTCCTATCATCATCGTCAGATTGAAAATCTGAATCTGTTATACCAACCATTTCTAAGTTTCTTTCTCCATAGACAAAGCATGGGTCTTTAGTTCTTCTCAAGTGCTTAAAGATAGCTTTGACTTCTTCCCAGTATATCTTATCTGGGTTTACCCGCTATCTGCTCGTAACATTTACAGCCAAACTGATATCTGGTCATGTACTTAGCATAGCATATGCTTTTAGACAACTTGATTTCATGTCTGACAGGAATTAGACTTCTCTTGAAATCATGCATTTTGAACCCATTCAAAATCTTGTCTACGTACATCGATTGGGAAACACTTAGCATCCTTTAGATCTATCTCTATAGACCTCTATTCCCAGAATATAGGATGCTTCTTCCAAATCTTTTATGGAGAAACTTTGTGAAAAACCAATTTTTCACTTTTGACAACGTCTCTACATTATTCTCTAATAAGTAGAACGTTATTCACTTATAGGACCATAAATGTGATCGCACTCCCACTAACCCTTTGTACAATCATGGTACAATGATGGGTTCTGTCTCAACAGGGACAGGGGTTGCATCAATGTCGGTTTGTGTGTCATTAGACAACTCTTTGAGTTCTATTTTCCTGTTATTGCCTCCTTCTTGAATAAACTCTTTTTTAAAAAAGATTGCAAACTTACTAACAAACACTTTTGTTCATCAGGATGATAGATATGATATCCTAAACTCCTTTTAGGATAATACACAAACCTACATTTAAGTTATCTTGATTTCCAATTTGGTTGCATTATACGTCTCTACATATGTAGTGCAACCCCAGACCTTAACATGCTTAAGGTTTGGTGCTTCCCTTTTCATATCTCATATGGGTCTTAAGGGACAGCCTTGGTTTGAACTCTGTTTCACAAGTACGTGGCAATTTCTAGGGCATATCCTAACAAGGATAATATTAGGTTATTGTAACTTATCATGGATCGGACCATATCCAATAAGGTCCTCTTCCTCCTTTCTGACACACCATTTAGTTATAGTGTTCTAAAAAGTGTCCATTGTGATTGAATGCCCGTTTGAACAAGTTGATCTGAAAATTGACCGGTTAAATATCTGCCGCCTTGATCCAATCGAAGAGCTTTAATACTTTTATCGGTTTGTTTCTCTACTTCATATCTGAATTCTTTGAACCTTTCAAATATTTCAGACTTGTATTTCATTAAGTATACACACCCAAACCTATAATGAATCATTGGTAAAGGTTGTAAAGTAAGAGAAACTTCTACATACATCACTATGTATATCTTGTTTTCCTAGGTTTATTAGCATTCAATTTAGAACTATCATGCTCCATTGCAATTCATATTTGCAATAAAGTTTAGAAAATAAAGGCTATCCACATAAACTCCAGAAGTAATGAACTCTTTATTTAATAGAAAACATTTATTAAATCAAACTAAAACCTTGTTTAGATAAAACTGAAATAAAATTAATGTTTCTAATAACTTCTGGAATGTAAAGATAGCCAACTATTATTTCTAAACTACTCCATTAGGTAGAGTCAAGCAACAAGCCCCACAGCTAATGCAGCAACGTTTGCTCCATTCCCCACTTGTAGGGTTGATCCACCTTTACTCTACTTTCTGCTTCCCACTAAATTCTACATGGAATTCAAAATTCACATCAGAATTAAGTACCCAAGTGGAAGCAAAACTAACATTTAGTTTAGAGCATGATCCATACCTTCTAAAGGTTGGTTCTTTAGAGTATCCAGATACTCCCAGCAGTTACGTTTCCAGTGCCCATCCTTGCCGCAGTGAAAACAGGTTTCTTTGGCTTTGTTGTTACCGTTCTTCTTCCTCCGGGTACTCTTACCCTTGCCTATACCCTTGCCCTTAGGCTTGAGCTTAGACTTGGAAGTAGCAGCTTCATTAAATTCAAGCAAGAATTCTTTCCCATACAACTCTTGTATGTTGATAAAAATCTCGTAAGCACTTCCCATGGACTCGTGTTGCTTCTTAAGCTCGAGACTCATAAATACCATCATATAGCACCTTGCCATAAGATCGTCGTCCATGCACCTCTGGTAAGCGTCTTTTTCTTGCTGAGTTGTAGCCTAGCAGGAGCAATGGGAAGTGGATTATGAAGTGCATAGGTAAGATTCTTGGAATCCAAAACAATTTTTAGATTCCTAAGCCAATCAAGACAATTTGGTCCAGTCAAACGGTTGATGTCCAATATTTTGGATAGTGGGTTGAGGTGAGCCATTTCTATGAACTACATATAAAAATAAAGAATTAGATTTCATTTTTAATCCATAATGATCGGGTCTTTAATCATATGGTACCTCCCACTATTTTATCAAATTCCATACATCCTCTAATGGAATTCAGGAATCTTATTCCTAATGGGGATTGGGGTCCACTGTGACCTAGAAGCCTCACATTATAGTTTCTTGACTTCTAACCCACAATAAGAAGACAACTCCTTGTCTATTGCTTCATAAGCAAGTTCCAATCATTTTGCCCCTAGGGTACATACTCTTCACATTATAGTTGTTTGGAATACTTCCCTAGTTAAGTTAAACCCATCATTCACACAGGTATGTTTCGCCAAATATATACCTCACATTATAGTTTCTTGGTATATACTAGTTTAGGCACCCCATGATATCTACATATGTGATAGTTTCAAGTAATGTCTTTAATATGGGTAGCTCCTACATGTCTGCAGCCAGGTACCCACATTAAGGGACGTCAGATGATCCTATAATGATGGAAGGCAATGAAGAATCCATTCCCTAATGTGTTCTCCATTTCCAACTTAATATTAAAAGAGAGGGGTTTTAGGGGTCTCATCAAATAAACTAATCTAACGTACATCTCATGCATTTAAATAAGAAATATATAACAACATTATATATATGTAATCCACTTATCGATATTAGTTCCTATAAGGTGACATATAACGATCTTTGAATTTGGAGCTATCTCTATTAATCTCATTAAAAGCTCCCACTATGATGATTATGGACTTTAAGAAGATTCAATCTAAGCCAATGAATTGAATTCAAGGTCTAAGGTAGGTGTAGGTGATCGTAAAACATTCATTCGAAACATAGTATGCTCTCTTGAAAGTCTTCTCCAAGCTTTCAAGTCCTTCAATCTCCTCCATTAGCTTGATGGTCTCCACCATAGGCTTGTTGGGCTCCACCATGCTCCTTTATGTCCACCATGCTCCTTAGTGCGCTCTCAATTACATAACATTTACATAATTTAAAGAAAGGGATACATAAGGGGAATGTGGGGTACATAAGAGAATGATAGAGAGAGAGAAGAAGGTGGCATGCAAGCCCCAAATAAATAATACATCACCAAAAATTAACAACTCTTGAAAAATTATACAACCCATTCATAAGACGGCCAATCATAATTGGTTTAAGGGGTATAGTCCATACTCATCATCCATCCATAACCTTACAATTATATTGCATAATAAAGGAAATAACTGTAAGCAATAAACATATGGGCATTCATGGTAATTCTATTGATTGGTTTTCATTAATCTCATTAATGTGTCCTAATCTTATTAGGAGATGCATAAGTTCCTGAATTAATTAAGTCTTAACATTTAAGACATTTAATTTCAATTAATCAAATCAATTGAAACATTTAAAGTCCCCTAATTAAACTCTAATATCAAATATTAGGATCTTTTTAATTAAACAAAACAATTTTATTTAATTAAAATTTCCAGATTTTTATTTAATCCTAAATTGTGTTTTAAACCATTTAAAACAATATAAAATTAATCACCATTAATTAAATAATCAATTTTGGAATTAAATAAAATCATTTTATTAATTAATTAGTGCATTAGGGTTTCCTAAAACCCTAAACCCTAAATGCATTAACTCTAAACCCTAAGTGTAACCCTAATGCATTAAATGCCTTATGATTGGTCAATTAATGACCAATCATTTAAACCCTAGGTTTATACGGTATTAATGATTAGGATTAGAGTTTAATTAATGCCACCTAGGATATTAATTACTCCTAATTAATATGCACTAATTAGGGTTTCTAAAACCCTAAACCTTAAACCTATTAAATGCCAATGATTAATTACTAAACCATTAATGATCATGATTGGTCATTAATGACCAATCATTTAACCCTAGGTTAGACACATTAATTACTAAGTTTAGTTATTAATTAATGCATTAATAGAATTAGGGTTTAATTAATATGAATTAGGGTTTCCTAAACCCTAAACCCTAGACATCATAAATGCAATTAATTATACCCTAATGATTAATAACCATGATTGGTCAATTAATGACCAATCATTAAACACTTTAATTATGGTAATTAATTGCTCAATTAGGGTTTTAATTAATGCCATTAATAGATTTAGGGTTTCATCATTAAAGGGAATTAGGGTTTCTTAGGAAACCCTAAGGCTGCCGCCACCTATAGTGGGCTGCCATGGCTTGGCCAGGCCATGGGAGGCCATGGCCAGCAAAGGGGGACTCAAGCCAGGGTGTGGGCCAAGCCCATGGACACGTGTGGGGTAGCCAAGAGGGCTGTTTTGTTCAAAGAACATTAGGGTTTCAAGAACCCAATGCTGGCACCACCATTGGAGGACCTCCAAGGTCACAAAAGTTTCTAAAACTTAATCAATTCGACTCCACCAACAAAACCAGCTTTTGTATCATGTCCCTACATGAATTACTAAGCTAATTGAAGTGGTTTGGATGATCAAATCATCCCCAATTGTTCTAAACAATTTAAGAACAGTAGGCTATCCAGAATTTGACAGCATACTGTCCCTGATCACAAATTGATTTAAAACCCAGCAAGATGATTAATTCAGGCTACCAAATTATTTTTCCTAACATCCTACATGTCTTAGGAAACTAATAAAATTGGTTTCATGCAATTTGGAGTTTCCTAACTCAAGATATGAACAAAACTCCATTGATGACTTGCTGCAGAAAAACAGCCTGCTGTGTTCTTCCAAGAAATCAAACTTTTTGATTCTTTATGCATCAAGACTCCTTTGATTATTAAAGAATATGATCTATACATCATATATTATCATCCTATAATGATTATTCATCAATTTTACAGAAGTATCTGATCATAACAATAGCGAGAACCCTAGGGTTCTAAAACCCAGATTCAAACATGGTGGTCTTCTCCTTCTTCCTTCTGTTATAGACTCATAATCTAATTATGATGCATCCGAATGCTTGGGAACCCTTTCCTACCATGTCTAGAACATAACCCAAGTGGTGGCAACCATTGCCATACCTTTGATTTCCATCAAAAACTCACAATTGTGGCTGTTGCATTATTCCCGAGCAAAACTGTCTTCCCTGACAGCCTGTAGTAAAAAATTCATAACTTTCACTACACAACTCGGATCGACGAACCGTTTGTTGGGTTGTAAAGCTGATTCAAAGAGCTTTCTAACCATATATGGCTCGAAAATTTTGGAGAAGAACTCTGATTTTGGCATGCAAAACAAGATGACGGTTTTTCATGGCTACCATGAAAATTGTTCTTCTTTTTCTCCAAATTCAATCCCTATTCAACTTTTGAATAACCAGTAGCTCTAAAACCTATTTTAGAAGAGGAGTAGAAGGAGAATTAACCTAGGGTTCATAAACCTTAGGTTTGGCTATGAGAGGGAAACCATTCTAATGCATGAACATAAATTCCAGATTTATTAACCAATCAATTTACCATGAATTACAGCCCATACGCAGTTTGTATTAGGCATAATCATGGCTCTGATACCACTATTGGGAATCTAACTAGGGAGGAAAAACTACAAAGGCGGAATTAAAATTTTTCCTACGATTTCCAAACCCATGAATCTTAATTATGCTTAATACAAAACCAAAAACCTAACTACCAAGAGAGTTAGGATACTTACAGTTGAATCAAGTCTTCTCCTTTATGCCCCAAGCTTTGTCTTCTGATTGAACAGTCCAAGTGTGCTGCCTCCAACAGTATCCACACCTAGCTAGAGCTTGTTGTCATTTCCTTCTTCTTCCTTATGGTTGCTAGAGGTGGAGAAGAGGGAGAGAAAGAGAGGGAGAGCTGTAATTTTTCCAGCCAGCCCTTGGGAGAATGAATTGTCCTCATGTGATCCCCACATAATGGGCATTATATAGCCCATTAATAGGGCCGGCCATAGGGGGATTCCTAACCCTAGTGGAATTTGTGTAATTACTCTTAATTACACAATTGGCCCACTAGTTTGCATCAAATACAAATTAGTCCCTTAAAGAACTTTTCTTTAATCACTTATACCCTTTCTCTCATAGACAATCAAGCTCTCTTAGCATGATCAGTGTGTGACCCATTGGGTTCACATCATCAAGTAGTAGGAACAGCACAAGTTGTGCACAATGGAACACTTTCCATTAAGGGTCTAATTGAAACTCCTTTCAATTTCCTAATTGATTATAACTCATTTATATCAATTAGGGCTTCTACTAACCATGAGTAACACCTAGCATATGGCTCATGGTGTGGTCCTTAATGAGGTGAATAGTCATTTACAAAGAACCCTTCTGTTATAGTTTATAGGTTACAATTCCATCTTTCCATCAACACAATGTCTCCAATTGAACTAATAGGACATGGAAGTCTGTCAAGTCCCTAGTTCAATTACTTTATACTCATTCATTAATATCAACTCAATAATGAACTTATAGAAACTCCTTTCCATATTCATTCTACCATGGGCCCATGGGTTTAATGAGTTATATTCAATGAATGCTATATGAGACATTCACTCCCTTTTTCATTGTCTCCTCAGTCATCTTGAGCAAATTGTGCAGCTCGGGGAGAGTGGGCTCAAGCTTGTTCATATGAAAATTCATTATGAACGGCCCAAATGAATCAGGAAGGGACTACAGTATAATGTCTGAACACATATCAGCTTCAATGATCACATCTAGCTTTTCAAGCTGCTCGATATGGTTGATCATTTTCAAGGTGTGATCAGTCACAGATGAACCCTCATTCATCCTTGCCTTGAATAGATCCTTGACAATATTGTACTTCGCAGTCCTACTTTGCTATGTGTGTGAAGGCATGTGAGTGATCAACAAGGAATCCATCACTCTCAGGAAAAAGGGAGTGAATGTCTCATATAGCATTCATTGAATATAACTCATTAAATCCATGGACCCATGGTAGAATGAATATGGAAAGGAGTTTCCATAAGTTCATCATTGAGTTGATATTAATGAATGAGTATAAAGTAATTGAACTATGGACTTGACAGACTTCCATGTCCTATTAGTTCAATTGGAGACATTGTGTTGATGGAAGGATGGAATTGTAACCTATAAACTATAACAGAAGGGTTCTTTGTAAATGACTATTCACCTCATTAAGGACCACACCATGAGCCATATGCTAGGTGTTACTCATGGTTAGTAGAAGCCCTAATTGATATAAATGAGTTATAATCAATTAGGGAATTGAAAGGAGTTTCAATTAGACACTTTAATGGAAAGTGTTCCATTGTGCACAACATGTGCTATTCCTACTACTTGATGATGTGAACCCAATGGGTCACACACTGATCATGCTAAGAGAGTTTGTTTGTTTATGAAAGAGAGGGTATAAGTGAATAAAGAATAGTTCTTTACGGGCTTAATTTGTATATGATACAAATTAGTGGGGTTATTGTGTAATTAGGAGTAATTACACAAAACCCATTAGGGTTAGGAATCCCCCTATGGCCGGCCCTATTAGTGGGCTATATAATGCCCACTATGATGTGATGACATCATAACTTGAAGCTAATTTGGAGGCTCCCTTGTGCTAGCAGAAAATTCCCTTGGAGGCTCTCTCTCTCTCTCTATCTCTCTCTCTCTCTCTTCTCCACCTCTAGCAACCATAAGGAAGAAGAAGGAAAGGACAACTTGCTCTAGCTAGGTGTGGATACTGTTGGAGGCAGTACATTTGGACTGCTCAATCAGAAGACAAAGCTTGGAGCATAAAAGAGAAGACTTGATTCAACTGTAAGTATCCTAACTCTCTTGGTAGTTAGGTTTTTGGTTTTGTATTAAGCATAATTAAGATTCATGGGTTTGGGAATCGTAGGAAAAATTTTAATTCCGCCTTTGTAGTTTTTCCTCCCTAGTTAGATTCCCAACAGTGGTATCAGAGCCATAATTATGCCTAATACAAACTGCATATGGGTTGAAGTTTATGATAAATTGATTGGTTAATAAATCTGGAATTTATGTTCATGCATTAGAATGGTTTCCCTCACATGGCCGAACCTAGGGTTAATGAACCTTAGGTTAATTCTCCTTCTACTCCTCTTCTAAAATAGTTTTAGGGCTGCTGGTTATTCAAAAGTTGAATGGGGATTGAGTTTGGAGAAGATGATGAACAGTTTTTATGATAGTCATGAAAAATCGTCATCTTGTTTTGCATGCTGAAATCAGAGTTCTTCTCCAAAATTTTCGAGCCATATATGGTTAGAAAGCTCTTCGAATCAGCTTTACAACCCAACAAACGGTTCGTCAATCCGAGTTTTGTAGTGAAAGTTATGAATTTTTTACTACAGGCTGTCAGGGAAGACAGTTTTGCCCGGGAATGATGTAACAGCCACAATTGTGAGTTTTTGATGGAGATCAAAAGCATGGCAATGGTTGCCACCACTTGGGTTATGTTCTAGACATGGTAGGAAAAGGTTCCCAAGCATTCGGATGCATCATAATTGGATTATGAGTCTAGAGCAGAAGGAGAAGACCACCATGTTTGAATCTGGGTTTTAGAACCCTAGGGTTCTTGCTGCTGTTATGATCAGATACTTCTCTAAAATTGTCGAATAATCATTATAGGATGATGATATATGATGTATAGATCATATTCGTTAATAATCAAAGGAGTCTTGATGCATAAAGAATCAAAAAGGTTGATTTCTTGGAAGAACACATCAGACTGTTTTTCTGCAGAAAGTCATCAATGGAGTTTTGTTCATATCTTGAGCTAGGGAACTCCAAATTGCATGAAACCAATTTTATTAGTTTCCTAAGACATGTAGGATGCTAGGAAAAATAATTTGGTATCCTGAATTAATCATCTTGCTGGGTTTTAAATCAATTTGTGATCATGGACAGTATGCTGTCAAATTCTGGACAGCCTACTGTTCTTGAATTGTTTAGAACAATTGGGGATGATTTGATCATCCAAACCACTTCAATTAGCTTAGTAATTCATGTAGGGACATGATACAAAAGCTGGTTTTGTTGGTGGAGTCGAATTGATTAAGTTTTAGAAACTTTTGTGACCTTGGAGGTCCTCCAATGGTGGTGCCAGCACTGGGTTCAGGAAACCCTAATGTTCTTTGAAGAAGACAGCCCTCTTGGCCACTCCACACGTGTCCATGGGCTTGGCCTACACCCTGGCTTGAGTTCCCCTTTGCTGGCCATGGCCTCCCATGGCCTGGCCAAGCCATAGCAACCTTGCCTAACCATGGCAGCCCACTATAGTTGGCGGCAGCCTTAGGGTTTCTTAGGAAAGCCTAATTCCCATTAATGATTTAACCCTAATTCATTAATTGCATTAATTGAAACCCTAATTAGGCTATTAATTACCATAATTAAAGTGTTTAATGATTGGTCATTAATTGACCAGTTATGGTTATTAATCATTAGGGTATTATTAATTGCATTTATGATGTCTAGGGTTTAGGGTTTAGGAAACCCTAATTCATATTAATTAAACCCTAATTCTATTAATGCATTAATTAATGACTAAACCTAGTTATTAATGTGTCTAACCTAGGGTTAAATAATTGGTCATTAATGACCAATCATGATCATTAAAGGTTCAGTAATTAATCATTGGCATTTAATAGGTTTAAGGTTTAGGGTTTTTAGAAACCCTAATTAGTGCATATTAATTAGGTGTAATTAATATCCTAGGTGGCATTAATTAAACCCTAATCCTAATCATTAATACCATATAAACCTAGGGTTTAAATGATTGGTCATTAATTGACCAATCATAAGGCATTTAATGCATTAGGGTTACACTTAGGGTTTAGAGTTAATGCATTTAGGGTTTAGGGTTTTAGGAAACCCTAATGCACTAATTAATTAATAAAATGATTTTATTCCGAAATTGATTATTTAATTTATGGTGATTAATTTTATATTGTTTTAAATGGTTTAAAACACAATTTAGGATTAAATATAAATCTGGAAATTTTAATTAAATAAAATTGTTTTGTTTAATTAAAAAGATCCTAATATTTGATATTAGAGTTTAATTAGGGGACTTTAAATGTTTCAATTGATTTGATTAATTGAAATTAAATGTCTTAAATGTTAAGACTTAATTAATTCAAGAACTTATGCATCTCCTAATAAGATTAGGATACATTAATGAGATTAATGAAAACCAATCAATAGAGTTACCATGAATGCCCATATGTTTATTGCTTACAGTTATTTCCTTTATTATGCAATATGATTGTATGGTTATGGATGGATGATGATTACGGACTATACCCCTTAAACCAATTGTGATTGGCCGTCTTATGAATGGGTTGTATAATTTTTCAAGAGTTGTCAATTTTTGGTGATGTATTATTTATTTGGGGCTTGCATGCCACCTTCTTCTCTCTCTCTATCATTCTCTTATTTACCCCACATTCCCCTTATGTATCCCTTTCTTTAAATTATGTAAATGTTATGTAATCGAGAGCGCACTAAGGAGCATGGTGGACCTAAAGGAGCATGGTGGAGCCCAACAAGCCTATGGTGGAGACGATGAAGCTAATGGAGGAGATTGAAGGGCTTGAAAGCTTGGAGAAGACTTTCAAGAGAGCATGCTATGTTTCGAATGAATGTTTTACGATCACCTACACCCACCTTAGACCTTAGATTCAATTCATTGGCTTGGATTGAATCTTCTTAAAGTTCATAATCATCATAGTGGGAGCTTTTAATGAGATTAATAGAGATAGCTCCAAATCCAAAGATCGTTATATGTCACCTTATAGGGACTAATATCGATAAGTGGATTACATATATATAATGTTGTTATATATTTCTTATTTAAATGCATGAGATGTATGTTAGATTAGTTTATTTGATGAGATCCTTAAAACCCCTCTCTTTTAATATTAAGTTGGAAATGGAGAACACATTAGGGAATGGATTCTTCATTGCCTTCGATCATTATAGGATCATCTAACGTCCCTTAATGTGGGTACCTGGCTGCAGACATGTAGGAGCTACCCATATTAAAGACATTAATTGAAACTATCACATATGTAGATATCATGGGGTGCCTAAACTGGTATATACCAAGAAACTATAATGTGAGGTATATATTTGGCGAAACATACCTGTGTGAATAATGGGTTTAACTTAACTAGGGAAGTATTCCAAGAAACTATAATGTGAGGAGTATGTACCCTAGAGGCAAAATGATTGGAACTTGCTTATGAAGCAATAGACAAGGAGTTGTCTTCTTATTGTGGGTTAGAAGTCAAGAAACTATAATGTGAGGCTTCTAGGTCACAGTGGGACCCAATCCCCATTAGGAATAAGATTCCCGAATTCCATTAGAGGGTGTATGGAATTTGATAAAATAGTGGGAGGTACCATATGATTAAAGACCCAATCATTATGGATTAAAAATGAAATCTAATTCTCTATTTTTATATGTAGTTCATAGAAATGGCTCACCTCAACCCACTATCCAAAATATTGGACATCAACCGTTTGACTGGACCAAACTATCTTGACTGGCTGAGGAACTTAAAAATAGTTTTAACTTCCGAAGAGGTTACCTACACACTTGATGGCACACTTCTTGAGACACCGGCTGAGACTGCAACTCAGCAAGAGAAAGACGCTTATCAGAAGCGCATGGACGATGACTTGAAGGCAAGATGCTATATGATGGCATCCATGAGCCCTGAGCTTCAGAAGCAACATGAGTCCATGAAAAGTGCTCACGACATCTTTCTCCACTTACAAGAGTTGTACGGGGAGCAAAGTAGGACTGCGAAGTATAATATTGTCAAGGATCTATTCAAGGCAAGGATGAATGAGGGTTCATCTGTGATTGATCACACCTTGAAAATGATCAACCATATCGAGCAACTTGAAAAGCTTGATGTGATCATTGAAGCTGATATGTGTTCAGACATTATACTACAGTCCCTTCCTGATTCATTTGGGCCGTTCATAATGAATTTTCATATGAACAAGCTTGAGCCCACTCTCCCCGAGCTGCACAATTTGCTCAAGATGACTGAGGAGACAATGAAAAAGGGAAAAGATTCTTTGCTCGCATTTGATGGAGCTTCTACTTCCAAGGCCAAGCCCAAGCCTAAGGACAAAAGCAAAGGCAAGGGTAAGAGTACCCAAGGGAAGAAGAAAAAGAACTTAAAGCCGAAGGGAGGTGTCAAGAAAAGTAACACTGACAAGGCCAAAGGAACCTGTTTTCACTGCGGCAAGGATGGACACTGGAAATGTAACTGCCGGGAGTATTTGGATACTCTAAAGAGCCGACCTTCGGAAGGTATGGATCATGCTCTAAACTAAATGTTAGTTTTGCTTCCACTTGGGTACTTAATTCTGATGTGAATTATGAATTCCATGCAGGATCTAGTGGGAAGTAGAAGGTTGAGTAGTAGGGGAGTATCCCTTCGAGTAGAGAATGGAGCAAAGTGTTGCTGTATTAGCTATGGGACTCGCTGCTTGACTCTACCTGAAGGAGTAGTTTAGAATTAATAAGCTATCTTTACATTCCAGAAGTTTTATAGAAACATTATCATTATTTCAGTTTAGCCTAAACAATGTTTTAGTTTGATTTAATGAATGTTTTTTATGAAGAGTTCATTACTTCTGGAATTTATAGCATTTATCTTCTAAACCACGTTGCAAATATGAATTGCATAAAGCATGATAGCTCTAAAATTGAATGCTAATAATCTTAATAGAACAAAATATACATAGTGATGTATGAAGAGGTTTCTCTTACTTTACAACCTTTACCGATGATTCATTCTAGGTTTGGGTGTGTATACTTAAAGAAGTACAAATTTGAATCATTTGAAAAGTTCAAAGAATTCAGATATGAAGTAGAGAAACAAACTAGTAAAAGTATTAAGCTCTTCGATTGGATCGAGGAGGTGAATATTTAACTGGTGATCTTTCAGATCAACTTGTTCAAACAGGTATTCTATTCTAATGGACACCTCTTAGAACACCATAATTAAATGGTGTGTCAGAAAGGAGGAAGAGGACCTTATTGGATATGGTCTGATCCATGATAAGTTACAACGACCTAATATTATCCATGTTAGGATATGCCATAGATACTACCGCGTATCTGTGAAATAGAGATTCAAACCAAAGGCTATCCCTTAGAACCCATATGAGATATGGAAAGGGAAGCACTAAGCCTTAAAGAATGTTAAGGTATGGGGTTGCACTACATATGTAGAGACATATAATGCAACCAAATTGGAAATCAAGATAACTTAAATGTAGGTTTGTGGATTACCCTAAAGAAAGTTTAGGATATCATATCTATTATCCTGATGAACAAAAAGTGTTTTGTTTGTAAGTTTGCAATCTTTCTTGAAAAAGAGTTTATTCAAGAAGGAGAAAATAACAGGAAAATAGAACTCAAAGAGTTGTCTAATGAGACACAAACCAACATTGATGCAACCCCGGTCCCTGTTGAGACAGAACCCATCATTGTACCATGATTGTACAAAGGGTTAGTGGGAGTGCGATCACATTTATGGTCCTATAAGTGAATGATGTTCTACTTATTAGGGAATAATGTAGAGACGTTGTCAAAAGTGAAAAAATTGGTTTTTCACAAGAGTTTCTCCATAAAAGATTTGGAAGAAGCATCCTATATTCTGAGAATAGAAGTCTATAGAGATAGATCTTAAAGGATGCTAAGTCTCTCCCAATCGATGTACGTAGACAAGATTTTGAATGGGTTCAAAATGCATGATTTCAAGAGAAGTCTAATTCCTGTCAGACATGAAATCAAGTTGTCTAAAAGCATATGCCATGCTGTATACATTATCAGGTATCAGTTTTGCTGTAAATGTTACGAGCAGATATCGGGTAGACCCAGATAAGGTATACTGGGAAGAAGTCAAAGCTATCCTTAAATACTTGAGAAGAACTAAGGACCCATGCTTTGTCTATGGAGAAAGAAACTTAGAAATGGTTGGTATAACGGATTCAGATTTTAATTTGACGATGATGATAGGAGATCAACATCGAGATATGTTCTCACCTTAAATAGGTGGAGCTGTAAATTTGAGCGCATTGCTGCATGTTTGGATGAGTAAGTTCATTGCAGAACTAGGAGTGGTTCCTAACATTGAGAAGCCTTTACTATTGTTTTTGTGACAACAATAAGGCTAGTGCTCAAGACAAAGATCTACGGTCTCATCAAAAGTCCAAACTTTAAGCGGCGATTCCAAGTGATTAGAGAGATCATTGGAAGAGACGACATATACATATAGAAGTTTAATACAACAGAGAATAAAGAATACCCCTTCACTAAGGCTATAACCCAAGTGTGTTGGATCACCACCGACAGGATATGGGTATGAGATACATAGTGGATTGGCTATAGTGCAAGTGGGAGATTGTTAGGATTATGCCCTAGAGCCAATCATAGAGATGATTGTTTAGGGATTAGGAACAATCAATTGATTTCATTTATGCATGTCACATTTATTATTGATTTAATAAAAGGGCTTATTCTATTATGTTTATATGCATCATTTATATTTACATAATATGTCCATGGAGTTAGAGTTGAGAATATGAAATTACAAAGGGTTGTAATTTTGGGACTCTAAATATATCTCTGTACTAAACTCTTAAATCATTCCTAGTTGAAGGTTCACTATGATGGACAGTAATGAACTATAGGACTAGCACTTGTTAGGTTGACTCTATAGGAGGATAGCTAGTCTCAAGCTATTTGTGTGGAGACACTACAACCAACAAGTGGGTGCCTATTATAAGAATAGGTACACTGAATGTGAACAAAGATATGAGATAAACTGAATGGAGTTTTAACCTGCCTGTCAATTAGTTTCTCATTGTTATAGTGGTACAAGTAATCCTTAGACCTGAGACACCATGGTTGTCTTATGCATGTAGCTTTAGAAGTTTGATAACACTAAGTGCAGATCCTATTCAGGGGTCTGTAAGGGTGTTCATTGGCCCTACTGCTATGTGTGTGAAGGCATGTGAGTGATCAACAAGGAATCCATCACTCTCAGGAAAAAGGGAGTGAATGTCTCATATAGCATTCATTGAATATAACTCATTAAATCCATGGGCTCATGGTAGAATGAATATGGAAATGAGTTTTCATAAGTTTATCATTAAGTTGATATTACTGAATGAATATAAAGTAATTGAACTAGGGACTTGACAGACTTCCATGTCCTATTAGTTCAATTGGAGACATTGTGCTGATGGAAGTATGAAATTGTAACCTATAAACTATAACAGAAGGGTTCTTTGTAAATGACTATTCACCTCATTAAAGACCACACCATGAGCCATATGCTAAGTGTTACTCATGGTTAGTAGAAGTCCTAATTGATATAAATGAGTTATAATCAATTAGGAAATTGAAAGGAGTTTCAATTAGACCCTTTAATGGAAAGTGTTCCATTGTGCACAACATGTGCTATTCCTACTACTTGATGATGTGAACCCAATGGGTCACACACTGATCATGCTAAGAGAGCTTGTTTGTCTATGAAAGAGAGGGTATAAGTGAATAAAGAATAGTTCTTTAAGGGCTTAATTTGTATATGATACAAATTAGTGGGGTTATTGTGTAATTAGGAGTAATTACACAAAACCCATTAGGGTTAGGAATCCCCCTATGGCCGGCCCTATTAGTGGGCTATATAGTGCCCACTATGATGTGATGACATCATAACTTGAAGCTAATTTGGAGGCTCCCTTGTGCTGGCCGAAAATTCCCTTGGAGGCTCTCTCTCTCTCTCTCTCTCTCTCTCTCTCTCTCTCTCTCTCTCTCTCTTTCTTCTCCACCTCTAGCAACCATAAGGAAGAAGAAGGAAAGGACAACTTGCTCTAGCTAGGTGTGGATACTGTTGGAGGCAGTACACTTGGACTGCTCAATCAGAAGACAAAGCTTGGAGCATAAAGGAGAAGACTTGATTCAACTGTAAGTATCCTAACTCTCTTGGTAGTTAGGTTTTTGGTTTTGTATTAAGCATAATTAAGATTCATGGGTTTGGGAATCGTAGGAAAAATTTTAATTCCGCCTTTGTAGTTTTTCCTCCCTAGTTAGATTCCCAACAGTGGTATCAGAGCCATGATTATGCCTAATACAAACTGCATATGGGCTGGAATTTATGGTAAATTGATTGGTTAATAAATCTAGAATTTATGTTCGCATATTAGAATGGTTTCCCTCTCATGGCCGAACCTAGGGTTAATGAACCCTAGGTTAATTCTCCTTCTACTCCTCTTCTAAAATAGTTTTAGGGCTGTTAGTTATTCAAAAGTTGAATGGGGATTGGGTTTGGAAAAGAACTCTGATTTCGGCATGCAAAACAAGATGGCGATTTTTCATGACTATCATAAAAACTGTTATAGTTTATAGGTTACAATTCCATCCTTCCATCAACACAATGTCTCTAATTGAACTAATAGGACATGGAAGTCTGTCAAGTCCCTAATTCAATTATTTTATACTCATTCATTATTATCAACTCAATGATGAACTTATGAAAACTCCTTTTCATATTCATTCTACCATGGGCCCCTGAGTTTAATGAGTTATATTCAATGAATGCTATATGAGACATTCACTTCCTTTTTCCTGAGAGTGATGGATTCCTTGTTGATCACTCACATGCCTTCAAACACATAGCAGTAGGGCCAATGAACACCCTTACAGACCCCTGAATAGGATCTGCACTTAATGTTATCAAACTTCTAAAGCTACATGCAAAAGACAACCATGGTGTCTCAGGTCTAAGGATTACTTGTGCCACTATAACAATGAGAAATTGATTGACAGGCAGGTTAAAACTCCATTCAGTTTATCTTATATCTTTGGTCACATTCAGTGTACCTATTTTTATAATAGGCATCCACTTGTTGATTGTAGTGTCTCTACACATATAGCTTGAGACTAGCTATCCTCCTATAGAGTCAACCTAACAAGTGCTAGTCCTATGGCTCATTACTGTCCATCATAGTGAACCTTCAACTAGGAATGATTTAGGAGTTTAGTACAGAGATATATTTAGAATCTCAAAATTACAACCCTTTGTAATTTCATATTCTCTAACTCCATGGAAATATTATGTAAATATAAATGATGCATATAAACATAATAGAATAAGCCCTTTTATTAAATCAATAATAAATGTGACATATATAAATGAAATCAATCGATTGTTCTTAATCCCTAAACAATCATCTTTATGATTGGCTTTAGGGCATAATCCTAACACATCATCCTCGGCAATGAACACCACTGACTGTCACTTTTGGCTCCATAATCTAGTCCATGGAGTAAAGCTTCATATTCTTTTACTCATAATAATGTGAGTCTTCTATAAGTCACTAGTTTTGTTTCATGTTTGTCCAGATTTTTCTGTCATTGTGGAAGGACATCTTAGGTAGACAGCCAATATGAGATATTCAAAAAGCTATATGAAGTATGAACATGAATCATGAAATGTTGCAATCATGGGGACAAAAGGATGGAAAAAAAGAATGCATATGAAGGAGATGAGATCAGACATGATGGCCAATATTGAAATGGGGACATGGCCCTGGATAGAGCTGACTGGTGAAAAATAATCTAATTAATAATGTAGCCAAACCCCATAAAGTTGATGGCCAATACTGTAATGGAGGAAGTGGAATGGTGAATAATAGATCTAATAAATCATGTCTCTTAACACCCATCCCTTCTCTCTCATTTTTTTCCCCTCTTTAATATTGGGGGAAAAAAAAAATCCACAAAACATTTAATATTAGTTGGGTGAATGTTGTAAAATTCCTAGTCTCAATAGATTAAGATGTTTTCTGCAACTTATTATGCTCATGTATAAACTTTTAGTGAGAAGATATGATCATCAATGTCTCTGACCTTTTTTCTTTTTAATTAATTTTTTTTAATAGAAAATAAAAAATAAAAAATGTTTTGTTTTGACAATTGGCAGGTGGCATAAGTGAGACCATTTCATTTAACTTTATATGCATGATTTCTTTTTCTGCCATGTAGTGTATATATTATTGTTATTATTTATTATGTTCATTTTTTTTTTTTAGATAATTATTTGCAGAAACTGTTGCATTGGATGTGCCTCAGATGCACGTTTCAATGACTTTGGGACATGATTCTATATTTCCAGAATTTTTTCCCCCAGTCATATTATATGCATTTTATATTTTTCTTACTGAAGATAACTATTATAATATCTTACCAACTTCAATTTTGTTTTGTTGGTTTAGTCATTAATTTTCCACTTCTAGTGTGCTTTTGTTGAGCTTAAAAAAGTATGAATCTTTTTATGTATTGTGTTAGATTAGCTTAATGTCTGTTAATTTATTGGATTTCAGTCAGTTGTCATGGACATACCAAATAATTTATTTCCATTATACACTTATGACTCCCTGCTTATCTTTAAGTGATGTTATTATTGATGATATTTTTGCAGAAGTGCTGCATACCCTTGAGTCATTCTCTTATTAAATTCGTGTCAACTCCTGCCTGAGTTCCAGGGAATAAGGTGCTGGAAAAATTGTTTTGCAACTGCTTGTCAAAACATTTAAGCAGGGCGAGAACATGCGGTGCTGCAAGCCTTCTTCTTATGGGAACACACTGATAAAGGAGAAGTGTAGATGCGACAACTCTTTATATTTATTAATTATTTAATTTTAATCTCCTGCCCCAGCAAGGCTTGTGAACTTCTCAAGCAGACTTCAAGATCTCTAATTTCATTATTTGTGACAATTCAAAGGGACAGAACATGGGTGGTCTCTTGGAGATCCATTGAAACATAGGACCTTTCAAAGGTTTTGGCGTGTCGGCTTCTCTTTCATGTTGACTCAGTGGTGGAAATGCTTGCTGCTCATGATCCTGTCTGAGGTACAATACGCTCCTTGAAAATCTGCTGTCACAAGTTTTCAGGCTTAGAGTCTTGGCCCTCTTGTCTCCATTATGCAATCTTGAAGCTTTCTTACATTTTTATTAGATCTCAAAAGGACTTTGTAATTTTAAGTTTGGTCCCTGTATAGTTCTGCATTATTGGCTTCATGGGACTGAAAGAAAAAATAAAAATAAAAATAAATAAATAAATCATTTTGTAAACTACAAAACAAAGTAGGGGTAGGGAGTTCTCTAGTTTCTTACTTGTGGATAGATGTCTTAGTCTAAAAAATTTATTTATACTACATTTGTTTTAGCCCTTCAACTGTGTTGTTCTTTTATATCCCAAACTCTTCTTCAAGCCATTTCCCAATCACCTTTCAATAGAAGCTTTAGATCTGTTCCACTTCTCTGCTGCTGGGAGTAACCACCTACTATAAGCTCGAAGAGTTGGAAACAGGGCTGCCAAGTTAGCAGACTTAAATGTCACCCTTATATGATTTATTTATTTATAATTGTTGTGCATCTTTGTGGTTCTGGGCATGCCAAATATGTTTGTGGAAGAAGTTTTATTTGATGTGTGCGCTTTTCTGTGTATGTGTATACGAGTATAACCTTGTATAATGCCAATTATTAGTGACCTAAAACTATACTGATTTTATGTATTTTTCTTGGATTCTTGTGGATAAATAGTGGCACTATAAAGGTGGTGTGTGATCAACTAGGATCTCAAATGTGAGTCGTACAAGAAAACTATGTACTTCCATGTTTGACGAGAGAATAAGTAAAGTTCCTTTATATTAGTAAGGGTTTTCTTAACGTGTGACCAAGGGCACATATTAAATTAATAATCCAATCATTGCATGAAAAAAATGTGTTTTTATAGTTTTCCAAGCATTTTCACATTTTTTTTTCAAGCAATTTTTACAGTTTACAATGTATTTTTATTATTTTCAATGCAATGATTAGGTTATTAATTGCAACTTAGCATGTGCCCTTAGGGCATACGTTAAGAAAACCCTATTAGTAAAGCTCCTTTACGAGAAAAACATTTAGCACCATTTGGTTTCAGAAGCGAAAGGTCGAAAAAGCAAAAAACACCTTTTGGTTACAAGTTTAATAAGTAATTAAATAAAAGCAAAAAGCAAAAAAAAAATTGCTAATAAACAAAATGAAAATATAAATGACTTTCGAAAGCAAAACCATGAACACTACGGAGGCTGTTAAGCATTGACTGATTATCACTTCCAACCCAAAACCCAAGTAGAAATTATGTCTCTGTCCTCTCCCTCACTCTGTCCTCTCTCCTCTCTCCTCCCATAAATTTTCTTTCAAAGAAAGCCTAACCCGCAGAATTTTTAGGAATAGAGCTTTATTTCTGGTTATAATAGTTGAAGACTCAGAGTTCGGTGTTGGATTTGAAAATTGAAGGTGAGTTTGGTGTTTAATTTTTTGCTTTCACTGTTGCTCTCGTGCTGATTTTCCTGACATATATGAACGGCAGTTTTGGTTCTTTATCTCTTACACATTGGCATGAATATTTAGTCTTTTTTTGTTTGTTTGTTTGGTTTTTTTTTTTTTTTTTTTTTTTTTTGAAAATGATTTTATTTCAAGTTTTATTGCCCTTTTTTTTTCCTGTATCAATATTACCATTGCTCATCATATATATATATATAGATATATATATAAAGAGCACTTGATAATAAAAGGACTCTATCTATATATATATATATATATTATATTTTAGAGCACACGTGTTGCATGTGGCAAAAATTTATTAAAAAAAAAAAGAAGAATAAAGATCTCCCAAAGAATAATACTAATAGAGATTTAAATTTATTTAGTATAAAAAGGTTGAGATTAAAAATAAAATATTGAATTCAAAATTTCAAATTGAAGACTTAAACTGATAGACATAAATTTATTTAGTATTTCTCATGTTATATTGAATAATGGAAGAGAAAATTGTTGTTAGAGATGGTATTAACAACCAAAACGTAAGTATTTATACATTTTTTGTCAAATTTAACTTGTATGATGAATTTTGTCTTGTTTGGAATCTTGACTCCAAACATGTTTAAAATGTTCGTCTATGTAACACCGAACGTTTTTAACGCGTTCCAATTTATAAATCCGAACAAATTTCTTTTGTTCTGTTTTAAAACTTTGAACGCCTTAAAAAATCATATTTTAAGATTGTTCAGTTGCTTAGATGGAAGGTCTCTTATAAAGCTAGGCTAGTGGCAAAAGGTTACTGTCAAAGACAAAGTATTGACTATGAGAAAACCTTCTCGCTAGTGGCTATGTTAAAATCCATTTGGATCTTGTTAGCTATAGCCGCACACTACGATTATGAGATATGGAAAATGAATGTAAAAACCGCTTTTCTCAATGGTAATATTGAGGAAGACATTTATATGCAGCAACCTGAAGGTTTTATATCTAGTGGTGAGGACCATAGAGTGTGCAAGCTACAACGATCCATTTATGGACTTAAACAAGCTTCTCGAAGTTGGAACATCCGATTCAATGAGGCAATCAAATCGTTTGGTTTCCTACAAAATCTAGATGAATCTTGTGTGTACAAGAAAGTTAGTGGAAGTGAGATCACCTTTCTTATCCTTTATGTGGATGACATTCTACTCATTGGGAATGATGTAGGATGTTGTCAAAAGTGAAAGTTTGGCTTTTATAAAATTTCTCCATGAAAGACTTGGGAGAAGCATCCTATATTCTAGGAATAAAAGTCTATAGAGATAGACCTAAAAGGTTGTTTGGTCTCTCCCAATCATTGTACATAGACAAAGTGTTGAAAAGGTTCAACATGCATGACTCTAAGAGAGGTCTAATTCTTATTAGACATAGAGTTAAATTGTCAAGAACATGAGCCCTAAAACTCCGGAGGAGATTAAATACATGAAGACAATTCCTTATGCTTCAGCAGTAAGAAGTATAATGTATGCCATGTTGTGTACATGACCTGATATTAGTTATGCTGTAAGTGTTACTAGCAAATATCAGGCAGACCCAGGTAAGAAACATTGGGAAGCAGTCAAGACTATCCTTAAGTACTTGAAAAGAACTAAGGACTTATTCCTGATTTATGGAGGAGGTAATTTTGAAATGGTTGGTTATAAAGATTGAGATTTTCAATCTGATGATGATGATAAGAGATCAATATCGGGGTATGTTTTCACCTTAAATGGTGGAGCTGTGAGTTGGAGGAGCTGTAAGCAAAACACTACAGTAGACTCCACTACTGAGGTTAAGGACATCGTTGCATTAGAAGCTACTAAGGAAGCTGTTTGGATAAAGAAGTTCATCACAGAACTTAGAGTAGTTCCTTCTATTGAGTCGCCCATACCTTTGTTTTGTGACAACAATAGGTTATAGCTCAAGCAAAGGAACCACGGTCTCATAAAAAGTCCAAACACATTGAGCAACGATTCCATGTGATTAGAGATATCATTGGGAGAGGTGACATCAACATTCAGAAGATTACGTTAGTAGAGAACGTAGCGGATCCCTTCACTAAAGCTATGACCCAAGGGCAGTTGAACTTCCACTGAAGCCAGATGGGTATGAGATACATAGTGGATTGGCTAGAGTGTAAGTGGGAGATTGTTAGTTTTATACCTTATAGCCAATCACAGAGAAGATGTTTTAGGGATAAAGAACAATTATAGGATTTCATTTATTGTATGTTACATTTATTATTAATTAATAAAGGACATTATTCTATCATGTTTATTCTATTCTTTATATTTACATGATATGTCCATGGAGTTAGAGTTGAGAATATCAAATCACAAAGAGTTGTGATTGTGAGACTGTAAATATATCTCTATACTAAACTCCTAAATTATTCCTAGTTGAAGGTTCATTATGATGGACAATAATGAATCATAAGACTAGCACATGTTAGGTTGGCTTTATAGGAGGATAGCTAGTCTCAAGCTATTTGTATAAAAGACACTAAAATCAACATGTGGGTGCTTGTTAATATAAACAGGTACACTGAATGTGACCAAAGTATTTTAAGATAAACCGAATGGAGTTTTACCTGCTTATCAATTAGTTTCTCATCGTTGCAGTGGTACAAGTAATCTTTAGACATAAGACACCATGAATGTCTTATGTATGGAGCTTTTGGAGTTTGATAGCACTAACTGTATATCCTAATGGGGTTTTACAAGGGTGTTTATTAGTCCTACTGTTTCATATATGAAAGCATGTGAGTGATCAACAAAATATCTATCATTCTTAGTAAAATGAGAGAATGTCTCATATAGCATTTACTAATATAACTCATGAAAATCCATGGCCATGGTAGGATGACTATGGAAAGGAGTTTTCATAATGCATCAATGAGTTGATATTTGTAAATGAATATAAAAGAATTAAACTAAGGACTTGACAGATTTCCATATCTTAATAGTTTAATAAGAGACATTGTGTATGATGGAAGGATGTAATTGTAACTTTAACTGTAAATTAACGGTTCTTTGTATGCTATTATTCATCTCATTTAGGACCACACCATGAGCTATTACTAGATGTTACTCATGGTTAGTAAAAGCCCTAATTGATATAAATGAGTTATAATAAATTAGGGAATTAAAAGGTGTTCCAATTAGACCCTTAATGGAAAGTGTTCCATTGGGCACTCCTTGTGCCATTACCTACTACTAGATATTGTAAACCCAATGAGTCACACACCAATAAGTGAAGAGGGACTTTAAAGTTGTAAGAAAAAGGGCAATAATGCATTGAGAAAAGTTCTTTAAGGCCATACTTGCATTTGATGTAAATAGGAGGGGTTAAAATGCAATTTAAGGAAATTGCAAATCCCACTTAAGTGGGAATTCCCCCCTTGGCCAACCCTATTAGTGTGCCTATTTAACGTATACTAGCATGTGCTAGACATACCAATATTCACTCCATTCTCACCTTGGCTAATATTGAGGAAGCCTCTGTCTCTCTCACTTCTTCTTCCTCTCCATTCTAGCAAACCCTAAGGAAAATTAGAAGATAACTTGAAGACTTTTGCTTGGTGTGGATACCGTGGAGGCAGGACACTTGTACTGCTTGTTGTTATTCGTTCGAAGATCAATCAATCGTCTTAAGGACCTACTGTAAATTCTAAACCCCTTATTCTAGTTAGGGTTTTATGTTTTGTATTAAACTACAATCAGATTCATGGGTTTAAGGAATTGAATGAAAATTTTTATTATTCACTTTGTTCCACATTCTAGTTTTCTCTACTTCAATTCTTTACAGTGTACATTGATGGCATGATTAACAAGAACAGAGCAAGGGCATAGCTGATTCATTTGAAGTGATGAGACAGAATGGGATAAGGCTTAATCCAACTAAGTGCTCCTTTGGAATGTCCTCGGGAAAGTTCCTCGGTTACATAGTGAATCAGCGTGGAATAGAAGCTGACCACCACTAGATCAAAGCTTTATTAAATAGGCCATCACCAACTTGTGTCAAAGAACTATAACAACTCACAAGTTGAGTAGCTGCGCTAAACAGATTTATAGTACGGTCCTCAAATCGATGCCAACCATTCTATGACCCGTTGAGGAAAAACAAAGAATTCCAATGGGGCCAAGGCATGAACAAGTTTTCCAGCAACTGAAAGAATACTTGGGGACTGCACCACTTATATCTACACTAGAGCACGGCGAATACCTATTTTTGTATTTAGCAGTCTCAAAAGATGCAATGAGCATAACCTCAATAAGAGAACAGGACGGAATCTAATGACCAATCTACCATGTCATTAAAGCATTGATAGATGTTGAGACTCGATATTCAGCTATGGAAAAGCTCGCACTGGCATTGATCATAGCCTCGAGAAAGCTCAAGCCATATTTTCAAGCACAACCAATCCAATTAGTTACTCAGTACTTGTTGAAGAATGTAATGAATAAACCTGGGGCTTCAGGACGGTTGGCTCTGTGGTCTATTGAGTTAGGAGAGTTTGGGATCGAATATGTATCGAGGATAGCAATAAAAGGCCAGGTGTTGGCGAATTTCCTAGCAGAATTCGAGCCACACAGCCAACCTAGACTCCTTGATGACGGTGAACTGGCATATGATGGTTTTGGATTGGTTGCAAACCCACCACCTCCATAACCGAGTAATGTCTGGATACTATTTGTAGATAGATCAAGCAATGGAAAGGTGCAGGACCAGAATTCCATTACACACACCAACGAGTGGAATCATAGGGCAAGCTATTCGTATAAGATTTCAAGCATCCAACAACATTGCAAAATATGAGGCTATAAGCTAAAAATGGCAAATGAACTAGAGGTAAAGAATTTAACTGCTTACAATGACTTGCAATTGCTGGTGAAACAAGTCAACGGGGAATATCAGGCTAAAGACTAGACAATGCGGAGCTATCTATCCATAGCCAAAGATAAAGTTGTACAGTTTGAGTCCTGTGAGGTTAGGCAGTTACCACGAGAACAGAATTCACATGCAGATGCATTGGCCTACATCGCCTCAACAGTGGACTACACTCTACGTTGTATTGTTCCCAACGATTATCTGCTAATGCCAAGCATAGAGAGCGAATCATCACGGCTAGTTCAACAAATCCATAAAGCAGATACTTAGATGATTCCAATCCAAGCATATTTATAGAATCAGACACTGCTAAAAGACAGAAATGAAGCACGAAAAATCAAGGACCGAGCTACCAAATATACTATCCACCAAAGCCACTTGTACATAAAATATTTCCTAGGACCGTTGCTCCGATGTATGACACCCGAGGAAGGAGAATATGTACTTGCAGAGAGCTATGAAGGAGTTTGTGGGAATCATTAGGGGGTAGATCCTTGGCTCATAAAGCTTTGGTACAAGGATATTTTTGGTTGTACATGCAACGAGATGCTCAGAACTATGCATAGAAATGTGACAAGTGCCAGAGATTCGTTCCACTCAACCATCTTCCATCTGAGGAGCTTCATGTGACAACCAGCCTGTGGCCATTCTCACGGTGGAGGTTGGATATCGTTAGACCACTGCTAAAAGCACCAGCTCAGAAAGAATTGCTAATTGTTGCTACGGACTACTTCTCCAAGTGGATTGAAGCTGAAGCGTATGCTATAATAAAAGGAACTGATGTGCGAAAATTCATCTGGAAGCGTATAATCTGTAGATTTGGGATACCAAGAGCCATTGTTACAGATAATGGAACCTAATTCACAGATAAGCAAAGTTCTCAATCTGTGTTCTGAGTTCTATATAACTTTGCACTATTCAAGTCCTCGGTACCCGCAGAGCAATGGACAGGTTAAAAACGTAAAGAGAAATATCCTAGAATCTTTCAAGAAGAGGTTGGATGATGCTAAAGGGTACTCGGTAGAAGAGCTTCCAGAAGTATTATAAGCATATCGGACAACCTCAAGATGGTCAATAGGAGAAACACCTTTTGCCCTTGCTTATAGAAAAAAGGTAGTCATCCCACCGAAGTCACCATACCAACACTGAAGTCCAAGCTCAGTAAGGAACAAAATGACCTCTACCTCAAATTGAATAAAGAATTTTCCGAAGAGCGGAAAGAACTTGCACTTGTCCATTTGGCTCAATACCAGCAATAGCTCATGAAGCAGTACAAAAAGAGAGTAAAAAATTGATCCTTCCAAGTGGGTGATCTAGTCCTTCAATGAATTTTTCAAAACACAAGGGAAGTCAGCTCGGGCAAGCTAAGGCCGAACTGGGAAGGCCCATATCAAGTGATAGAAATTCAAGGCAGGGTGCATATAAGTTGCAAACTATGTCTGGAGAGCCATTACCGTGGCTTTAGAACATTGTACACTTGAAAAAATATTATCAGTGAAATTCTTGAAGTTCAATCAAGCACTACTTCAAAAGAAGGTCTCATGTACCCAAGAGCTCAAGAGCTTGCCACACAATTTGCTGAAGTTCAATCAAGCTCTCCTTCAGAAGAAGGTCCCACATACCCTAGAACTCAAGAGCTTAGGCCATTGGCTACACAAAAAATTCTTGAAGTTCAATCAAGCACTGCTTTAGAAGAGGGTCACACATACCTTAGAGCAAAAGAGCTCACACTATAAGCCACATAGAAATCCAACAATTCTTAAAGTTCAATCCAACACTACTTCAAAAGAGGGTAATTGTAATGCTGGCATTTCCATAGACTATTAATTTTTAAGTCTGATATATTGGGTTTAAATTTTATTTTGGTAGACCAATTTTATCATACATGAATGGAATAAGATATACTTGGAATAAGTAAAACCTAATAACCAAACACTTTTACCCTAATTGGGTTAGTATATAAGGTCCTTATCAGAAAAATTACTTTCTTTTAACAAACGGTTAGAGTCTTAGAGAGGCAGATTGGAGCCCTGATAATTCCATTGTTTTCCTCTAGTGACAAATAAGGTAAGAAAAATCTACAACCTTGAGTTCATGATTCTGTCTTTTAAGGTACTTCAATATATACAGTATATATTTGTTTGCTTGTACGCTTGGGGTTAAACCGTAGGGTGTACTGGTAAAGTGGGTTGTAGAAGGAATTTTTATTGTTATTATATATATATATAGATATATATATATATTGTACTGGTACATCCCGTAGTACAAAAGCTAAAGAAAAGTTATTGGTAAAGGAAGTTGCTTTAGGTATTGATTATTGTAACAAAATATAATATAGTATTGTTTATATATATAGATAATGCAATGTGAGAACTTATAAGAAGTAGGCAAAAGTGTTATCTTGGAATAGATGATGGTGGAGAACTTATAATCCAACATGGTTACGGGTACAGTTCATTTGTATACTCGTGTACCTAGAACTCATGTGCTGAATTTTCACTAGTTATGTCAAGTTCATTTTGCCTAACTTGATGAACTAGACACAACAGATTGCATTGTGGGTTAGATTAAATAAATTAAGACAATTATTAACCTAGAATTTAAATTTATTGATAGCAATGTTAATTATCGATCTTTGGTTCAAGCTAAGTGTTAGTTTAGGGGGGGCATTACTTGGAATTTGACATTACTGCTTGAAGTAAGTGGGAGTATAGCATGTCGTATCCTTTTCTGAAATAAATGATTTTATTCCTATTATACAATCGATTTGTGTATCAGTCCAAAAATCTTACTCCATGAGCCAAGTTAAAAATGTTTATTCATTACTTTGTTTTGAACGACTCTCTGATTTGAATGACTAATTTATGAAAATATGTTTAGTTGATCTCTTTGATTTGATAATTGAATTTTGAATGTATTTAGAGCTTCGGTTTGGTTGTCTAACGTCTAGCCCTGGTTAGTAGGGTTAAGTTACTAGCCTTTGGTTCCTTTTGGTTCCAATGCTTTGGCCCCGGTCAGTGGGGAATAATATTGATCTTTGGTATCAATGCTCTGCTTAAGTCTCCTCTTGCTAGGAGCACCATCTAAACCTTCGGGTCAATTTGTTTAAGCCGTTTGTATAGTTAGTTAGAGTTCAAATATAATTATTTTGTTATATTTTGACATGAAATTCTGAAAATTAATTTCTGATCTGTTCTTTGATATGAATTTCTTAAGTATCTGAATAATGGTTTTGATGGGTTCTGAATATTCTTTTGATATATCCTTAGAATGGATTTTCATAGAAAAGCATGTGATTTGTATAAACTGATTTTTCTAAAAACATTCGTGCGGTTGGCTTGGCTTATTCTTGTATATGTTATGCTTACCCTCATAATAATTTTTTAAATCAATGATCAGTGGACAGATAGTTAACTCGATGTGTTCAGGGTTTCAAACAACATGGTCGACTTAGGCTTTATTTGGAGAATTTATTTATTTTTATACTTTTGTATTGGACAACTATTAGCATTATGATTAAAACTAATTTTTGGAGTTACTCTATAAATAATTGAAAGATTCTAAATGGTTTATTTTTGGAATTTGGATCTGAGTTTACGCCCTTAGATTTGTTTATTTTGGGTTCGGGGCATGACATTATTATATACCCTAAAGCTCAAGAGTTGAGGCCAAAGGCCTTACAGCAATGCTCCAATTCCTGGAGTTCAATTACGCACTACTTCAGAAGAGCATTTTTGTTAATCATATGAGCATAAGAGCTCGGGAAAATGCTTTGCAAAATTTTTTGTTAAAAATAAACGACCAACATATTTTTAATTTCATTATTTATGATTATTTGTTAAAGTACTCACGCTTGTTACTTATTCGTTCCTTCACAAATGGTGGGGGGGGGGAAGGGCAGATATATATATACAATACAGTACATGCAAAAAAAAAAAAAAAAAAAAAAAAAAGAAAGGAGGAAATGAACATTGTTCATAGGAAAGAAATAAGCCAAAGTCTGACTGTGCATCTAGGTTAATGTCAGAGTTCTCAGTAGCTTCACCACCGTCCTCTGTCTCAGTAGTAGGTTCCTCATCAGTTGGTCCTCCAGAGCATGAGTGGCAGGGGGAGCACTAATAGAAGCATGGCCCTCCTCATAGCCTTTGTTGTAGGCTGTGTTGACTTGGTCCTAGGCTTGCTTTAGCATATTCTCACGGCCAGACTCAAACTGCTCCTTGAAGTTCAGTTGTTCTGCCACCCTACCATCCTTTTCAATCTGGAGGTCAGCTTCCAGTTTCAATACCATCTTTTGTGCCCCAATCAGCTAGCCTAGTGCTGCTAAACCCCTTCCTCAACGACCATCTTCTTGGCCTGAGCTTTCTTCAGCTCTACCTCTAGAACGGCCACCTTTGCAACCTTAGCATCATAAGTTGCCTTAAAGGCAGTTATGTCCTCCTGATACCGCAAGATTTGAGCACCACACTCGTGATAGTGCTCAACTAAGTCTTACACGCGACTAAAGACCTCAACATCGCCCATTGAAGCTTGCACAAGCAAAGAAGTACAGGATCAGAAAAATTCTAAGGCATGGAAAGAAAACTAGAGTACCCTTTAAAAAAAAAATGAAATGAAAAACTTACCACAGTCATAGACATAATCGAGCCATAGAGCTCAGAATTCCCTATATGAGAGAAGTGAGCCCTATCCTTTGGTGAAGCTATTGTATGAGCAAGAGTCCATGCAATGCTTTGATCCGTGAAGATAGAAGAATCCACAGTTAGAGGTGCACAGAACTAGCTCAGCTCTAGCACCCAAGATTTAGACTGGGCTAGCACCGCTAGTAGAGTAAGCGGCCTCTGTGCCCCGTAAGGAATTAAAGTAGAGAAAACTAAAATGCAAAACATAATGAATAACAAAAATTTTCTTTCAATTCCTTAAGCCTATGAATCTGATTGTGGTTCAATACAAAACATAAAACCCTAACTAGAAGAAGGGGTTTAGAACACTTACAGTTGATTCAAGTCTTCAAACTCTCATGAGTTCATCAATGAGTTGATATCTATGAATGAGTATAAAGTTATTGAACTAGGGACGTACTTGACAAACTTCTATGTCCTATTGGTTCAATTAGAGACATTGTGTAGATGGAAAGATGTAATTGTAACCTATAAACTATAACAGAAGGGTTCTTTGTTAGATACTTATTCACTTCATTAAGGACAACACCATGAACCATATGCTAGGTGTTATTCATGGTTAGTAGAATCCTTAATTGATATAAGTGAGTTATAATCAATTAGGGAATTGGAAGGAGTTCCAATTAGATCCTAAATGGAAAGAGTTTCATTGTGCACACCTCGTGCTATTCCTACTACTTGATGATGTGAACCCAATAGGTCACACACTGATCATGCAAGAACGGCTTTAAAGTCTATAAAAGAAAGGGTTTTAGTGAATAAATAATAGTTCTTTATAAGCCTATTTGTATTTGATACAAATAATAGGGGTTAATGTGTAATTAAGTGTAATTACACATAACCCTATTAGGGTTTCTTCCCCATGGCCGACCCCCTTTAGTGGGCTGCATATATAAATCACACTTATGTGTGACATGGCATAATACTTGCACACTGTCACACCCCATTTTTGCCACCTTAGCTAGGGTTTGTCATTTTATGTGTCATATTGTTTCCTTTTTTAGTCTAGTCTTTTGCATTGAGTTTCAAGGGTCCTAAGGATGGTGTGTATGAATTTTGGTTCGATTTGGAGTTGATCTTGAGGGTTAATAAGAACTTTTGTGACTTGAGGGGCATAATCGTCTTTTTAGTCACAAACTTTCTATTTGACCTTGAAATGATCTCCAAGTTGCCAATTGGAGTTCATATGGATGCATTTGAGGTATTTATGGGTTCAATTCGATGAATTGATGGTTCGGGATTAGAATGGCTCAATATCGCTCAGGTTGGTTAAGAGACCTATTTCAGGTTAGCTCGAATTGGCTCATGATTTTCACTCTATGACTACTCATTTGACCTTGATTAGTCTTAATTTCATCCCCAAATGTGTTTAGGGAGGTTGAATTTCGAATTGGAAAGCATTCGGTGCGACCCTATGTGCATACCTAAGCTAAGCGATGGTGAGGCATAGCGGTTAACCACCTTTGTAGGACCCAACCATGCAGCCATGGCTAGGGTTTCTTGCCCTCAAGTGACTCAAATTACATTCCCCTTCGAAACATGGTCGTTTTGGCTTTCGTTTCGTCAAAATCGGAGTTGATTTGAGCCCAGAAACGCATTTGGAAGTCGAAAGGGTCAAAAATGGGCTTAAGCTGACATGGCCTCGGGTGACCACCCAGGCCTCGGCGGCTAGCCGCCTGGGCCCAGGTGGCTAGCCGCCCAGCCCCAGGTGTTCACCCGAGCCACTTTCCTTTTTTGAGTCTTGACGCGGCTCCCATCCTATTTTCTCGGATTTGCTCGCCTCCAGCCGCCATTTAACCCTAATTTCAGCCCTATTTGACCTACTTGAGCCCCAAGGGAACCTCTAAGAGCCCTTGGATCAATCCCTAGGGTTTTAATCCGAACCATTGAGGGTTTCCCCTCAATCCCTATAAATACCCCCTTATACTTCAGTAATAGGGGAGGTAATTTCTGAAGTGTGAGGCATGTATGAGACTTGGAGGCTATGGCAGCCATCCTTAGGGTAGTTTAACCTAAATTTTGAGTGAGAGAGTGAGAGAGAAAGCTTGAAGGAAGGCTGAAGTTGGGCTTGAAGGCTTGAAGGAAGGAATTCCCAGCAGTGCATAAGAGGAGGAGGATTTTCTACAGCAGCCACCATAGGTATACCTCTCCCCCTTTCTCTCTTTCATTCAAATTAGGGTTTTCTGCATAGGATAGCATTATTTCATGTGCAAGTTTATATTTTTATCATGTGTTGATGCTTCTAATGCTTAGAATGCATGATTAGGATATTGATTATGGCTGGTTTTGCATGATATAATGTCATCCATGTGACTTTGCGAGTGTTTGTGTTTTTTAGGGTTTCTAGAGTCTTTTCTAGGGTTTTGCATTGAATAGTCATTATTTCATGTTCAAGTTTATGTCTTTATCATGTCTTGTTGCTTCTATTAGCTAGTATGCATGTTTAGGATGATATTCATGGGCTGTTTAGCATGCTAGAATGTTATTCCATGTGATTTACTGCATGTGTGAGATTTTAGGATTTCTCTTGTGCTGAAATTGAGTTTATGCTTAGAATAGCATTATTTCATGTGAAAGCCTATGTCTTTATCATGTGTAGATCATTCTATTGGTTAATATGCATGGATTGAATGCTATTCATATTCTGTTTTGCATGGTTTAGAGTGATTTCAGGGTTTTTATGCATGTCATGGTTCTAAGGTTGAATTAGGGTTTATGATTGTTCACTGTTTATGTTGTTTGCATGTTTAGTGGATGAATATAGGCCTTAATACCATTCTGTCCAGATTTGTTTATTGACCTAAATATGATATTTGGAGCATACATATGGTTAATTTTTAGGGTTATTTGCATGTTATTGCATATAGGGTTGAGTTAGGGTTTACTTTATTTCATGATTTGTGTTGTTTACATGACTTATGAAGGATTTTAAGCCTTATTTTCAATTCTGTCCAGATCTGTTTTTTGTCCTTGATATGATATTTTGAGCATGTGCTAGCCTATGTTTGAGCATGATAATTGCTTGATTGGAACCTAGATTGGTTGGTTGGTATTTTTGGTATATTTTGCATGCAAATTGCAGGTGCTTGACAGGTACAACAGGTGCAACTACCCCACCAATGTGGGGTGGTTACTTTGGCTATTGCGAGATGAAATCTTGCAAATAAGGTAATTACCCTATGCAATAGGGTAGTTATTTTGACAGGTTGCTTTTGCTTAAAGGTAAGTAGGGTATGAGGGTGCCCCAATTCACCCTTCTTTCCTTTCCTTGAAACTTTCCCTTTCTCCCTCCTAGGGTTGTTCCTTAATAGAGGGGTATGATAGATTCTATAGTATCCTTTCATTAAAAAAATACCTTTTAAATCAAAGTTTCCATCTTTATCAAATGCCATATTTACTAAAGATCTTTTGAGAATCATTTATTTTGGAAACATTACCATGTTTTACTTGAAAGGAAACTTAGGGTTTACCATATGCCTCTATTAGGTTATAACCCTATTCCCTTTCGAACTACGTGGACTTTGATCCATGTATTTCCATACATGGTACGTAGGCGCTCTTCGTGAGGTTCAAGTCCGCGCTAGGATACAAAGTATCCTAGGTTTTCTCCCCTCCCTCTTTCTTTTCCTGTTTTTCTTTGATTTACTTGACTATATAGATGAATGAATGATATGCATGCTGTCTTGTGATGATAATTGTTGATTTGTGTGTGATTAAGACTTTGATTTAGCCCAATTAAATTAAGAGACCGTTTAGGGCGATATGGGTCCTATAGGCTTTGCCTAGAACCTTCCCATATCGTAACTTAGCCTCCGAATCCCCGATTTCTCTGGTTTCCAAAAGATCATTTGCCTTACCATTTTTAAATATGAAGTCAATCTTTTGTTTTCCTAAAACAAAACCGTTTTTTAGGGTTTTCCTTGTTTCCTTTAAAAAATAAGGTGGCGACTCCCTTTCCTTTTAAACCCTTGTGGGCCACTTTCCGGGGTCCACAGACTGGCGACTCCGCTGGGGACTTGTGGGCTAGACTCTATATAATTTGATTGGGCTAAGTTAATTTCTCTTGTTTAATTAAAATCAATCACATTGCATCCGCTTGATTGTGTGCTTTCATTTATTGCATTGTGTGCGCAAACTCTTGCATGCTAGGATCGATGTCCCTCGATGTATCCTTGCCACTGACGGGCCTAGCCTCAACCTTGGTTTTCCTGATTCCATGTGTTGGGGCGAAAGCTCTCAACCTCTCTTGCCAAGTACCCTTGGGTATATTAAATGAGTTAATCACGTACTGCTGGACCCACGCGGCAGTTCCTGATGCCACATGTGGTTAGGTATAAAGATTGCTCAAGCAAGTGAAGGACCCCAGCCTACCCTTATCATTAGTCCATATAGATAGACTTATAGGGCACTATTGGTTCACTATTATACACCCACACTTGATTGTAATGATATCATGCCGTGTTTAGTGTTGTGTTGCTATACTCATAAGTTGTGTTTTGGGCTTAGGTTTATTTTAACCATGGGTAACGATTGACACTTGATGTATGGTCTTACTTACATACCCTTAGTAAGTACCTCCACCCTTCACTCAAGGGGCTCCCTAAAAGAGGGATGGACTAATTAAAGGTATGTGAGCTAAGACTATTTAATCATGGGCTTTTAAATGAACCAATAGGGGCTTGTTTGGAGTGAAGTGTTTGATTAAGGGTTAAGAAGTAGGGGCTTATTCATCTTCATGTCTTTAGTATGTCACCTCACCTTCCGTCTTAAGGACACTTTTGAGGATGAGGTGTCTAACTAAGGAGATATACTATTTAAACCTAGCTCATAGTTTGCCTACACTTGGGAATGTGACTCTTGATGGTTTTGTGATGGTTAATGGTTAGAACCTAAGACTAAGTGACTCACCTTCATGTCCTTAGTACATCACCTCACACTTCAAGGTACCCTTGAAGATGAGATGTCTAACTAAGAGGATGCTTTATAAGATCACATTTATCAATTTAGCACAGTCATGGAAATATTGTTAAAATGTTTTGGTCATAGCCTAAAAAGGGGATTTTGTTCTTGAAGGGGGGTTGGATTAAACCCGTGACAACTTATTAAGGTTGGACTCAAATTTTGAACCCGAGATGGCTAACAAAGGGACAAGTGAAAGGAACTTTGACCTTGAGGCTTGTTTCAAAGCCATCATGGCCAAGCTTGACCACACCGCCGAGACATCCGATACAGCATTGAAAATGGCTCAAGAGAACCAAGAGAAGATGGCGGATCTCAAACAGAATGGCTCTAAGGCCCATTCCTCGGGTATACCTCATGGGGCTGACACCAGAGAGGGACCTCAATCCAATGAGAACACCAAAACAAGGGGGGAAAGTAGTTCAAAACCTGTAGTCATCAACCTAGAAGGGGAAACCAAAGGAAAGGGTACCAGTAATGATTCTATGTTAGCTAGCAAGGTAGAAGCATTGGAGAGAACTATAAAAAGGATTCGTAGGGCTGATGACATGGTCGATGTGAGGACTTTATCTCTGTTTCCAACAGCTCGTATTCCATTACAATTCAAGATGCCAGAGTTGGAGAAATTTGATGGGACGGGCTGTCCTAAGACTCATTTGAAGATGTATGTGCGAGCTATGCACCCTCGAGGGGCCACTGACGAGCTTTTGGCTCAAATGTTCCATGAAACCTTGGCCACTTCTACTTTGAAATGGTTTTTATCTTTGGATGAGAATAGGACTCGGACTTGGGAGGACATATGTAATGAATTCTCGAAGCACTACAAGTACAATACGGAGGTGGACGTTACTCGAAGAGACTTGGAGACTACAAAACAAGGGGCTAATGAAACCTTCTCTAGATTCATTACAAGGTGGAGACGAAAGGCTTCTCAAATGGTGAACCGACCCAATGAAGAAGAGCAGATTCAGATGGTAGTTAAGAACCTCCTCCCTATCTACCATAAGCATCTATTTGCAAGCTATTTTCCAAACTTTAAGGCCTTGATTGGGGCTGGAACTCAAGTAGAAGATGCCATTGGTGACTGGTACAATTGAGGAAGATGAGACATTAGGGAACTCCCGAACTGGAAGTAATGGAAAGACACATAGGCATGTTAATGCCATATCTCCCCAACAGTCCCGCCAATTTACCGAACTCTACATGCCATTAAGCGATGTTTTTGAGAAGTTGAATGTGAAAGGTTTGCTTCAACCCCTTGACCCAGCACCGCTGCCTAACCCATTACCTCGTCGCTTTAAAGAGAATGAGTATTGTGACTTCCACCAAGGCAAGGGGCATAGCACTGATCGATGCCCAAGGTTGAAACATGAAATCCAAGACCTCTTTGACAAGGGAATTGTCTCTCCACCTAAGGCACCCAATCATTCACTCTAAAGGCAATCCATTTAGTGCTTACTGTCGCACCAATTTTGTCATGACTGTTTGTGATAAAGAGTTTAGGTTGTTTGTCCTACAGAAGACTTAGGGTTTATTTCTTTGTTTTCTAGTTATTTGATTGTTTTCGTCTTTCAAGTCAAATGTCTTTTGAAGTTTTGAGTCTTTTGAGTCCTAGTCATTGTCAATGTGTTCACCTTCATTCCCTCAATAAAAAGTTTGATTTCAATAATTCCATTGTCTCTCTATTTCTCTTGTCCTCAATCAATTGACAATCAAAGTGGCATTAAAATATTTCCTAAGAAGCTCGAAAGCTCTTCCCACTAAAAGAGCAAACATAATGAATGATGAATGAGCTGCAATTGATTAACTTGGAAACAATGAGAAGTCCAAAATGGTAAACATAGGGGCCACCCGCCCACTACACTACATGAAGACCTAAGCCAAGCAACTTGAGAAGATCTTGAAACCCTTGCAAGAAGCAATTCAGAGATCAAAAGAAGAAATCAATTAGCATGGTAAGCTTTTGGAGATGTTTATTTCCCTCTCCCTCAAAAAAAAAAAAGGGGGGGTCAAAAGAAAAAATTGTGACAAAAAAAAAAAGAAAAAAGAAAGAAAAGAGCACAAAAAAGGAAAAAAGTACAAAAAGAAAGGGAAGGGATTAACATACATCCAAAAGCATTTAGAAGGAAAATCGATCAGAAGAAGGCCTTGTGTTCAAAGAAGACTACTACCTATGTTCGTGACCCGCGGGAAAAGTTCAAGCCAAATGAGGGTGGTCCCTATGTGGTTATGTGTAGAGCCTACGCCCGCTAGGTTGAAAACCTGAAAAGGCGACCTAGGCAAAAGTTAGGGCTTTTGAAAAAAATGATGAAAAAAGAAAAGAGAATGCCTTGAACTACGAGGACCTGATTCTCTACCAAAAAAGAAATGTTAGTTTGGTTAATGTCTTTTGAAGATCAAAGTGGAGATATGTAGGCAGCCCATAAAGTTACTTTGGGTGCAGTCCAATTCATTGAAAAAAAAAAAAGAAAAAGAAAAAGAAAGAGGCTTTACATATAACCAACCATTGAAGGCAATTCTTTGTGACTAAGTTAAGAAGAAACAGTCTTATTCATTAAATTAGTGAGCTAAAATACTACATGCCATCGAGAAAGTTAATTTGATTATTCTTCTTGTTCTTGTTTGGTTTGAGTCCTTCGGATGTCCCTCCACTTTCTTCCTTCGCCTTTGTTGAGTCTTGTGTATTTCTAGTGGTCATAAACCTCGTCCTTTGAAAGTATTCAGTCATAATGATTCATTTGTGGGTTCCATCAAATTCTATATCTTTTTACCTTTTGACTTAGACTCTTGTCATGGATTTAATGATGGAAAAGGGGTAGCAGTAACCATTATGAAATGATTTGCCTTAGCTGTAGGCATATGATTTCGTGAGATTTGCACTGATTTATTTTGCTCAATTGAAAAATGTGAATGTGCTATGAACCCAGGGGCTGATTATGCTTGTTGAAGAAGAATTTGAATGAATGCTGGGGCTGGTTTATCTTGTTCAGAGAACTTAAATGAATTGGTGAAGAGAATGGGCTGGGGCTTCATGAGTTGAATTTCTTTGCACTAATGAGAAACGAAGAAAAAGAAAAAAAAAAAGAAAGGAAAAGAAGAAGAGCCTGCTAGGTTGAAAACCCGAAAGGGCGGCTTAGGCAAAAATTAGGGCAACCCGCTAGGTTGAAAACCCGTAAGGGCAATCTAGGCAAAAGTTAGGGTTTTGAAAAAAGAGAAGTGAAGAAAGAAGAAGAGAAGAAGAAGTGATTCCACTCCATTCCTATACCTTGAAAAAGAATTCATGGGTTTGATCCGATCCTCCTAAAAGAATTCATTTTTCTATAAACAAAGAAAAATGCTTTTGAAAATTCCATGATTGTGCTAAGTATGTAACGAGGTCTTTAAGGAAAAAGAATGATAGGTTTGCAAAACCATTTCTAGATAATCTTTCTGTGCATGAACTTGCGCTCATAAATCTGTGTGAATCAATTTTACTTGAGTTGATTGATTAGTTGATGTGTGCATTAGTAATATGCAGTGTTCATTGAGTTTTGGAGGTCCATTTTCCCATGACCATATTTGCTTGAGTATTCGCCATTGGGTTACACCCAAGTAGCCATGTGAGTGATATTTGTTTTCTTCATGTGGTGTTGGCTTTGTCCTCATACCAATCTTGTCTTATGAGTAGTGACTCCTACTTAACTAATGTTTCGTTCTACCCTATGAGTATTTACCTATACTTTTTTCTCTTGAGCATTGACCTTTGCTCTTTTGGAATATTGACTATTATTCATCCTGAGTATTGACCTTCACTCATTTAGAGTATTCACCCATACTCCCCTCTCGAGCATTCGTTCTATAATATTGATTCTTATCCATCATAAGTATTGATTCCAAACCCCTTCGGCATGTCTCTTCTATTCATATGTTATTGTTTTAGGTATTGACTTCTACCTATGCAATCTCTCAGCATTCTTTGAGTATTGATCCCTACTCATCACCAACAGTGACTTTTGTTCATATAGTTTTCTCTGTGAGTATTGACTCCTACTCATTTCAAGCATTGACCTTTGCTTATATACATTTTATCTTGAGCATTGACCCTTGCTCGAATAATTTTCTCTGTGAATCCTACTCATAGCAAGCATTGACCTTTGCTTATATATATTTTATCTTGAGCATTGACCCTTGCTCGAGTGATTTTCTCTGTGAGTATTGAATCCTACTCATTTTAAGCATTGACCATTGCTTATATACATTTTATCTTGAGCATTGACCCTTGCTCGTATGACTTTCTCTGTGAGTATTGAATCTTACTCATTTCAAGCATTGACCTTTGCTTATATACATTTTATCTTGAGCATTGACCCTTGCTCGAATAATTTTCTCTATGAGTATTGAATCCTACTCATATCAAGCATTGACCTTTGCTTATATACATTTTATCTTGAGCATTGACCTTTGCTCGAGTGATTTTCTCTGTGAGTATTGAATCCTACTCATTTCAAGCATAGACCATTGCTTATATACATTTTATCTTGAGCATTGACCCTTCCTCGTATGACTTTCTCTGTGAGTATTGAATCCTACTCATTTCAAGCAATGACCCTTGCTCGTAAGCTTTTCTTTGTGAGTATTGATCTTTACTCATAGCAAGCATTGACCCTTGCTTGTGTGTGTTTAAGTATTGACTTCTATTCATGGGATTTCTTTTTAGATTTTCAGTATGGATATTGACTTCAATCCATCATGGGTTCTCGTTTGAGTAATGACTCTTACCCATACGATGTCTTATTAGCTCTCCTGAGTATTGACTTATACTCATTCCGAGTACTGATATATACTCATCCTAAGTATTGACCCATACTTACCCTGAATATTGTCGCATATTCATCTTGAGTATTGACCCATACTCACCCTATGTATTGACCCATACTCATTCTAATCATTAAAGCATATTTGTCCCGAGTATTGACTGGTACTCACCCCGAGTGTTGACCTTCACTCTGATCCCTAGTCCCTTCGAGTATTGATTGGTATTCACTCCGAGTGTTGACCTCCACTCATATTTATCCCTACTCCTCTCGAGTATTGGCTGTTACTCATCCTAAGTATTGACCTTCACTCCCAATACCGATTCTCTTCGAGTATTGACTTGTACTCATCCTAGGTGTTGACCTTCACTTAGAGTTACCTCTACTTGTCCTGGGTATTGACCTTTACCCAGACATTGACTTCTAGTTGCTTAAGATATGTGATGAATTCCATGGGATGATGGAGTTCTCCATTTGAATTTGATGCAATTACTCTCCCAGGCAAAAATGGGATGTTCTTTTATCATTGGTTCGCAAGTGAAACTTGCTCACCAATGAGGGGCTTCTGTCACACCCCATTTTTGCCACCTTAGCTAGGGTTTGTCATTTCATGTGTCATATTGTTTCCTTTTTTAGTCTAGTCTTTTGCATTGAGTTTCAAGGGTCCTAAGGATGGTGTGTATGAATTTTGGTTCGATTTGGAGTTGATCTTGAGGGTTAATAAGAACTTTTGTGACTTGAGGGGCATAATCGTCTTTTTAGTCACAAACTTTCTATTTGACCTTGAAATGATCTCCAAGTTGCCAATTGGAGTCCATATGGATGCATTTGAGGTATTTATGGGTTCAATTCGATGAATTGATGGTTCGGGATTAGAATGGCTCAATATCGCTCAGGTTGGTTAAGAGACCTATTTCGGGTTAGCTCGAATTGGCTCATGATTTTCACTCTATGACTACTCATTTGACCTTGATTAGTCTTAATTTCATCCCCAAATGTGTTTAGGGAGGTTGAATTTCGAATTGGAAAGCATTCGGTGTGACCCTATGTGCATACCTAAGCTAAGCGATGGTGAGGCATAGCGGTTAACCACCTTTGTAGGACCCAACCATGTAGCCATGGCTAAGGTTTCTTGCCATCAAGTGACTCAAATTACATTCCCCTTTGAAACACGGTCGTTTTGGCTTTCGTTTCGTCAAAATCGGAGTTGATTTGAGCCCAGAAACGCATTTGGAAGTCGAAAGGATCAAAAATGGGCTTAAGCTGACATGGCCTCGGGTGACCACCCAGGCCTCGGCGGCTAGCCGCCTGGGCCCAGGTGGCTAGCCGCCCAGCCCCAGGTGGTCACCCGAGCCACTTTCCTTTTTTGAGTCTTGACACGGCTCCCATCCTATTTTCTCGGATTTGCTCGCCTCCAGCCGCCATTTAACCCTAATTTCAGCCCTATTTGACCTACTTGAGCCCCAAGGGAACCTCTAAGAGCCCTTGGATCAATCCCTAGGGTTTTAATCCCAACCATTGAGGGTTTCCCCTCAATCCCTATAAATACCCCCTTATACTTCAGTAATAGGAGAGGCAATTTCTGAAGTGTAAGGCATGTGTGAGACTTGGAGGCTATGGCAGCCATCCTTAGGGTAGTTTAACCTAAATTTTGAGTGAGAGAGTGAGAGAGAAAGCTTGAAGGAAGGCTGAAGTTGGGCTTGAAGGCTTGAAGGAAGGAATTCCCAGCAGTGCATAAGAGGAGGAGGATTTTCTACAGCAGCAACCATAGGTATACCTCTCCTCCTTTCTCTCTTTCATTCAAATTAGGGTTTTCTGCATAGGATAGCATTATTTCATGTGCAAGTTTATATTTTTATCATGTGTTGATGCTTCTAATGCTTAGAATGCATGATTAGGATATTGATTATGGCTGGTTTTGCATGATATAATGTCATCCATGTGACTTTGCGAGTGTTTGTGTTTTTTAGGGTTTCTAGAGTCTTTTCTAGGGTTTTGCATTGAATAGTCATTATTTTATGTTCAAGTTTATGTCTTTATCATGTCTTGTTGCTTCTATTAGCTAGTATGCATGTTTAGGATGATATTCATGGGCTGTTTAGCATGCTAGAATGTTATTCCATGTGATTTACTGCATGTGTGAGATTCTAGGATTTCTCTTGTGCTGAAATTGAGTTTATGCTTAGAATAGCATTATTTCATGTGAAAGCCTATGTCTTTATCATGTGTAGATCATTCTATTGGTTAATATGCATGGATTGAATGCTGTTCATATTCTGTTTTGCATGGTTTAGAGTGATTTCAGGGTTTTTATGCATGTCATGGTTCTAGGGTTGAATTAGGGTTTATGATTGTTCACTGTTTATGTTGTTTGCATGTTTAGTGGATGAATATAGGCCTTAATACCATTCTGTCCAGATTTGTTTATTGACCTAAATATGATATTTGGAGCATTCATATGGTTGATTTTTAGGGTTATTTGCATGTTATTGCATATAGGGTTGAGTTAGGGTTTACTTTATTTCATGATTTGTGTTGTTTACATGACTTATGAAGGATTTTAAGCCTTATTTTCAATTCTGTCCAGATCTGTTATTTGTCCTTGATATGATATTTTGAACATGTGCTAGCCTATGTTTGAGCATGATAATTGCTTGATTGGAACCTAGATTGGTTGGTTGGTATTTTTGGTATATTTTGCATGCAAATTGCAGGTGCTTGACAAGTACAACAGGTGCAACTACCCCACCAATGTGGGGTGGTTACTTTGGCTATTGCGAGATGAAATCTTGCAAATAAGGTAATTACCCTATGCAATAGGGTAGTTATTTTGACAGGTTGCTTTTGCTTAAAGGTAAGTAGGGTATGAGGGTGCCCCAATTCACCCTTCTTTCCTTTCCTTGAAACTTTCCCTTTCTCCCTCCTAGGGTTGTTCCTTAATAGAGGGGTATGATAGATTCTATAGTATCCTTTCATTAAAAAAATACCTTTTAAATCAAAGTTTCCATCTTTATCAAATGCCATATTTACTAAAGATCTTTTGAGAATCATTTATTTTGGAAACATTACCATGTTTTACTTGAAAGGAAACTTAGGGTTTACCATATGCCTCTATTAGGTTATAACCCTATTCCCTTTCGAACTACGTGGACTTTGATCCATGTATTTCCATACATGGTACGTAGGCGCTCTTCGTGAGGTTCAAGTCCGCGCTAGGATACAAAGTATCCTAGGTTTTCTCCCCTCCCTCTTTCTTTTCCTGTTTTTCTTTGATTTACTTGACTATATGGATGAATGAATGATATGCATGCTGTCTTGTGATGATAATTGTTGATTTGTGTGTGATTAAGACTTTGATTTAGCCCAATTAAATTAAGAGACCGTTTAGGGCGATATGGGTCCTATAGGCTTTGCCTAGAACCTTCCCATATCGTAACTTAGCCTCCGAATCCCCGATTTCTCTGGTTTCCAAAAGATCATTTGCCTTACCATTTTTAAATATGAAGTCAATCTTTTGTTTTCCTAAAACAAAACCGTTTTTTAGGGTTTTCCTTGTTTCCTTTAAAAAATAAGGTGGCGACTCCCTTTCCTTTTAAACCCTTGTGGGCCACTTTCCGGGGTCCACACACACTCCTAACCCTAGCTGTCCAAGCTATTGGAGGCTCTCTTCTCTCTCTCTCTCTCTCTCTCTCTCTTCTCCACCTCTAGCAACAACAAAGAAGAAGAAAGGAAAGGCTTGAAGCTCTAGCTAAGTGTGGATACTGTTGGAGGCAGTACACTTGGACTGCTCGTACTCTACTGTCCGGATTCGAAGATTGGAGCAAAAAGGAGAAGACTTTCAAACTGTAAGTGTTCTAACCCTCTTCATAGTTAGGGTTTGATTTTGTATTATGCATAGTTAGATTCATGGGATTGGGAGTCGCAGGAAAAAATTTTATATTCCGCACTTCGATTTTTCCCTCTTGTTCGATTCCCAACATTGATATTCTCAATTCTAACTCCATGGACATATCATGCAAATATAAAGAATAGAATAAACATGATAGAATAAAGCTCTTTTATTAAATTAATAATAAATGTGACATACAATAAATAAAATCCTATGATTGTTCTTTATCCCTAAAGCATTATCTCTATGATTGGCTGTAGGGCATACAACTAACATGCCCAAGAGGTCGTGCCTTAGGGAATATACCTCAAAGTAAAATCCATCACCACTGGGAAAGAAGATTGAAAAGCTCTAGGCCTAAGAAGACCATAAACAACTTGGCTCCTTGAACCAGTCAAGTCTTTAGTATGGGCCGGCCCCAATAACAACACGGTTGGCCCCCTCAATAATGCGAGCCTCCTCCTCAGCATAGCTGTGAACCACAGGTTTTGATCACCCTTTTTAAAAGAGAGAGATTTAAATAAATAAAAATTTGGTTTTAAAGTTAACAAAAACAAATAGCAAAAGCAAGGAGTCGCCACCTCATTTTTAAGGAATAAGGAAAACCATAAAAACATTTTAGAGAAAACTTTTCAAAACCAAACAAATGACTCCAATTTTAGGAAAAGCAAGTCTTAACAAACTAAAGAGGAGATTTAGAGACTAAGTTATGATGTAGAAAGGTTCTAGGAAACATCCTATAGGCACCCACAACGCCCTAAAAAAGGTCTCTTAATTTGTATGGGCTATTTCATTCACTTCCTAAATGGTCGCCATGCATATGTAAAGAATTATCCATAAACATCCACATAAGAATAAAGAGAGATAGGGAAAGCAATAAAGAGAGGAATAAAGAAAGATAGAGCAGACTTGAACATCAAAAGAGCGCCCACGTAACCCACATGCAAGGATCAAAGTCTACGTAGTTTGATAGAGAATGGGATATTTCCTTCACAATGAACTACCATAAATCTTAAGTTTCCATTTAAAGAAAAAGGAAAGTTTCCAAAGATAAGAAATTTCCCAAAAAGAAATAAGAGAAAATAATAAGTTTTATAAAGAGGGAACTTTGGAGAGAATAGAGAGTTTAAGATGCTAGAAACTCAAGACTTATCATAATTCAATGCAAAGAAAATAATCCAACAGGGAGAAGGGAACAATTCATAACAAGACTTACCATAATCACAGTTACCATGTGCCAATCATCTCAAAACATTGAGAAAATACCAAATAATCATCTTATGTATGCTATAGGACAATTATCATGCTCAAATTAACCATATTCATGCTCAAATCATCATTAGAAGACCTAAATCAAATATGGACAGAATACTAAACAACCCTAAAACATCCTAATAATCATGCTAAAAGCAAAAATTAAAAGGAATACAAAACCCTAATATGCTCCTACGTGCACTAGACTTATTATCATGCATGAAAATGTTAAAAATATGTAAAAGATAAATTATTATGATGAAAATATCATATAACAACTCAAAACATAAAAAGAAAATAAAACATGATGCAATAGATAATGATTTTATGTAAAAATATGAAAAAGGCCTTCTTACGGTGAGTTTTTTTTAAGAAAAAACTATCCTAAGATAATTTCATGTAAAAGAACTCCATATGAATGATTTCTTCACATATCCTACGTAAAATCCATACATAAGAATGCAATGAAAAAGACAGCACACTTAAACACACTCTCTAAAGCATTCATGCAAAGACTCACTCTCTAAAAAGGATAATTATCCTCCAAAAGAATAATCATCTATAGACATATGAAGATAAACCCTACACAAGACGAGTTCTACATGAAAAGTGCTCAAAACCATGCATATAAGTGAACCATGGAAAGAAAATAGCCCTAATACTTTAATTAATATGCTATGCAAAACAACCTTATTTTAGAGAGAGAAAATCATTATTTTAGCACACAAAGAATAAACCTTAGCAAACTGACATGATAACTAAGCTAAATAATCATTCTAAACATGCAGAGAATAAAACCTAAGAGAAGGAGAGAAAAAGAGAAGAGAAGAAGAGAATGAGGCTTACTTACAAAAGAAAGCCTTTGCTGGATGCTTCTTTCTAGTTCTCCTTCAAATATCCAATAGAATAGCTCTCTCAAGGTGTATGAGTGTAATACCTCGCATTTTTAGAGATTTATATAACTAATTAAAATTTAGTGTTATGGATTAAAGTTGATTTTTGTGATAGAATTTGGATAGGAAAAGAAAACTAGAAATAACCAACCTATATGGATTAGAAGTCCATTTACATAGGACTCTCACTCCTACTTCCGTATGTCTCCTTGTATCTACATATATACAAACCATTGTACACATAATTATTAGTATGTTGAGAAAGACGATGAATGAGAAGAGAAAACCGAGAATAAGTGATATTTTTATTTATGGGGTGCCGATTGTCAAGAGAGGATAGGAGTTGAGAGTGAATTTTGTGAGTATAGTTTTCTTTGCATATTTTGAGAGTTTGAGATTTTGGGTACAGGACAAATATTGGGTTCAGATTGAATATTCGAAGGGCCAAAAGCTATTTTCATTCGAGTTGTCGAAAGACTAATTTGAGGTAAATGAAAGTATAACATCCCGTCTCCTTTTCTGAAAGAAATAATTTTATTCGTATTATGCAATCGATTTGTGTATCTATCCAAAAATATTACTCCATGAGCCAAATAAAATATGTCTATTCGTTACTTTGTTTTGAATGATTCTTTGATTTGAATGACTGATTTATGAAAATATGTTTAGTCAATGTATTTAATTTGATAATTGAATTTTGAATGTATTTAGAGCTCTAGTTTGGTAGTTTAATGTCTAGCCCTGGTCAGTAGGGGTTAAGTTTTTGGCCTTTGGTTCCTTTAGGTCCCAATGCTCTGGCCCCGATCAGTAAGGGATATTACTGATCTTTGCCACCAATGCTTTGCTTAAGTCTCCTCTTGATAGGAGCACTGTTTGGACCTTCGAGTCAATCTGTTTGTGTCGTCTGTATGGTCAGCCTAGAATTCAATATAATTATTTTGTTATGATATGAAATTCTAAAAATTAGTTTCCAATCTGTTCTCTAATACGAATTTTCTAAAGTATTTGAATAATGGTTTTGATGAGTTTTGAATATTCTATTGATAAATCTTTAGAATGGATTTTCATGAAAAAACATGTGATTTGTATAAACTGATTTTCTGAAAATATTTCTAAAAGTAGTTGGCTTATTCTGGTGTATGTGATGCTCACCCTTATCATTATTTTTCAGATTAGTGATCAGTGGATGGATAGTTAACTTGATGTGTTCAAGATTTCAGATAACATGATCAACTTAGGCTTTATTTGGAGGATTTACTTATTTCTATACTTTTGTATTGGATGACTATTAGTGTTGTGATTTAATCTAATTTTTGGAGTTACTCTATAGATAATCGAAAGATTCTGAATGGTTTTATTTTTGGAATTTGGATTTGAGTTCGCGCCTTTAAATTTGTTTATTTCGGGTTTGGGGTGTGACAATGAGTGTGTGCAAATTCATGGTCTCTCTCTCTCTCATGAATATGGAGGCTAAAAAAGTGTTTTATGTTGATGGGAGGGTCTTAATTTATAGCTAACCAACCCTAGCATCCAATGGCTAAGATTAATTACCATAAAATCAATGAATGGCTATAATTAATTCACTTGGCCCTTTAGTAACTCAAAGTTATGTAGAAAAGAAGGATTGAAACTCTTTGGAGTAAGAAAAATGGAGTAAGAAGCTCAAATGGAGCAAAAATAGGAAAGCTATCAAAATTGAGCACAGACCTTGGGAGACCGGTTGGGCCAACCAGTCACCCGAGGGTTCGAGTCTAGTTCCCTTTTGCTTTCATTTCGGGTGTTTTAGTTTAAAAAGGTCATAACTTACTCAAATTAACTCTGAATTGAGTGATTCAAAAGCCAAAATTTTCATAATTTAATAAAGAACAAGTCTAGAATATTCTTGAGCCAAAAATCTCTAGCCATGGTTAGGTAGCTGGGTTTAACAAGGTGATTAACCGAAAAGGGTCAACTAACTAAAAGTGTGAATTATGGTAAATTAATCCCAAAGCCATTCAATCCTTAAATTGACTCTACAAATAGACTCTTTTCATCAATATAAACACAATGAAACACTCCAGGATGAGTTTTAAGGTTAATTGGAAAATATACTAGTTAAAAGATGAAATTGCCCTTCAAGTCGCAAAAGTTCTAATTAACTATCCAAACCTATCTAGAATTGAACCAAATTACACCAATATATCCTAAGTGCACCTAAAAACTAAGTGCAAGTGATGGAATGCAAAAATGAAACAAAAAGATGAATGCAATAATGAACTACTCACATATACTTAAAAGGACAAAAATGTCGTTAAAGGCTTAGAGACTCCTAAACACATCCAAACTTAAACCAATGCTAACATGAACTTATAGGGGTGAAAATGGGCTGTCTACAACGGCAAGCCTCTTGTGCTTCAAGTGCCTCGATAGCACAGCGAGCTACCTCATCAGACTTCTTCTTTTTGAAAGCCTCCTCTTCTGCCTAAGTAGCCTTCAAGTCACTTTGCTTCACTAGTTTTCTCTTTCTCTCGAGGATATGGGGCTACAGCTCTGGGACATTAAATTCCATCACAATCCCAAAGTCGAGAGTTTCTTTTACCTAGGCAGGAACAAAATCTAGGGAAGAAGCAAGTACTAGAACCTGAGTACGAGTTGGCTCTGGAGTAGGAGTAGAAGTGGGAGGTGTAGAAGATTGAGCATGACTGCTGGTTGGGTTCCCCATGTTTTGTGAAAATGGTACTGAGGTAGAAGCCTGAGTGGGGGAAGTCTGCCTCGCCTGTTCAATAAGGATGGCCTAAAGAACTAGCTCATCCTCAACTTCAGCTACCTCTACGGTTGAGCAATAGCAATCTTAATAGCTCGAAGCACGGTAAGCAACTAAAACCTGTTGTAAGGCTTCAGCGTTCAATAACACCTTCTAATGATGCTCCTCTTCCTCATCCTCGTCGATTTTCTTGATCTTAGTAGGGGACAGCACTGTACTGGCTGTAGTGTGCTCAGATAAAGAAAGAATTGGGAAGAAGTCAGTGTAAAAATAAAAAAAAGAAAAAAAAGAAAAAAGAAAAAAAGAGGAAGAAGAGAAATTGCTAGGATACCTGGAACCCCCCAAGTGGGAGGAATGTTCCACTCATGATCACTAGGAGCAAACTCACAGTCACTAGTGACTACCAGGAGGTTCTTCCCCCAAGATTTGTCTGTGTTAAGGACTTCAGTTATATATGATTTTTGGACAATTAATCCTAGCACGAAGGTAATAGTTGCCATTTTGATGGTGCTTAACGTAGTAGTAGAACTTGAACTCCTAATTGGTTAGGGGGTTATCTAGGCTACGATTAAGGACGATAAAGCTACTAAGGACTAGGAAAAAAAATTTGTTAACCTAGATGGGAGCAAGGTCATACAGCCTCAATATCCACCTGATCAAGGGATGTAGAAGCAGTCTAAGGACCTCCAAAGTAGAAGCATACATAAGGATACCCTCGGACCTCTGGGATTCCTCTACTAATATTCAAACTCTTTACAAAAGTTGCTGGCTTGATATGAACAGATTTAGGGATCTGATACTCTAACCTACTAGGCTTCGAAGTCTAAAGGTCTCTCGTTTGGGTTTCTATCATGGGAGAAAGAAAGGAACAGACTAGGAAGAAAGACAGAGATGAAGAAGGTAAAGACAGAGTGAGAGAGAACTTACAAAGTGATGGAGAAAAAACTAAGTGCTTAAAGTTGTAAGATTTGAAAATCCTTGAAGCTGCCAAAGGTTGAAGACGATATAGTGAAAAATCAAAAACTTGGGAATCCCCTAAGTAATGATAAGAGGTGACACTTTAGAAAGCATCCGTTTTCAAAAAGAAATAAAAGCTTAGGGGATGAGATACGTGTCCCATGATCAAGCACAAGCACGTAAAGAATTGCCTTTCCACTTTCCTCATCTCAACAAGAAAAGTGGAAAGATGGGGTAAATATGGGACATAAAAATCTCCACGCTGCCATACATAGAGTTAAGGGTAAATATAACATTTTAGAAAATAAGAGAAACCCTACTAGGGCTGACTCAGCGGACAAAGCATTTATGGGAGATAATAATTACAGTTGTTAGAAGGGTGAAGTGATGGCTGGAACAGTAATAGTCACGGGCATGGGGGAATGAAACGGTGTGCAATAACCACTTCATTAATAAGGAAATGATAAAGTTGATAATTACAACTGAACCAGCACAGGTGATCTAAGCTCAAGAGCACAAATGGAGAACTCTTCAGAGAAATAAAGAGCACAGATGGATTAATAGTCCTAAAGAGGTCAACTAACACAACATAACAGCCCAAAAGCTCTCTAGAGCATGATATTGCCTGACGAGCTCGAGTGGTATGGAGAAGAGCATAGCTTTCAGATGGGCATTCCTCCATAGAATGAGTCGTGCACTTCTATTGCCACGTAAGCTCGAGATAATAGTCCAAAATAGCAAAACAGATTCTAAACAACTCGTGTGAACATCTTGATAGACATGACGGTTGTAGGCAACATGAAGGGTGGTCCCACTACCACCTGCAACCTCTCTTGATGCAAGACAAGTAGGGGCCCAAATCAACTTCCACGTGTCCTAAAGGGTTGACATCCCAAGCAGGGAATCACTTACCCAATAAAGAGTAGGCAAAAGGGAATTTACAAGAAGTTGACATGAAACACCCGTAATTTTTAAGTAAAGTATTAAGGGTTTAATACTTTATTAATATGCGAAATATTGAATTTTGTCGATTTGTATTCATGCATGGGCATGGCATGATATTGATTTTTATATACATGGGCATGTTTATTTTATATTTAAAAGTCATTTTAATGGGTTTGGGAAGGTTCCAGGTGATTCAGAAGCGTTTGGGTGAGTTTTTGCTAAATACTAACAAAAACTCACAAACCGTGAGGATTTTGATCGATCTGGGTTCTAAGGCCGATCGATCGGTACCCCTCTAGAAATGGCTATTGCGGGCTACCATCCCTCGATCGATCGGGGCTAGGGGCCAATCGATCAGGGTTGGCAGAAATGCAAAAAAAATTTATTTTGCGTCAAATGACGCATGTGCCCCTCACCTCTTTTAAAAACCCTTCAACCATGATTTTAAAGACCAAATCTGGTCTTTTTAGTTTAAGAGAGAGAAAGAGAGAAGGAGAGAAGGAGAAAGGGGGGGGGAGGCTTGACGGCGACTCGCCGGAGCATGATAACCTCTATCTGACGCAGGCGAGCTCGGACCTAACGTATTTTGGCCTGATCTACACACGTATGGTTGTGGATTTGGGTTTTTCACCCTCTCACCTCACTTGGATGCTTTGGAATGCATTATTATGGTTGGATTCATCTTTTCCAGCCTCTTAGAGGAGCTCAGAGCTTGTTCATGGTGGCTTGAGCTTAGATTTCATGGGTTTTGGTATGGATTGTCATCCTCACCAGCTCTTCTGCATTTTTAGAGGTATTTTCTCACATTTTAGAGCTAGGATTTGTAATTTCTTTTGGATTATCATCTCATTCTTACATTTTTGGGTTTATTCATGCATATTGGGGAGTTTTTGTGGTGATTTGGAGTTAGGGACCTCCATTATCTTCTTCAACCAAGTCATTTGAGAGCTAGGGCTTGGATTGGGAGCTTGCATGTGCATCCTAGGGCTTGAATTTCATACCCACAACATCAAAGGTTGCATTTTTTTTTCACGCATTTGGTTGAGGTAGGTGCAATTTATATAGGTTTAAACTATTAACATGATAATATGGTATATATTATCATAGTATTTGGTATACTTGGACTTAAAATATGTATATATAGATGATTTATGGAATAAATCATGAAATGGAATTTTGGGTAATTGATAACATAAATTGGGATTATGTTTATTAATGAGCTTGGTTTATTTTATACATCCTATGGAATATAGATATATGGATTTTATGGTTAACTTCTATGTTTAATTGATGTTTCGATTATGATTTTAAGGCTATAATCATTATGGGAGTTTATGTTGTTTATCATAATTTTGGTATAATTATGAGGTTATTTGATTATGGGTTATATAGCATAATCTGGAGATAATTTTGTTTAAAAATCATTTTATGGTTTATTACACTGCATGTTGGGCATAATCATGCATTAAATAGACATAATGAATACTAGGTAAAAGTATTGCATAAAAGGGGTCATTGGAATTAGACTACTTGCAGTCAAGGGACTTTGCGGTATTTTCCTTTCCTTTGGTCTTGGGTTGCTTGCGGTCCCAAGCAGGGATGACAGCTGTGCTCCCGAATCTGGGTACTTTCCGGTTCTGAAGAAGAGGCTACATTCCATCCTTGCACAGTTGCGAGGGTGTAGTGTTGTCCTCTTGGAGGTTGGGTTTAAATCCTCCGTTTCCGCTCGAAGACTCCTGCGGGAGTAGTCGGTAATTTATGAAATTAATGTAAATTGGAAATGAGTCACATGCATTGAGTATTGTGAACCCCGGAAATTGGGCCCACAAGGGTTTGGCAAAAAAGATTGTACTTGGGAAAAAGAAAACAAAAGGAGTCGCCACCTTATTTTTTAAAGGAAACAAGGAAAACCCTAAAATAGTTTTGTTTTAAGAAAACAATTTGAATGACTCCATATTTGAAAAGGAAAGGCAAAAATAAGTCTTTTGGAAACCAAAGAAATCGGGGATTCGAAGGCTAAGTTATGACATGGGAAGGTTCTAGGTAAAGCCTATAGGCACCCATGTCACCCTTTCGGTCTCTCGGTTTATTTGGGCTAAATTAAGATCTTTTCAACACACAAAATCAATAAATATCATCACAAGACAGCATGCATATCATATATTCTATTCATCCATCCATGCATAATAAGGAAAATAAAACAAAAAAAAGAATAAAATACAAAAAACCTAGGATACTTGGATCCTAGAACGGACTTGAGCCTCACGAAGAGCACCTACGTACCATGCAACGAAATACATGGATCAAAGTCCACGTAGTTCGATAAGGAATGGGGTTAAATCCTAATATAAACCTATGATAAAAACCTTAGGTTTCCTTATTTAAAAGAGAATCGAATATGGTAGATAAACCAAGTTTGAATTTAGAAAGAATTCCACAAGAAGGAAACTTTGACAAAAACCAGAATTTATTATTGAAGGAAACCTTTGATTAAGACCATAAACTCATATTAAAAACTAACCCTAGGAGGGAGAAGAGAAAGAGTTAGGAAGAGAGGGTGAATTGGGGCACCTTCACACCCACTTACCTGAGCACAAAAGCTCCAAGCATTAGCAATTTCAAGCAATGGCAGCCCTATTTGTCATAGGTCGATTATCATACCTATTTGCACCCTCACACGTGCTCAAAACCATGCAAACACAATGATATATAAATCTGGACAGAATAGTACTAAGGCCTAAAATCATCCACTAAACATGCTAACAGCAAAAACAGCGAATAAATATAAGCTCTAATGCAATCCTAATGCCATATCTTGCATAACAACCCTAGAAATCAACTAACTTGCATGCAAAAATATCATAACTATTCCATATGTAAAACATATACAGCAACGATGAAGAAAAATCAGTAACAAAGACCTAAACTAACATGCTGTATGAAACTATCCTAAAACAATAACACTAAAAACCCTAAACTCACAAACATGCTTAAAAACACACAAAACAAACTCTAAACATGCTAAAATCAAACTAAACAGAACTTAAATCATGCATATTAACTAACTGAAGCAATAGAACATGATAAAAATCCTAACTTTAACATACAATGACGCTATTCTAAAACAAGGACAACAGAAGCACTAGAATCACAAACATGCTTAAAAACACATAGAACAGCCCTAAAGCATGCTAAACTCATGATAAACAGTAGGTTTTTGATGTATATTAACTACCTAAAGTGTTAATACATGATAAAAAAGCTACATTTAACATGCAATAAGCCTATTCTATAAGAAAACCTATATTCAGCATGAATAACGAGTGAGGTTACCTTAAGGAGAAGCTTCCTTGCTGCTATAGAGACTCTCCTCTTGACTTGTGGATGATTTGAATCAATGTTCTCCAAGGGTACAGCAAGTCCTCTAGCTTTCCTTCAAGTCTCTCTCTCTTATTCTCTCTCAAACACTCAGGTTTTAATGCATAAAGTGGCTCCCCTTGTGCTGAAGCATAGGAGGGTATTTATAGAGTTCAATTAGGATTAACCAATGGCTGGGATTAAAACCCTAAGAATTAATCCAAGGGCTATTAGAGACCCCCTTGGGCTTAAGTAACTCAAGAATTACCAAAAACTAGAAGGAAACACGTCCAAAAGAGCCCAAACACATCAAAATAGGAAGAAGTCCACTTCAGCAAGGAAGTATAGAGCAAATAGGAAAGTGCTCTCGGGTGACCACCAGGGCCTGGGTGGCTAGCCACCTGGGCCCAGGCGGCTAGCCGCCCGGGGCTGGGTGGTCACCCGAGCCCACTTCGGATTTTTCTCCTATTTTGACTCCTTTCCCTTCTAGAAGTGTTTCAGGGGGCAAATGAAGTCCGATTTTGATGAAACAAAAGCCAAAACGACCGTGTTTCAATGAGGAATACATTTTTGAACATTTTAGGGTGAAAACCACTAACCATGGGGGCATGGTTAGGTTTGACAAAGGCGGTTAACCGCTATGCTCTACCTTTGCTAAGCATAGGTATGCACATAGGATCAAACCAAATGCTTTCCATATCAAAATTGAACTTTATAAAACACTTTTGGGAATAAAATAATGACTAATTAAAGTCAATTTGAAAAGATTTGATTGGCAATTGTGAGTCAATTAGAGCTAACCCAAAGGAGGGTCAATTAACCAACTTGAACTACATCGAGCCATTTTAATCCCGAGCCATTGATTCATCAAATTGAACCTAGAAATACCTCATATGCATCCATATGAACTCCAATTGACAATTTGGAGATCATTTCAAGGTCAAATGAAAAGTTTGGGACTTAAAAGACGATTATGCCTCTCAAGTCATAAAAGCTCTTATTATCCCTCAAGATCAACTCCGAATTGAACCAAAATTCATATCCATTGTCCTTGTGACCCTAGAAAACTAATGCAGGTGACTAGACTCAAAAACATGCATGAAATAATGAGACCTAGTAAGATGGTGCAAAAATGGGGTGTGACAGGTATTATGCATTATTTACTTAAGTTATGGATTATAACTTGATTTGGATTCTTTTAATATACTCAGTTAGTATATTTTGATTTAAATGATACAATTGGATTTTATTTATATCATCACTTTAGTTTATTATGTTAAATTGTATCTATTGAGTCGTCAGACTCACGCCTATTATCTTAAATGTTTTTCAGAAAATCCAGAGATTGGTTATGCAATCATAGATGGAAGATGCTCTTGTTGGAAATTTCATTTTGTTAATTATGAATGTATTTTCATGGGAAGGACTATGTAATTAATTTGGTTTTCTATTATGCCAATGTAATTGTAATTAAAGGTTATAATTTTAATTACTATAGTTGTATACGTAGAATGCGATGCATGGGATGACACCACTTGTATGGATGACAAGAAATTTTTTTATGAAATGAATTTTACAACAAGTTTCATAATGGTATGTCCCATCTACAGATGGATCACCCCCGAAAAATTTAAAAATAGTTGAGATTTTGACACGTGTCATCCTATTTTATCAAAGGATTTATTAAATAAAAGCTTGTTTTATTATTATTAATCACGGCTTAATTAATTTGGGTCGTGACATGGCATCTGTCTCATCTTCTAGAAATCCTTCACCTCAATCATGAGATATAAATAGGGTCATCAATGATCCGCCAACAAGGCCAGTCTTGAGTTTTTTGGGGCCTCAGGTGAACTCTTAAAATGGGGCCCTTTATACATATTCATACGCACAACAAAATTTATACCCAACAATTTTCTTTCCCTAATACACATAAAATTTGCCTAAATATATGAGTACTAAAATTTGCTTATATAAATTACAATAAAAAATAAATCTTTATAAGAACTATAAATAAATAAAATCTAATCTTCTTCCTTTATAATTTAGAAAAAATCACATATACAAGAAGAAGAAAAAAAACAACAAAATTTAAAGCTATAATACCAAAATGAAATAAACCAACTATAGCAAAGTATCACTTAAATATTACTCTTCTCTCATTTTTAGCTGCAAAATCACTTATTAAATTAGCATAATCAAGCTTTTTTACCATATCATGTTCAATGGATAATATAGTTAATCCAGTTAATCTTTCCTATGACATATGGAACGAAGGTAAGATTTGATTAATTTCAACTTTGAAAAACTTATTTTCGCAAATGTAACTATAACTAGTATGATCAACAATATTCTATAAGTAATCCAAGCATTTGGGAAACAATTGTCCATTTCTTTCAAATAATTCGGTACTTCAATTGGTGTTGGTAAAACTTCTTTCAAAACCTTTAATTCTAAAAATAAATCTCCCCCAATAATATCAAAGTGCCCCTTATGTGTGTGTGTGTGTGTGTGTGTATAGGAAAGAAAAAGTATAGAAATTAATTAATTAAAGAGAGAATGGTTTGGACATTTGGTGTACTTGACTTCTTTGTCTAAGAGGTAATAAAATACTTTTAATCTTCCAAATAGAATTCTGATCTGATCTAATTAGGATGGAGGCTGTGAGAAGTTGAGAGCACTAAGAGAGGAAGAGAGGACGAGGTTAGAGTTTCGAGTTTGGAGGCTCAAAGCAAACTGACAAAGGCGTTAGATTTTATCTGATTTAGGGTTAAATGTTCTTTCTTTCTTTTTTTATTTTTTTTTATTTTTATTTCTAGGCTTGAGTTGAGTTGATTATTTGGCCATTTGGGTTGTTGTGCATGGACCTAGGTTAGAAATTTAGGAATTATTTGGGGCTCTTAAACTTGGATTAGAGCCTTTTCTCATCTAGTTATTTAAAAAAAAAAAAAAAATTGGGGGGGAGGGGGAGGGGGGAGGGGGGAGGGGGGGGGTGGGGATGGACATACAAAGGTAACAACTAAGTTGGGGCCCTTATTTTTTGTCAAAATTTTGGGGCCTTGGGCGGTTGCCAGAGTGGCCTAACCTCAGGGCCGACCCTATCTGCAAAGGTATGCACAATCAATTCTAAGAAATTTCTTATCTCTTTTTGGGCCTTTTCTTACTTGAGCAATGGAAAACCTTTTGCAAGTCCCAACCTAAGACTTTCCTGAAAGAGAAAGAGGTGAAACAAAAGATGACAGTGTCCCTCCAGCTCAATCAACATCACATCAAAGAAGAAGGGAAATTTCAGGGCAGACCTTAACCAGGAATTTTCCCCCACATAGGTAAAGCAAAAATATCATGGCATATGGCAGATCTGTACTCTTTAGGAGCTGACCAAAATAGTTGAAATCCATTATTCTTCAAACCATGATTCACACATAAATCAACCACAAAGTTTCCTTCACGAAATATGAGAACAATGGAATTTCATCTCTTGAAGATAGAACTGAGAATTAGTCCACTGCACTTTTAGTAGTCCGGTTTCCAATGGTGGACTGCTCCCAAGGAAGTTTCTCAAGCTTGCCTTTATAAGGTTTCGACCTGCTTAGGTTTTTCCTTTCCCTTTCTCCTACTGCTTGTCTGGTTATTTTTAGACCTTTGGTCTTCTTTTGTGAGCTGGATTATGGCGTTGATAAGCAACATACCAAACTTCATTCATTTTTTCTTTTTCCCTTTTATTTTGTACTTCCTCTATTTCTAATTGACTGTTCTCTTTGAAAAAACACGTTTTTTTTAGGAAACCTTATTAAATGCTTTTACAACAATATATATGTTTTAGCATTTCGATTTTGCTCTCAAGTATACAAAACATTGGGAAAGGAGAGAATAACCTTTTAAAGGTATTTTAGAAAAAAAAAAAAAAAAAAATCATTGGCTTTTGGAATATGCTAATAATTTTTTCAAAAAAGAAAAAAGGCCAATAAGATAGGATTGGAGGGAATTATCCTTTTCTTTTATCAATATATTTCGGGTAATGAGCATATGATTTAGGATTTCCTGGGGTACCAACTTGGTTGAGATGCTGGGTTCTCTTTAATATTTCTACTCTTTATCAAAACAAAAGACCAAAAAAAGTCGGGATTTGAAAAACAATGTACAATTGCTGTGGAATCGCTTTTAAGCCATAACTGATGCCAACCATGTTGCCACTGAGATACGGAATTTTTAACCCCCTATTTATGGTTTTGGGCCTCATCAAGCGCGGTTTATTTACAAAGAAAGATACATTAAAGCCTCACGATGGACATTAAAATGGAAAGCGACTTTGAGACCATATGAACCTAAGTTTAGGTGTTTTATTAATGGAATAGAAGATCTCAAATCCAAGTTTGTTCGTAATTGAATTCGTGCGATGTCTTAAAAGAAATTTATGAATTATGTTTTTATAATTTGACCAATATTTTTAAACACCATTTGAAAGCTTTATGGGTCTACTTTCTAACGCAGAAAATGGTTCGTCAATCAGAGTTTTCTATAAATAAAAAAAAAAAAGTAATCACTATTTTTGTAGAGGGGTGTCAATGTTGTCGACTAGAGGGGAACTGGTCCCCATGAGAGAGGATCCTAGTCACGTACATTAATGAGTTTCCTAATTCAGAAATTTCTACTTCAGCCCTATCCTATGTGTTTCCTACGTTGCATGAAAGTCTGGTAGCACTTCCCCCCCCCCCGGGAAAAAAAAAAAAAAAATTCTGGAATATGGAATTTGTTATGGGTTAATTGCATGAACCTAAACGGATCCTTTTGAGAGAACTTAATGCCCTTAAGATTTTAAACAACTTTACAAAGGGTTAGGTTTGCCTTCCATGATAAAATTCTAGAGCTTTAAACTAGAAAAAGAAAAACTATTCTTCTTATGCTTTAATTACTAGGTCCCCTGATTTTTCCACATTGAAATTTTCCACAAAAATTCCAGTGCTTTAATTACTTGGTTAATCCTTCAAATTTTATGAACTAGTTTTGGATATTGATATATTTTTCCAGATTGATTATCAAATTTACTCTTGCATATTTATTACTTCAAATTTACATATGATTAAAATTGATTGTTTTCTTAACGCAAAAAGAAAAAAAAGGTAAATGACAAGAAGCCCCACCTAATATTTTGGTGCATTTTCACATAATCCCCCCTAAAAAACCAAAATGATACAATGTCCCCCATAGGCTAGGTTTTGTGTGAAAAATTGAATGAAAAAACACTATAAGAATATATGAGAATTGAGAGGGATAAAGTGTTTTTTCACTCAATTTTTACCTAATTTCTACTCAATTTTTCACTTGAAACCTAGTCGAGGGGCCACATCACATCAATTTTTTCTTAAGGACGGTTATGTCAAAAAGGGTCAAAACATTAAGGGGATTTCTTGTAATTTACTTCAAAAAATAAATAATAATAATAATAATAATCGATTCTTTTGGTATCTGGTAATTTTTTAGAAAACTTATTCCTCCCCCTCCCCCTCTCTCTCTCTTTTTATATTTTTACTTTTATGACAAGGAACAATATGGACTAAGGATTAGTAAGAGTCGAACTCAAGACCTCTTCCTAAGACGTAGTCCCTTGCCAATTGAGTTATGTCTTGGAGTTAGGACAAGCCAAGTATTTTTCCAACCAGCAAGTCCAAAACAAAAGAAAACCCCGTATTTGTACCATTTTCCTATATGCTATGGTCACTGGTTCTCAGCAGAATTTATCCGTCAACAGTAAGTCACAACATGATGTACAGATGATAAAAAAGAAACAGAGGAAAAGAAAAGAAAAGAAAAGAAAAAACTCAGACTTTGCAGTAACTGAGATCAAGCATTATTATGAGAGAATGCAACATTACATGTTACAAAAAGAGGACTCATTTCCCAAATAGTTTTCCATATGGTTCCAACGTGGTTTCCAAATGTGAGAATTGAGCTATAATCATTATACCATTCTTTTAACAGTTAAAAAAATATATATTTTCTAACTTTATCCACAAATGGAAAACATACCATACAAGATGCTCATTGGGTTGGAAACTTTGTAGTTGACATTAATACTGTCCGATGCAAAGTTGATCAAGCACTGGCATGTCAGAAAAGTATGGGAAAAGATCTACACACTCCATGCCTTAAGCCATGAGACCAGGTGGCTTCCACATCAATCATAATCCATGGCGGCGGTGCAGCAGTAGAAATACCAGGGGATAAAACTAAGGCCCAAAAACTAATTCTTTTAAGGATCTCAAGGGTGAACTGTATCCATACACTTTGGTGTCTCTCCAAAGAGCAATTCCTGTTACGAGAACAAATAATCATACCTCCGTTCTATGTTCAATCAATACTTTAATCAGCCAAAGTGAAAATTGGAAAAATCCTAAATTCACTAAAAAAGAAAAAGAAAGAAAAAACACTCAAATTCTTTTTCTTAACAAATTTATCCACATAAAATTCCCAAGAAGATCAAGTTATAGCACTAGTGGGGGATAGAGGACAACCTAGCCAGATATACAAGCCAGCAGTCGCTGCCAAGAAGAACTCCCTACTGATATTGTTGAAACTGGAATCAAAATAAAGTATTTTGGTTAAGATTAATTTACCTGTCGAGCATTCATTCGATAAAATATAGTCGCAGTTGGAGATCATAAATCAGAAATAGCTTACCAGTACAAGCATATAAGATTCCCCCATCCATAGAAAATAGATGCCCAAGTTGAACCAGTGAACCTGAAAGTAATCAGAGTTGGACCAAAATTTTAATTGGATGTGTGTGCTCCATAGACCATCAAGGCATCAACACATAAGTTCAACCATCAAAAACACATTAAAGATGTAAAAAATGTGAGGTTTAAAAACTTAGTTGAATAGTGCAGATTTTGGCCCATTAATAAGAATTTTGGTTAACACCTTCTTTTTATATGCAAGATTGGATTCATATATTAGAAAATAGTCTTCATTTACAAGCTGAATTCAAAATGTTCTTAATAGATGCTGAAAAGCCTATATTCCTATTAGTGTGTATCTGCTCACATTCTTGCTTGTCAAATTCTGGATACTAGCACTCCATTTATTCAACAAAAAATTTGAACTGCTTGGTGCAATTCAATAATACATTTTTTCAAGGGCCAGGCTATTGCCACCACAAAAAATACTCTAAGCCCCCCACTTAATTTTTATTTTTTAAGTTTTATGAAAAATATAAAAAAAATTATGAAAACTAATCATGTAGTCTACTAAAAAACATCATTCCGAACAACTTTGTAGAAGAATTTGTTTCCAAAATTTGTCATTTAAGTACACTTTTTAGCCATTTCTCATGGAAAATGAAATAAAAATTGTAAATGGCCAAAAAGTCTACTTAAATGATAGATTTTGAAAAAACTTCATTCTACAAAGTTGTTCAAAACGATGTTTTCTAGTGAATAATGTGACTAGTTTTCGTAAAAACCTTTCTTATTTTTCATAAAATCTTAAAATGTGTAAACTAATGGGGGGCTTAGAATACTTTATGTGGTGGCAATAGCCCCCCTCTTTTTTCAAATACTCATTTTGCATAAACCTACCCTGCCCCATACAGCCAGCTTTTTCAATTCCTCATGGCCAGATAACAAGTTAGTTCTCCTACAAAGCTGGTTCACATTAAGGAATTGAAACCACCATATATTTGGTTGCTTCTACAGCCATTCTAAGCAGCAGATTGGACATCACATGGAAGCAACCTAAACATCTCTGGATCCCCTTATTTCAAACTCATGTAGAGAAATTATATCCTATTCTGAGAACTTTACTACTCTTTCATGGAAACCGACCCTTTGCAGCTGTCACTTATCAAAAATATAAATAAAAATGTTTCTGATGTTCAGCATACGCATTAGCCTTAAATAGAGGTCAGATTGAATAAGGCAAATGGCCAAGAAGCAACCAAAACTTTTCATATCATTGCAGCAGAAAAATATTCAAACTCCCATGATCTGCATTAAAATTTTAAATCTTTATGTAGATGCAAATTGCACATGAAAAGCTGGCATTTATATTAATTCTAATCCATGCTGTGTAAATGAAAATTAAACGTGTAAATGGATAACTCCTAGTGAAACAGATGACTTTCTTTCCTCGATTTTTCAGTAAGTCAAAAATTTCCAAACAATCAGAATTCATAAAAAACATTTCAGATTAAATAGATTCCCAATAGTGCATTCCTTCGTATCAAAAAACTATCTCTTCTCCTTTTTCCCACCAATATGCATCATGTCTCCATGTCAGTGTTGGAGTGGATTGGAAACAGTTTTCTAACAAATTTTAGGAATACCTTCATAGTTCTCCTCCTATTAAGCTGAGTATTCTTTGTTAACAGCATATGGTTAATTGAGTGTCCAAAAGACCTTGTTCGGTTTCCCCTGAGAAGGAAACCAAGAAGATTTTCAAGGAGGGTGAGGGTGCTTCCATGGGAGTAGAGAGAATGATTGTTCAGATTGATTCAAAGACCTTCAATATTTTCAAGGACACTCAAAGACCTTCAATCTTTTCAAAGACTTTTGAACAATCATTGAGCGTGGCAAGGGGAGCTCTCAACATATAACATTGGGATGGAATGATTGAAAAGTGGGAAGGTGTTCAGACAATGGGCGGAAGGCGATAAAACCTTCTCTTTGGAAGGGTGGGAGAACTCATACGGTCAATACCTGGTGAGGCTTCCACTCTTTGCCATGGGGTGAGTTTTGTCATTGTCATCCCAACAGGAGTTAAGGGAGTTGAGGTTTGAAAAGTGGGAAGGTGTTCAGACAATGGGCGGAAGGTGATAAAACCTTCTCTTTGGAAGGGTGGGAGAACTCATACAGTCAATACCTGGTGTGGCTTCCACTCTTTGCAATAGGGTGAGTTTTGTCATTGTCATCCCAGCAGGAGCTGGTGGTGTACATTGGGTGGCGCTATCAGGAACTCTCCAGGAGTGGTTGTTGGCGGGAGTCAGCTTAAACAGAGGAGAGGTTGGTATAGGGAAGACTAGCTTTCAAGACATACTGGAAGAGGACCCTTGTTAAGGATTACAAGGGGCGATGGTTGATCCCAGATAAAAAGGGTGTGGAGGAGAGGTAGGTATCTTTGTCATCTTTGTTGGGGAGATTCCACAACGACGCAGGTTCTCTGGAAGAGATCTCTCAGTGGGTTAATAGAGTCTAGAGGTCTCCTTTTCGCGTTCTGGTTTTGCGACTAAGCGATGGTCTCCTCCCCTTTCATGTCCACTCGAAATGTGAGGCCATGAGGGTTCTAGACTTTGAATTGCGATTTAAAGATCATGCGACTTTGTTTTTGGATGTTTGGCTTTCAATGGCCCGGATGTGGTGGTAGGGTGTCGAAGAAGGACATGGATCAGAATCGAAGGTCTCCCTTTTCATTTATAAAGATGGGCAGTTTTGCAGGACATAGGGGATGTTTGTGGTGGCTTCCTCAAATATGGCGTGAGCCCATGGATGGATTCTGTCAGCAAGGGTAGAGACCAGAGTGATTTGTAGGCTTCTGGATTCCGTTAGGATGAGGGTTCGAGTGCATCGATTCCGTATTTAGATGTTGGAGCAAATGGCACCATTGTTTTTGGGCTCTTGCCAGAGCAACATCCTGCTCAGCCATGCAGTAATCATGGTGAGTTAGAAGTAGGGTGAAGTGCGTGAGAAGACGCACAAGAGGTTGGATGGTTCTCAAGGTGAAGAGAGGCGTGCCTTGCACGTCTTCAAAAGCAGGGGTACAGAGGTGGTTAGGTGGGGGGGCACGTGGCGATGTCAGATATATTGCCAATATCACAATATCAAGGGGCTTCAGTATGATATCACACGAAAAAATCGTTTTGGAAGTTTATCAAACGAGAAATTCCAATATGTCAAAATATAGATATATATCGAGTTTATCATCCAAATATTGGTTTAACGGACTTTTTCCACAAAATATCATCATTATATCATTGATATAGACAATATATTGATGATATATCACTCTTTTAAATTTTTACTGGCAGCTTTCTCTCACTTTTTTAAAAGCATGGTACATCTGAAGCTTCATGTAAAGATAACGGCACCTGGTGTATTATTTTATCCCCAATATGATAGTCTCTACTAGGCTACTAGCTTAACAGGAAATCTGCAGCTACTACCTAACAGGCTACTAGGCTACTTAGCTTTTATAAAAGTTAAAGCCTTTAGACAACTAAAGCCTGCTACCAACAAAAAAAAAAAAAAAAAAAAAAAAGGCTTTCTAACAACACTAATTACTAAACCAGTTAAACTTATTTGCATTTAGCAATAACGAAGCCTGCCATGGTAATTATTTTGCAATCAATTCAACTGTCTTAATCTAACATGCTGCATCAATAAATTTTTAATGAAATGAATTTTTAATTTTAAATGTATGACATTTAAATGTCTAATTTGCATAAATTTTTATTATTTATTTGTTCGGCATGACACAATTTTTATTTGTTCGGCATGACACATTGAATTTCCAATCTTTTGATTCTAAATTGTATATTGGAATCTAATTCATTGTTTCCAAAGTTTTAATGAAAACTTCCATGTTTAACTAATAATATCTATCGTATCTCTAAATCGATATTGGTATTTTTTATATATTCAATATATCCATCGATATTGATATTTAAGTCCTTGGTAGGACTAGGACACAATGTTCAAATTTTGAATATCCCAATTATGGTGCCTTAGTTGACAGTTCTGGAGACGGTGGTTTAGGCTAGTACGATGTTATGGGCCCAAATAGGAGAGGCGTTAAGAGCGAGGTTAGACCTAGCATCCAATGATCCAACCATTTTAGTGCGTTGGGCCAGTTATCTAAAGATGATAGTTCTAGCCCCAGCCCAACCCCAAGGGGTAGCTTAGTTGGTAAGGGACTACGCCTCAGGAAGGAAGCAGAGGTCTTGAGTTCGATTCTTGCTTAATCCCTCGTGGCCATCCACACAAGGTTTCATGGATCTCATGGGCTTTGGACTTACCTTACCTGGTCCATATGGGTTGTGGCCTTGTGGGGTCTTATATGGGTTCAAGCATTGCCCGAAGGGATTCCTCATCATTAAATATAAAAAATAAAATAAAATAAAATAAAAAGGAAAGATAGTTCCAACTACAACCCATACAGTAGGGAGGATGGTCATTTTGGGCTTATGCAAGTGGGTAATGTGAGGGGGTTATCAGAGTTCGGCTTCAATATCCAAAATATAATAAATAAATAAAAAAAAATAAAAAAAAAAAAAAAAAAAGGTAGTTGTTAAGAGTTGGGCTTGGATAGGGGCTCGAACGCTATGGGACGTGGTGTGTTTAAGGTTGGGAAGAGTTCAAAGATCAAAGCCAAGGGAGAAGGGCTAATGTCACCAACTAGAAGTAGGATGGACTGTAGATGAGGTCGAGCATTTAGATGGTTAAAGCCCATTTCCTGTGGGTTGGTATCTCTGGGGAAGACGACATACAAAGAGCTATACCTGCTGGTTGGGGGAGGGGGAGGGGGGTGTGAAACTCTTTCATTCACAAGTTCACCCCTTCACATATTACCTCATCTACCAATTTTGATGACTTGGATGGAGTGTTGGATAAAGAGGTTGGGACTAGTGCAAATGTAGAAGGGAAGGATTTGATGTTGCTTGACAGGAAAAACGTAGGGATTGACTTGCCTCGTCAGGCTTAGAGTGACAGGGGCAATGGAAGAGGGTGGGATGGAGATCAAATTCAATATGAAGATGGGTTTTCCTTGAAGAATTTAGACAGTAGATTGCACTGGGATTAGGGTTGTGCGTTGGTCGGTTGCAAATTTTTCAACCTGCCGCCAAACCAGAAAATTAATTGATTTCTTTTGGCAGTTTTGAACCAACGGTTTGGGCGGATTGGGTGGGTTGTGAAAAACCTTTCATACCCTTTATGAGGAATGCCAAAGGACTAAAAAGTGTGCTTTCAAATACACATCTATTTCAATCCCTCCAAACATTCTACAAGATAGCCAAAATTTCCAAAATACAATCTAATTGGAAGTTGCAATTGGCAAGTAGACTAATTTAATAAAGTATGTTTTCTTTAAATTGGATTGCAAATCTCATTAGGAAGCATAAAAAAAAAAAAAAAAAAAGGAAAAAAAATTAAGTAGAATTTGGAGGAGTGATTCACCTTGAAGTGAATCAATTGTTTCTATTGAATGGGCATTGTGGAAAGTGTATATATTTTGTATATATATTAAAAGCAGGTTGGGTTGATTTATTGGCAGTTTAACAAAGTTCTAACCCACCAACCGAACCAAACAGCTTGATTTATCACTCAAACCACCCAAACTGATCCACCTATTCTCTCAAACTGCTTCAGTTGATGTGAAATGGAGTGAATTGGGAGGTTTGGCAGATTGGGAGGTTTTTTGCAATCACTAACTAGGATATCCTGGCTACTAGAAGAAGTGAGAACACAACGGAAGACTGGGAAGAAAAGGCTGATTTTAATCTTTATTGAGGCAGAAAGCATGGTGAGCCATTGAGGTGCCCTCCACTAAATATGATTGGTCCTTAGATAATTTAAATAGTTTAGCTTTGGCTTGCTATAAAGAAGGGTCGAGTAGTCAGAGCATGGTTCAAAGTCTCGGTTTCGATTGTCATCGCGTTTCGGTCTTGGTTATCTCGTTCTTGTCCATCTCGTCAGGTTTCAAGTGAGACACAACCTTAGGTATAAAAGAATGATAAAAAATATCCAAAAAAAAAAAATCATAGAAAAATCAGAAAAAATAGGACAATTACATAGGAACCATCAAATAAGCAAAATAAATAATTCAGGACACATAACATCGGTAAAAAACATCAAAACAGGCGTTAGCACTTTGGTATTATATAAAAATTCACATTATTTAATAAGATTTTTTAATTGAAATAGAAAGCATCTTTATTATTTATTCTATATTCGAAAGAAATAATAAAATATTTAAGACAATTTACATAAATAAGATATAAATATAAATTAAAAATTATCACTCTTTAAAAGGAACCAATTGTTGGCTAGTGAAAAAACTAACTATTTTTAAAAAAAAATTCTAAAATTATTAGATAGTTTTCATAAATAAAACAAATTAGAATTAAAAGAAATTTATTTTTTGGGGAAATTATAAAATACAAAGGGCTAAATTATAATTTTATAAGTTATAACAAGTTAAACCGTCTAACCTTTACCTTTATAAGTTACAATATGCTGATCCCAATCCACAGAAACAAGGAAAACAAGTGTTCTCTCTCTCTCTCTCTCTCTCTCTCTCTCTCTCTTTGATGATTGAAAGAAGCCACACATGACGTGAATTGAAGCAGGTCATTTGAAACTTCCAACCCGTCGAGCTATTGTCGAAATTCAGGCAAGAGATCATTTGTCTCCTCCATTGCAATGTTTTCTGCCTATATACTAGATTGTTGGGATTTCTCATATCAGACCCCTTTGAGAATAAGATCTCGTCCATCTCAGATGAGACTTTGAACCATGAGTGAGAAGGCAACAATGGAGGTGTAGGATATTTTGTATAGGGGGGAGGTGGAGTTGGGAGATGAGGTCTCCGCTTTCGTGTTGAGGAGAATTAAAAATTTTAGTAAATTCCCGAGTGTTTCTTGAGGGGTTTGAAAAGAGACTATGGAGCTATTTTGCGCCATTGAGAAGAGATATTGGAATAGAGTCACTACCCTAGTTAAAAAAGTTCCAAGTCAATAGGGTGACCAGGGAGCTTAAAAAGCTTAAATATTCAGTGAACTATAGGAGGAGAGGGTAAGGTGACAGAAGGGTTTAAGAAGGTGTCAAAAGCTATTGTTTTTTGGAATAATGCACATATTGTTTTTGAACGGAAGGGGCTCAATGAATGGGCTAAGAGACTAGGTATTAAATCGGTCTTAAAGAAGTGGAAAGTAGATTTGATGATCTTGCAAGCAACAAAGATAGAGATTATGGGCAAGGATATTATTAGGGATTTGTGGTCCTCTAGAATGGTGTGTTGGGAAGAATTGGGAGCTAGAGGTACAGCTAGAAGTGGTTATCATATGGGACTCAAGGCTTTGGAACTAGATGAGGTGAGGAGAAGGAGATTGTCTGTCTCTTGCCTCTTGTGAAATTACAAAATGGACTTGGTTTTGGCCATCACAGGGGTTTATGGTCTGAATGTGGCGTTGGACAGGAGTATTTTCTAGGAGGAGTTGGAGATAGTTCGAGGTGATTGGCAGGTTCCTAGGTGTGTGGTAGGCGATTTCAATGTGGTGAGGTACTCGGGGAGTGATCAAGAGGTGGTTCTTATACTACAAATATAATAGAATTCTCTAACTACATTCGCATGTCGAGCTCATCGATCCTCCAGTTATTGGCGGTGAATTCACTTGGACTAATGGTCAGAATCCCCTTTCATTCTCCAGGTTGGATAGGTTCCCTCTCTTGAGCAGCTAGGAGGAGTGCTTTCCGAGAGTGACCAGGTCGATCCTCCCTCGACCTTGCTCAGACAATGCTCATATTTTGCTAGACCCGGAAGGTATTAGGCACATAAAGGGTCCTTTCTAATTTGAGAACACATGGCTTAAGGTGGATGGGTTTGGGGAGCTTGTAGGGGGGTAGTGGAATTCTTTTAAAGTTTTTGGGATACCCAACTTTGTCATTGATAAAAAACTAAAAGAGTTGAAGAAACTCATCGAACGGAACATTGAGGTTTTAGGTAGGTTGGAGGTTAAGAAGTCCAAGTTACTACAAGAGATCCAAGGTTGGGATTCTCAAGAGGAGACCAAGAGCTAAGGAGAGGAGGATAAAGTGCGTACGGAGGATATAGAAAATCTGGCTGAAAGAAGGGGATAGAGAACACTATATTTTCACAGAATGGCAAATGCTCACTGGAGATCAAACTTCATTGCCAAGATGGAGTTTGAGTGAGTGGTGGTTCAAGAAGAAGAGGACATAGCTAATAGGGTTGTTGTTTTTTATGAGGCCTTATCTTTGAAGAAGTCGATCAAAGATTGTTGCTAGATGGGCTGAGTTCGAAACTACTCTTGCTGACGAGGTTATTTGGTTGGAGAGACGACGGGACGAGGAGGAGGTGGTGGGTGCAATCCGTAGTTTGAATAGTGATAAGGCCCCGCATCTGGATGTCTACGCTTGCCTACTTTAAGCACCATTAGAGTGTGGTTAGGTAGGACATCTTAAAGGTGATGGATGAGGTGCATAAGACAAAATCCTTTGAAAGAAGCCTTAATGCCACGTTTGTGACGTTGAATTCAAAGAAGGAGAATGGTTTGAATGCTGTGGATTTCAGGACCATTAGCTTGATTGGCAGTGTGTATAAAATCATTGCGAAGATCTTGGCAGAGAGATTGAAGAAGGCTGTGGGGAAGCTAGTGGGGCAGTGGTTGAACACTTTCGTAGGGGGCAGACAGATCTTAAATGCTGTCTTGATAGCAAATGAATGTATTGATTCTTGCTTGTGGAGTGGACAACCGGGCTTGATTTGTAAGATGGGCTTGGGGGCTGTTTGGAAAATCTAAAACCTTGGCCAGCTGATAAGTCTGGCCAGTTTTCATTTCACACTATTTGGTAAGTCTTTTTTTCCTTCTAATCAATTCAGTTTTGTTTTGAAAACAAGGCATAAACACAATTTTTTTCAAACAAACTGTAAGTTGGTTTAATCAAAAACTAGATGACAATTATGGACTGGATCCATTTTGATCCAGTTTTTGAAGTTCCAAATCAACCTTAGAGAAGGCTTATGACCATTTTAATTTGAATTTCTTAATCTATCTCGTGGAACGGATCGGATTTGGGATCAAGTGGTGAAAATGGATCAAATCATGCATCTCTATAGCCTCCTTTTTTATGTTGGTGAACAGGATGTTTACATGGTTTTTTAAGGAGCTCCGGAGGTTTACGCAGGGAGACCCTCTCTCCCCTTTCTTATTCATCATTGTGATGAAGGCCTTTAGTAATTTGATGAGAAGAACAGAAGAAACAAGCTTCATTAAAGGATTTAAGATCTCGGGGGAGGGCAAGGAGAGGGAAGTGTTTCCCACTTGATTTATGTAGTTAACACAATCATTTTCTGCGATCTGGATAGGGAGCAGTTGTGTCACTTGAGATGCATTCTTATTTGTTTCAAAGTAGTGAGGGTTGAAGATTAATCTTAGGAAGAGATAATTGATAGTGGTAGGTGATGGGGGTGGAAGTCGAGGTTTTTTCCTCTATTTTTGGGTGTGTTAGAGATTCTCCCTTCCATTCATCTTGGCCTTCCACTTAGAACTTGCTCTCGGTTATTAAGAGGAGACTAAGTGGGTGGAAGAAAGGCCATCTCTCAAAAAAGGGGAAAGCTGAATCTTATTAAGAATACGTTAGGGCCTATTTGGATAAGCTTCTACTTTTTTTTTCCTTTTTTTTTTTTTTTTTTTGTTGTTAAAGTAAAGAAATGAAAATTTTTGATAGTTTTTTTTAGTACAAAATTTTAATAGTTACTTTTAAAAGTTGAGGTCACAGGAATTTCTTACTACCTCAACTTCTAAAAGTAACTTCCAAAATGTTTTACACTCAAAACTTTCATATTTTTTTATTTTTGAAAGTAAAAAAACATAAAATAAAATAAAATAAACAAGAAGTAGAAGCTTATCCAAATGAGCCCTTCGTAAATCTCCCAACCTCTTTCATGTCTATTCTTCACATTCCAGCCTCAGTGGCCAATCGATTGGAGAAGATTCAAAGGGATTTCGTCAGAAGGGGAGAAGGGGAGCAAAAATTCCACTTGGTAAGCTAAGAGATTATTTTCACCCCAAAAGAGGATGGAGGGTTGGGTTTGAGGGCTCTTGTAAAAGTGAGTCAAGCTTTGCTAGGGAATGGTTGTGGAGATTCACTACAGATAGCGGAGCTTTGTAGAGATCAGTGATTAGGTGGAAGTATGGATGTGTGAAGGAGGAAAGGACATCTAAGGGAGTGTGTCATTCCCATGGTGTAGCGGTGTAGCCTGTAGGAGGCTATCATGAGAGGGATAATACCCTTCATGGACAGAGTGAGCTTCAAAGTAGGTAAGGGGACTAGATTAGATTTCTAGAAGGATCTTTGGTGCGGAGATAGACCTTTGGCTAAGACCTTTCCTGTTCTCCATAGCAGAGAATAAGGAGGCATGGTCAGCAATATGGCGGCTTGGTCAGAGGATGGGGTGCTATGGGATGTCAAGTTTACTAGACATCTTAATGATAGGGAGATAGAGGGTGTGGGTCTCCTTTTTTAGACTCTTTACAGGACTTCGACGTAAAGATATAGAGAGGATGGCTTGGTGTGGAAGTGTGAATGGGTTGTTTACTATACAGTCTTATGTTGGCAGTTTGTATAGCTGACAGAGAAGTTTTTTTCCTGACCTCTCTAGTATGGCAATCAGTGGTCCCTACAAAGGTTTCCTTTTTCTTTTGGACATCAGCTTAGGGCTAGGGTAGATGTCTCATGCAGGACCTATTAGTAGTATGCCCTAGAGCCAATCATAGAGATGATTGTTTAGGAATAAAGAACAATCATTTGATTTCATTTATGTATGTCACATTCATTATTGAATTAATAAAAGGCTTATTCTATCATGTTTATTTGCATCATTAATATTTACATGATATGTCCATAGAGTTAGAGTTGAGAATATGGAATTACAAAGAGTTATAGTTTTGAGATTGTAAATATATCTCTGTACTAAACTCCTAAAACATTCCTAGTTGAAGGTTCACTATGATGGACAGTAATGAACCATAGGACTAGCACTTGTTAGGTTGACTCTTTGAGAGGATAACTAATCTCAAACTATTTGCGTGGAGACACTACAACCAACATGTGGGTGCCTATTACAAGAATAGGTACACTGAATGTGACCAACGATATGAGATCAACTGAGTAGAGTTTTAACCTACCTGTCAATCAGTTTCTCATTGTTATAGTGGTACAAGTAATCTTTAGACCTGAAACACCATAGTTGTCTTATGCATATAGCCTTAGAAGTTTGATAACACTAAGTGTAAATCCTTTTAGGGGTTTGCAAGGGTGTTCACTAGCCCTATTGCTATGTGTATAAAGGCATGTGAGTTATTAACATGGAATCCATCACTCTTAGAGAAAAGGGAAAGAATGTCTCCTATAGCATTCATTAATATAATTCATAAAGTATATGGCCATGGTAGGATGAATATGGAAAAGAGTTTTCATAAGTTCATCATTGTGTTGATATTCATGATCAAGTATAAAGTAATTAAACTAAGGACTTGATAAACTTCCATGTCCTATTAGTTTAATTGGAGACATTGTGTGGATGGAAGGATATAATTGTAACCTATAAACTATAACAGAAGGGTTTTATGTAAGATACCTATTTACCTCATTAATGACCACACCATAAGCCATAACTAGATGTTACTCATGGTTAGTAGAAGCCCTAATTAATATAAGTGAGTTATAACCAATTAGGGAATTGGAAGGAGTTCCAATTAGACCCTTAATGAAAAGAGTTCCATTGTGCACACTTTGTGCTATCCTACTACTTAATGATATGAACCCAATGGGTCATACACTAATCATGCAAAGAGAGCTTTAAAGTTTATGAAAGAAGGGTATAAATGAATAAAGAATAGTTCTTGAAGGCCAAGTTTGTATATGATATAAACTAGAAGGGTTAATGTGCAATTTAGAAAAATTACACAAATCCAACTAGGGTTTGGATTCCCCCCTTGGCCAGCCCTATTAGTGGCTATATATATGTCATGTGATGATGTGTGACATCATCAAATAAGCTCACTCCCAAGCCCTAGCCAAATTCACATTGGAGGTGCTCTCTCTCTTCTCTTCTCTTCTAGCAACAACAAAGGAAAAGGAAGAAAGGACTTGAAAGCTCTTGCTAGGTGTGTATACCATTGGAGGCAGTATACTTGGGCTGCTCAATTCATTGCTGTCCAGAATCAAAGCTTGGAGCAAAGGAAAAAGACAATCAAACTGTAAGTAATTCAACTCTGTTCTAGTTAGGGTTTTAATTTTGTATGATAGCATAATTAGATTCATGGGCTGTGGAATCGTTTAAGAAAAATTTTTATATTCCGCACTTTGTTTTTCCTTCTAATTCGATTCCCAACAGGACCATCTCCAAAGGAAAAGTTTCGCTTTGCCTAACCTCTGTGTCATGTGTAAAGCACTTAGAGAGATGACTGATCATTTGTTTCTTCATTGTAGCACTGCCAAAGAGATATGGGGTTTTTGTTTTAGGATTTTTGGGGTGTTATGGATTATGCCTTGGTTTAGCGTCTTAGAGGCCTGGCAGATTTCTAGTTCTCAGAAGCATCCTATACTTTTTTGGAAGATCGCTCCTCACCCTCTACTTTGGATGATTTGGATGGAAAGAAACAAAAGAACGTTTAAAAGGACTGAGGCTTCTGTGAAGCAGTTAAATAAGAGATTCATAGGTTTTCTTTTTTGCTTGGGAATTCGAGACATTTATAATTTAAGATGTCCCCTAAGTCTCTAACAGATTATTGGATAGTTTGAAATTATAATGTAGTCTTTTTGCTGGGGCTCTTTGAAGCCACCATTTGACTTTTCTGTATCTTTTAAAGCATATTACTTCATTTAAAATATTAAAAAAAAGTGCTGTATTCTCTTGAATACATTCTTTCTGCACCTTCTATAATTTTTACAGGCTTTAGGTATAGAACTGCTTATCAAGGTTTTTAACTTTTACTTTGTTCCATACTCTAATCACATTAAAAGAGAACGTCATTCTTTCAGCTGCTGTTTGGTCAGGGGTTTTGAAAGTATTTCTCGTATTAAGAGCTAAGAATCAATGCAATTTTTACTTTCAAAAGCAAGTACGTACTTCAAAATTACTAGCCAAAAAAATAAATAAAATTTTAGGAGAAATTTAAATCCAAAATTGGTTCCCTTATCATAGTTATTCCTATTATCTAATTATGTCTCAAGAAAAGTAGAAAACAACTTGATTCCATCATTCATGAGTACAATTTTTAGTTTCTAATAAAAAAATCTGTAAATTATAAGATATAATCCTGTTTTTTTGTATTGTTATATACATGTAGATAGATGCATATACAGTTGCTTTATGGGTTATTTTCTTCACTAACAAAGGAAGAAAAGAGAAGAATGAATGAGACAGCTTAGAGTTTTCTCCATGATTCTCTTATTTATATATAGAGTTTTCTCAATAATTCTCTTTCCCCATGACTTATTCAACATAAATTGTTCTATTGCCAATTTGCCATAGGCTATAGATTCTTTATTTATAAATATACAACTCACAAGAATGTAACTTGCTTTTCTTTCGCAATAAGACACAAGAATGTAGCTTCCACAGTTAGATTAATCGCATTCTGCATTTAGCAATAGAAACTGAAACTACAGTACTTGGAATTTTACAGGATTAGATTTTGAACAGGCGTTCTACTTCAAAGGGTACATAGAATTATGAATGAGATTCTATCATGTTATTGTTGTCGTTGTTGTAGTTGCTGTTATTGTTTGACATGTATATTTTTGTTCAAAAACTAAGTAAATATGTGTATGTATATATATACACACACACATATAAAGCAAGTTGACATGGCACACATTAATGTCGGACAGATCTATAATAATAAGATGAAAAACAAAAGAATGCATTTTAGGCTTTTGGGCTGGATTCTGCTAACATGGTAAAAGCCAAATAACTTGTTTGACATGATTTCATATACCTATTAACCAAGGCCTCTTGGCCTAGTGATTAGTACTCCCTACTTTTCAGAAAGAGACCTCGGGTTCAAGCACATGGAAGTGCACTAACTAACAACTTTTTTATTTTTTCAGGGGGGGGAAGCTACCTGTCCCCATTGTGTAACCAAAAGGACCATTGGGCTATCCTACGAACCAAAAAAAAGGGTAAATTACAAAGAAACCCCCCCTAATGTTTGGTCCCTTTTCATGTAACCCTCATAAAGAAAAAATGATTGCAATACCCCCCCACCCCACCCAGACAGATTGCAATTTAGCAATTAGCGCCACCGTAAATCGTTGATCATGGAATTAGACGAAGAAACGTTATGTGACCACCCTAAACTTCATGAACAGCAATTAACGGGTGGTGCTAATTGCTAAATTTGTAAGCTATCAAGGGCACATTGCAACCATGTTTCCTTTAGAGGGTTATGTGAAAAAGGGCCAAACATTGGGGTGTTTCTTGTAATTTACCCAAAAGAAAAAAGGAATGTTGTAGTACTTCCCATAACTATCTTGATAAGCTAAACCAATATTCTAAATGATAAAAAGATTAATTGACATGGAACACTTAATCTTGGACAGCTATAAGCTCAAACTCCCTCCCCCCCATCCCCCACCACCCCCCCCTCCCCCCCCAAAAAAATAGCACATATTAAATAAATAAAAAGCAAGTTGATACAAAGTTACCAACAAATGGATTGTTCTAAAATATGACTTAAATTCCATAAAATGAAATCCCTAAATAAAAAATAAATAAAATCCCCAAAACAGAAAAGTAGATATGCCAAGTGATTAAGATGATGCTAGACTGCTAGTTGAGAACTGTTGAAATTACTACACACCCTTTCTTGTCTAATGCACCATAGGAGACAGATAATTCAAATGGCAAGGAAGGTATTATGTTTCAAGATTTGAAGTTAAAATTTTGTTGTTAACAACAATTTCTAGAATTGTGGCATATTAGATTAAACCTAGAACCTTTAATTATCTCATATGACAGTGGGAAAATAAAGCATCTGAGGGGGATAAGGGCATTACCACATGAAATCACGGATAAAAAGTGCACGTGGTATCATAAGTCCATTTCCGATCATGGCAAGCAACATAGAGAAAGCTGATAAGCCTTTGATGTTATCTGGATTCAGCATATTTGTCCACTGAACAGGTAGCACTAATCTTGGTCAGAAAATGCATATTAAATAAATTAGCTGTTTGATATTAGATTTTCAAAACAAAAGCATAACATAAGTTACCACTTGGGCAACTGGCATCCACATGAAGAGAAGTGTAGCAGTCCATCCAGATATTGATCCAACAAATTGTACACCTTTCTCTGAAAGTTTTCCCATTCGTGCCTGCAAATCTTAGCAGCAGCAAGTTTTAAAATGATGCAGGATCTGCTTCTTAATGAAAAGCCTCTCAAAAAAAATTAAATATATATATAGAAAATAAATGAGAGGATTTGTCAAGATAGAGAGACAGTTCAATGAACCCCTTTGACTTGACTTTACATATGGCATATGTAAGGTCCTGGACCAAATTAAAGGATCCTGTTGAGGGTACCACAAGGGCACAATCACCAAACAGAAAAAATCATGTTACTAGTAGTTGTTTCTCCTTTTAATCACTATTTCCTATATTGTGATTCAGTCACAATATTTAACTATCCTCCTTCCAGAGTCATCATCATCTTGCTCAAGGTAAGAAGGCTAAATCCTGTCATTGATGTAGAATCAATTACTACAAATGTTAACCATACTAAAATTTGGGAAAGTAAACGAAAATTGAATTTTTGACAAAAGTAGTTCAAGGAAGATGGCATTCAATAAAGCGAATTCCCCATCTCCCTTAATTAGTACAATCTCAAATTACTTATCTTAGAAAACAAGGAAGTCCTTTCATGAATAAGATATGTATAAAACTGAAGGATCCATGCATTTAACTTTAGCTCATACAGCATCTGATTAAATCAACATGACTATAGGCAGATTAATAACCACAGGCAATGTGAATCCTACCATAACAACAGCCACAACGGCTACTACGAAAGCAATTGCACCTGGAAAAATACTGTTTGGGATATATGGGACAAATGTTGACCACATCACCTGTATTCAGGTTTAGAAATAGAAGGGGTCAGAAATATTCAGATTTAAAAATAAAATAAAAAAAGGAAAGGGACGAGGAGAAAGGAAATGATCAAAATCTTCATTCCCTTCAAAGCCATAGATGAAAACAAAAATGGATCACGAGAGGAAGAGGGTCAGAGATTACTTGGGGAAGTACAGAAAGTCCACCAACAGTGATAAAATCTTCCCAAAAGCGCCAAATTCCAGCATTGAGCAAATCAAAGTAATTCATGAAATTTAAAACAAGACCAGATGCCACCACGATCGAAGTGAACACGAAGTGAGGCAGAGGCATGGCTTCCGCCATTGCCAGCTGAGAAATCACCACATATATTGATACCACTCCCAATGTCTGAATCACCACCGCCTCTGTCTCCTTCTTCTTCGCAAAGTAGGACAGCAGTGAGAGATTCCCAAGCATACCTGTAAGCATCCCCTGCATTTTACAACACTCCCTTCCTTGAGGTACCAGAATTCAATTTATTGCCTAGTTGGGTTGCTGAGAAGGTGTATCAAATACTTGAATCACAGAGTTTTCATTATTTAGAACTCTGGAAAACAGAAATTTCATTTTTCAATTCATTTCATTTCCCACACTTTCTCAGCAACCAAACACACTCCAAATTACGCGCGTGCGTGTGTGTAGATGAAGCTTTCAAAGATAAAGAAATAGAGGCAATGCTTTACCAGCCATGGAACGGCGAAAAGTGCAGACTTATTTCCCGCCAAAAGATTGCGGGCGTTGAGAATGATCTGAGGCATTTGCAATAACAGAAATGGGATATTTGCAGCTCCCGCAAACTTTGCAGTCAACGAATCCCATTGCTCAAAGCTTTCATTACTCTTCAATCTCACCGATTCCTTCCATGAAGGGGGGGAAAAAGTATGAATCAGTATAAGGAAATCAAATCTAGCGATTTTCATTTATGCCACGTTTGGCAGCAGAGAAACCGTAGGAAATGAAAAAAAAACAAAGCAGTAGTAAAAACGTCAATGAGACAGTAGAATTCATTCAACACCTAGGGTTCTGGTCGGCGTCTGTTTGGTTGCCAAGAAAAGGGAGGAAAAGAAAGAAAGGCGAAATTTTTTGAATGTCTATGTATCAGCCAAAGCCAAATAGCAGTAATCTATTGGACCAAAGTAATGTAAAATGTAAGAATCAAAGTTTCGCTTTCTTTCATTTTCAAAAAAAAAATAATAATAATGGAGCGGGAGTTGGAAGCGTGAGTACCTGATGAAGAGGACCGGGGAGGTCCGAGTCAAGAGCAGGAATCGGAGTGAGTCGGTGATGGAGTGATGAAGACGAGGGAATGAAGTAGAACAAGGAGTTGCAATGTTTATACTGGTTTTGTGGCGTTAAACAGAAGGGCTTCAGGGGAAGAGAATGGGAAGGTATTACAGAAGGTCGTAGGGGTGCTCTATTACCTAAGGGCAGTGGAGACCTCGCTGCCATTTATTCACTACTGGACTGGACTCTATTAATTAGACTCTGAGATGAAAGAGATTTTTGGTACACAAGGCGTGAGAGAGATTTGTTCCAGAAATATAGAGATGGCAGTGTGCCGGTGGGGAAGTAACTGTAGATTGGGCGGTGTCAGAAGAGCGGATCTCAAAATGACACGTGGCGGGTGTGATCGGGATTTGCTGCTTTGGTGTCCGTGATATTTAATAAACAAGCAACCAGAAAAGCAATCTGCATCTACTCATCGCGCACAGGTTTGGAAAAAACCTGCCAACTGCTGGTGACACGTAATCACCTAGAGGAATTGAACGGTTCACATGGAAAACGAACCCTTTGATGGTCGTTTTAGAGAGCAAAAGCAAAATTAAGGAGTTACTGCCGTTGGGCATTAAAAGCTCCGTCAATGGTTTCCCTCATTTTTAGATCTGCGACTGGCTCTTCCGATCTCTCATGTGGCCTTGTTGGCTAAAGTTTTAAATAGTCAAAAATCACTTTGACCCTTACTTGGTAACTTAAATCATAATTACTTCTAAAAGCATTTTTAACTATATGAGCTAAATTAAGTGTGCTATCACTATTTTAGTACATGTTACAATGTCAAATGCTATAATTTAGTAATAATTTAGCACAATGTACTCCAATTATACAAATAAACGTAATGTGTTATTTTTTTACACAATTTTAACTTTTTTCATAGATTTAAGGTCTCATAAAATAGTGAATAAGATATATCATGGACCAAATGCAATGTTGCTTGAGTAAGATGAATGAATTAAAAAAAATGGTATGTTTTCTGATTTTTTTTTTATATAAGATTTCAATATTATTTTTGAAAATATTATTTATTTATGGGCTGTTTGGTTATTGAGAAAATTTTGGAAAAAAAATGTCGGAAAAGAAGTTGCTAGTGTGTTTGGTTGTTGAGAAATGGAAGAAAAGTTGACATGGTAAATATAGCAATAGCTCACCCTTGTGCTAAATATAGCACAAGGGTGAGGTATTGCTATATTTAACACATGCATTTAGCACACCATTGGAGTATCCCAACTTATGCTAAATGCTATAATATAGTAATAGCACACCATATAACTCACCCTTAGAGATGCTCTATGTCATACCCTAAACCCAAAAGACTAGATTTGGTAACATAATTGTCATAACCCACATAGGACTACGTCCCACATAGGCTTGACCACTTAACAATATCAACCTATAATAAAGTTGTCTCCAATAATCCATCCACAATAAAATTCAAGCCATAGCATAACTAAAGTCTCAACAATTAATTGAAATAACTAGATAAATCCATATCCATCAAGGTAAATTGTCTCCTCCAATAACCTACTACAACATTCACTGAAATAATAAACTAATTCTTCTAACTACTAAAATAAAAGTTCTAATTAAACTAGCAGATCAAGCCATTGATACCCTAACTCTACGTACGCGGAAGCCACTCACATTAAGTTATTCATCTGTGAGGAAAAATATAAGGCGTGAGCATGACACTCAGTAAGAAAACTTTACACAATATATATGGGAAGAGGTCAAGCATATTCGCACGATTGATTTAAAAATATGAGTAACAAAACGATAGAGTTTCACAATAAATCATTTCTTTCAATTCGGTAGGCATATAAACTTTTAGAAATAATTCTCTTGCTTTCAATTTAATAAACAATAACATTGAAACACTCTCGATAACAATGCATTCGATAAATCACTTTAGAATCACTGATTCATATCATACAAATCAATAAAACACTAATTCATACAAGTACTTCCTCTGGCTAGACTCACATTTAATAGGCGCCCATCATCGTGAGACTTTACACTACATCAGTACTAATAACCAACAGTATTAGAATTCCCTGCTGGCACGGACCAATTTTCTAACAGTATTAGAATCCCCTGCTGGGACGGACCAATAATCTAACCAGAGTTCACACTTATAAAAAAAAAAAACATTTGGCAAATATCTTTCACAAATAATGTAGATTCAAACACATGTAAAACAATTTTAATAAATGACTATTTTTACTTGACCCATGGCACATAAGAAATAAACACTGTGATAATGAAACAATTTTGAAAACAATTGTCTATAAATAATGGGTTCACAAAAGAGGAATAAAAATCAAATTTATTTTTATTTAATTAAAGAGGGCGATACATTGTGCAAGTTCTCTTACTTCAAGCCAAACCTTCAACAATCCAAGCGATTAAACTCCTAACAATCCTAACACTACTAAGAACCTAAAATCAATAATATTATTTATCAATAAATCATACTTAAACTAAAAAATCTCTCCAACTAAGTGGTGCGTTAAGGGTTCAACGTCTAATTCTCATGGCATTATAATGCCAATTATATTTAATATAATTAATATATACACTAACGTGGCATTAAAATAGACTCATGTTAAATGATAAATTAATAGCTTTGAATTACATTTTAACACAGCAAAGTTACCAGCCAATCCGAGAGAAGTTGACTGTCAACAGATGTGAAGTTGACAGTCAGAATGTAAAATTTGCGGTGGTGGACATGGAAAGTGGTGGAAACCACCATTTTTGCCTTTCCTTGTTACTCAAACCCAAAGAAAGAGACTTTTAGTGGTTGGATGATCTTGTGCAGCAGCTATAGAGCAACTATAGAGGGGTTTTTAAGTGGTGGTGATGATGGTTTAGTGGTTGTAGAAGCGATAGAGATGGAATATTGGATTAGAGAAGAAAATCTTGATAACAGAGTAAAGTTACCAGTCAACCGATGGTAAGTTACCTGTAGACAGACACGAAGTTGGCAGTCGATTCGTACGAAACAGCATTAGCTTCTTTCTATTTCCTTTTCTCCTATGGATCCATCATCGCCTTTTCTCTCTCTATATTGTTTTCAGTCAAAAGAATGTAAATCCTCCCTAAAGGTTTCTTATATAGGGTGCGAGTTAATCCTAACCTAATTAGGATTACCTTTAAAGTTAGTGTTCGATTTGGATACGAACACTATCACTCATTGATTAGAAAACAATCACCTTGTGTGGCTACAAAGTTGAACGTGTTCGAGGTTAATCCTAAATTAACTAATACATTTAAATCTAACTAAAGGCAATTAATTTTATAGTTAATTAATTAAGCCTAAGAAAAATTTGGGGTTTTACAATCTAAGCTCAAAAAGTGATTTTATAATAAGCAAATTGTCCCCAGCTTCTAATCAAAATCAAGGCGTCAGCTTTTGGAGAGAATTTTAATAACTTTTCATATTTTCAAAACTAACCTTAATGCTTGAATATGGAAATAATTTTTTCCACCCATATCCTTCAATAAAACGATAATAGCCCCATCTTAAACCCAAGTCCTCTCATCTCCTGTAGCTGTACTCCTCTCTCCTGCCAACATCAATGTGTTGGTAAGTGTAGTTGGTAAGTGTTTGACCCAAGCTGTAGTTGGATCACCACCAATAGGAAATGGGTATGAGATACATGGTAGATTGGTTATAATGCAAGTGTGAGATTGTTAGGATTATGCCCTAGAGCCAATCATAGAGATGATTATTTAGAGATTAGGAACAATCATTTGATTTCATTTATGTATGTCACATTTATTATTGATTTAATAAAAGGGCTTATTCTAGTATGTTTATATGCATCATTTATATTTACATAATATATCCATAGAGTTAGAGTTGAGAATATGAAATTACAAAGGGTAGTAATTTTGAGACTGTTAATATATCTCTGTACTAAACTCTTAAATCATTCATAGTTGAAAGTTCATTATGATGGACAGTAATGAATCATAAGATTAGCACTTGTTAGGTTGACTCTATATGAGGATAACTCGTCTCAAGCTATTTTTGTGGAGACACTACAACCAACAAGTGGGTACCTATTATAAGAATAGGTACACTGAATGTAACCAAAGATATGAGATAAACTAAATGAAGTTTTAACCTGCCTATCAATCAGTTTCTCCTTGTTATAATGGTACAAGCAATCTTTAGACCTGAGACACCATAGTTGTCTTATGCATATAGCTTTAGAAGTTTGATAACACTAAGTGCAAATCTTTATAGGGTTTTGCAAGGGTGTTCATTGGCCCTACTGTTATGTGTGTGAAGGCATGTGAGTGATTAATAAGGAATCCATGACTCTTAGGAAAAAGGGAAAGAATGTTTTATATATCATTCAATGATATAACTCATTAAATCCATGGGCCCATAGTAGAATGAATATGGAAAAGAGTTTCCACAAGTTTATTATTGAGTTAATATTCATAATTGAGTATAAAGTAATTGAACGAAGGACTTGACAAACTTCCATGTCTTATTGGTTCAATTAGAGACATTGTGTGGATGGAATGATGTAATTGTAACCTATAAACTATAACAGAAGGGTTCTTTGAAAGATAACTATTCACCTCATTAAGGACAACACCATGAGCCATATGCTAGGTGTTACTCATGGTTAGTAGAAGCCCCAATTGATATAAGAGAGTTATAATCAATTAGGTAATTGGAAGGAGTTCCAATTAGACCCTTAATGGACAGAGTTCCATTGTTCACACCTTGTGCTATTCCTACTACTTGATAATGTGAACCGAATGGATCATACACTGATCATGTTAAGAGAGTTTTAAAGTCTATGAGAGAGGGTATAAGTGAATAAAGAATAGTTCTTAAAGGGCTTAGTTTGTATTTGATATAAACTAAGGGGGTTATTGTGTAATTTAGAGAAATTACACAAAACCTATTAGGCTTTGAAGTCCCCTTATGGTCGGCCCTAATGAAGGCTATATATAGCCTTTTATGATGTGTGACATCATTACATTTGTGACTCCCAAGTGCTGGCCGAAATTCCCAAGGAGGCTTTCTCTTTTTCTCTCTTCTCTTCTCCACATCTGGTAACAACAAAGAAGAAAGAAGGAAGGACTTGAAACTCTAACTAGGTGTGGATACCGTTGGAGGCAATACACTTGGACTGCTCGTTTTCTGCTGTCCGGATTCATAGCTTAGAGTAAAGGAAGAAGAATTTCAAACTATAAGTACTCTAACCCTCTTTGTAATTAGGGTTTATGTTTTGTATTAATGCATAGTTAGATTCATGGGCTATGGAATTGTAGGAAAAAATTTTTATATTCCGCATTTTGATTTTTCCTTCTAGTTCAATTCCCAACACTTGGAATCGTAGGACCCTAATTTTAACTTCAAATCTTTTTTTTTCTCCCTTCCCATATTCATTGATTTATACTTGTTGGAATTTTTTCAAGAATTGATTCCCTAAAATTTGGATTTGTAATAAACCTTTTTTTAAAATATCAATTCGTGCTCTTTTTTTTTTCTTTTTTTTTTATGCGCGAAAAAAAATAAAAAATAAATAATAATAATAAAAAAACTTTAGCAAAATCCCTAGTAATACACTTTTGTGGGGTTGGTCAAGCGGTCAAATCTTGTGTGTGTTTTCCAGAGGTTATCGTTTTGATGCCTCGTTGCACTTGTTGTTTGTGTGGGTAGGCTATTAAGAGAAAGTCTAATATCAAATTTCGATAAGAGCACGGCCTAGGATACCCCCAATCATTAATATTGAGAAAAAAAAATCACTACTAATACCAAATAGAATAAAAAAACATTAAAAAAGAAAAATTGCAGAAAACCTCCTGAAGTATAGGGGGGTCAACAAATAACCCTATTATGTCACGACCCAAAAATATAAGCCGTGATCAATAATAATAAATCCAGTTTAATTAGAGAAAATTATTTAGAAAACACGTGGATGACACGTGTTAGAAAACCTTCATTTTCAATAAAAATATCAGCATGACCCATTCTTAAATGGGACATATTGTGATGAAACCTGTAAAATATTCATAAAAATTTCCTATCATCCATCCATGGTATCATCACACGCTAAATAAACCATATAAAGAGACCTGCAAAATTAAATTATTACAAACCATAAGTTATTACATGTTTAGTGCCCATTGGCTGAATACAAAGTATTTAATTAATATAAATCCATAATATTAAAATTCTTCAATATTCATAAATATAATCCATAAAATAAATTAGCATGATTATCCAAGCTAACTCCAGCTAATCACCTCAAGGTGATGTCTCCCCAATTATATACTCATCTGAAAAGGTTTTGTGAAATATAAGGGTGGGTATAAAACTTAGTAGATATAATTTTCATATGAAAATAACCAAAGCATGATAATATAGCCAAAATAAATCATGCTTAAAATACCATAATTTCCATGAATGCCATGAATGATATGCAACTCATGTCCATTTAATATAATCCATCATTACCAACCACTCTCGCATGAGTCTTTGTGTTGAAACAAAGGATTTACACCCAATTTCCAAGAGAACCAGATAAGGGTTCCTACCTGGGACCGAAAAGCGACCTCAATTCGGGAACACAAAGGTTCCTACCTGGGACCGAAAAGTGACCTCAATTCGGGAACACAAAGGTTCCTACCTGGAATCGAAAAACTCCCAGGACCAAAGGAATGGAATACACAGCTTAGTTCCTTGACCACAAGCAAACTATACCCAATGACCCCTTTCAATACTTTTACCCAGTATTTATTAATTTCCATTTCATGCATTTTATGCCAATGAATGCCATGAAAAAGCATATAAATTCATATTTATGTCAATATATATTATGAAATCAACAATATATAATTATTCCATAATTATACAGCATATTGGGCCATGTAACGCATGTAAAATGTAGATCAATAAGAATTTACATAGCATGTACACTCATGATATACTAAAATACCACATATATATCAACCTATATGCTCTCAAATGTGATATTCATAATTATAGGGTTATGTAAACTAGGCCCTTAATACATGCATTACCAAATATATATGATAGTACACCCAAAAATCATGTAAATTCATAAATAACACCAACATACATTTTTATTCAACATATATAGGCTTATATCCAAACCCATTATCATCCCTAAGGTTAAAACGCATGAAAATTACACCTACCTCAAGTATATTACACTAAATGTAAAGAAAATGTGTTGAGAGGGTTGAATCTAAGCCTAAAATGCATGAACAAGCTTCAAGCTCCACAAATTATGCTTGAATCCTCTCCAAGCACGTGTAGAACTTCAAATCCAGCCCTTAGAATGCAATTCCAAGCATTGAAATAAGGTGAGAGAGTAAAAAACCCAAGCATATAAGAGAAAAATGAGATTTTCTTTCTCCATACAAGCCCTATCTCTCTCCTCTCTTTCTAGCTCTCTAGATGTGAAAATGCTGAAATGGGAGTGCATAGGTCGTGGTATGAGGGTTTTAAAAAGAACTAGGGGCACATGTGTCATTTGACGCAAAATAGAAAAATTTCAGGATTCTGCCAACCCCGATCAATCGAGATTGAGGGCCCGATCGATCGGCCTAGACAATAGTGAAATGGGGTTTCCAGCCACCCTCCGATCGATTGGCCTCAAGGCTCGATCGATCGGCTTATGCTGGTTTCGCCCCATTAACGAGCCGAAATGTGTACAATTGCTATTCATGTTCACCTATCATGCACATGATACAAAATTACAATAAACCACAAGTCATACCTTATAAATAGCGGTCCAAAAATCGTGTGTACCGCATATGCAAATCATAATCCGATAAATCCTTAGATAATGACATAATTAAACTAATTTAATAACGAGGGTGTTACACCTTGTAGACACCCCAATTTTGCAGGGGTACTCTATACATCATTCAACACACATTTGCACACACATTTCATGGTCTAATCCACCTATCAAGTGCAGTGCAGGTACAATGCGAATACAATGCAAATATAGTGTGACTTCACCCGTCTTTATTGCCAAATTAAAGGAAATACAATGCGACTTCACCTGTCTTCATTGCCGAGTTGAAGGAAATATAGTGCGACTTCACCCGTCTCCATTGTCGAGTTGAACGATATATAGTGCGACTTCACCCGTCTTCAGTGCCGAGTTGAAGGAAATACAGTGTGACTTCACCCATCTTCAGTGCCGAGTTGAAGGAAATACAGTGTGATTTCACCCATCTTCAGTGCCAAGTTGAAAGAGATTTAGATACAGAGCAGACAAAACACTGTTTCCAAAAAATGGACAGCATATTCAAGATCAAAGCATCCCTATTACCCTAGGGAGACCATCATACCCGACATTCAGTTCTGCCCACCGGGACTTGCCAACCCAGCTGCCATCCAAAAACCTGCCTAGAGAATAAGTCTTACACAGGATTTGGGACCTCAGCGGTCTTGACAACATCAAAATTATCTTTCTAACGACTATCAGCATGCCTAATTCTGAGTTTGGGAACTATATGTGGAGCTATCTCAAGTTTTGAGTCATTTCAGGCTGCATTGGGGAACGCACGAAAATGAGATGTCTTGGAAAAATGTGAAAATCTAGGGACATGCCAAAAATCTAATTCTAAGCACTTTTTGTGAAAATAGTAGAAGTGCCAAAAAGGTCCAGAACATGATGAATCATACACAGCTTTTCGCAAAAAAGGTCTCTGCCCGAAAATTTTCGTTTTGGGAAAAATGTCTGGCATCGAATTTAAAACACTTTTCGTGAAATAGTAAAAGTGCTGATTAATTACAGATCACCCAAAAATCGCCTGATGAAGCGAAAATCCCAAAAAGGAATCTTTTTTGAGAAATGCACCAGACAGCTCAAAATGGTAGACAGAAAGTCAAATCTCAAAGAAAATGTCAAAGGCTTTCTAACGCCTCCAGAATTTCCTCAATTAGAGTTCCCGAGCTAAAGATATACCAGATTGACTAGAAAGCTGCAAAAAGTCAACTTTGCTGTGAAAAAGTCAACTTTGCAGTCAAAAAGTCAACTTCAATTAATGCAAAGTCAAACGTACAGTCATCCTGAAGAAAACTGTGCAACAAATTCCATTACCAGTTGGTCTCATCCCAGCCTAGACCTTGGAACTCAAGAACGCTACAAGTGGATCCCACCAACTCAATCTCCTATCAATACAGATCAAACAGTGTACCGAAATGAAATTTTAACTTCATTTTCGGATTCAGAGTGTCCTATTTACCCTAGTGGGAAATTGCCTTTCAACCCCGAGTCCCATCGGCAGACTCCACTTGCAAGGCCGGATCTTAGAATCTGCTCCTAAGCGCACAGATATTTCTCCAAAAATATATAGAAGCATCTTAAAATATCTCAAAATATCTAGGAATATGCTTCTGGCTTCTTGGAATATCCAAAGAGCATCTTGGAATATTCCCTCAAAGCTTGCTCCTATTTTTTAGGCTTTTGCACTATACTCCTTTTTTTAGGAGCATGCACTGTGCTCCTAAAAAATGTGCATGCTCCTAAAAAATAGGCTCACCCACTGTGCTCCTCTATAATAGGCGTATGGTGGGGGAGAATTTTTTTTCTATAAATAGCCCCCTACTCCTTCACATTTGGGAGGAGCCAGAGAGAACCTTAGCGAAGCTTTGTCAGATTTTCTTCAGGATTTGACTTTTGAGCTTAGATACACCACACCGGGTCTGATCCCTACACATATTTGAGAGACCCTTCACATATTTAGAGATTTTCCATCAATTAAAACTTCACAAAAATCCCATTTCAGTCCATAAAAAGCTTTCAAGGACATATTTCTGGGATTTTCACTAAACATTTATGAGGGAGAAATAATATTCACTAAGTTTCTACTGGTTCAGGCTAGAAGCTTAGTGGTGATTATCTCTCCTGATCATTTGCATTGCACACCACATTGGGTATCAAGTGCACGCCTAAACTTACTTTTTTGATTAAGTTTAGTCTTGGCATGAAGCCTTCTGCCTAATATAGCTTTACTTTTCTGCCTAGTATAGCTTTATTTTTCCAGCACTGTAATATCTGTTGTATTAATAAAGATGCATTTTTCAAAGAGCAAGCATACTTTTATTCTTTACTTTGGCTGTTGCATTTTTTTTTTCCCAGACTTAGTTAGAATTAATGTGTCCCGATTAAATTACAAGATTGAATCCCCATAATCTTTTTACAACCTCTTTTCAAACCAAACCATTTTTCAATGGAGATTTTGTCAAGTAATTGATCTTGACACACATGAATTCTCACTAAGTTCACCACCCATTCCATGCAATTTTTGAACTTGACGCTTAAAAGGCTAAATTTGGAATTAGAATAGAACTGGCTAATGTAGTGTCTCGACACAAAGGGATGGAGCTACCATGACAAAGCTTGCACACGTAAAGGTAAAATCAATTAAAATCAATGCGGTTTTAAACTTTTATAAAGAACCATTATTTTCTTACAAATAAATCGAGCTTTTCAATCAATTTTGAGGATTTTATACTTTCAAAAATCAATTTCAAATTCATATATTTCAAGCGCATTTAAGGTGTCCTGATACAAAGGGATGGGGTTACCTTGAAAAAACCCAAATATGCCATTTTTAAAATCAAAGCTTTTAAAGTGCATTTTAAGGCGTTCCGATACAAATGGATGGGGTTACCTTGAAAAAACCCATACTTCATTTTTCAAAGTGTACATTTCTGATTTTCTATAAAAATCAATTTTTTTTAATACATTTTAAATCTCACCATACTCCATTTTACAAAAGCGTACATTTCCAATTTTCTATAAAAATCAATTCTTCAATACATTTTTAATCCCACTATACTCCATTTTATAAAGCATACATTTCCAATTTTCCATAAAAGTCAATTTTTTAATACATTTTAAATCTCACCATACTCCATTTTACAAAGCATACATTTCCAATTTTCCATAAAAATCAATTCTTCAATACATTTTAAATCCCACCATAGTCTATTTTTCAAAGCTCACATTTCAGATTTTCCAAAAATCAATTTTTCTATACATTTTAAATCCCACCAAAGTCCATTTTTCAAAGCCTACATTTCCAAATTTCTTTAAAAATCAATTTTTTAATACATTTTAAATCCTATTAAACTCTATTTTCCAAAGCCCATCGTGAGCACCACGCCTTAAAGACCACGTGATTCGAGAGTACACAACTAGCCCTGAAAGGTTAGTGCGGAGAGGAGTTACCACCCAATTACTATTTGGGAATAATGAATCCTAGCAGGTCCAGCTCGTCATAACCCGAGATTCGGGTTCGGAGTTAGGGTACATCATTGGGAAGGTGTGAAGCACCTAATGATGCCCGATTGAAACCAGCCCCCACATGTGACTATTGGCCTTAATTAATTCGATATTTAATCAAAATTAACCCTAAATCATACAATAAATGAATGGCATGCAATAGTGACAATTAACAAACAAAGTAAATAAGAAGGGAATTTACAGCAGGCATGCAGGATATACAGATTATCTAGAGAATCAACCGGTAAACAGTAAACAGAAACAAACTATGCCAAATAACTTACTGCCTATCATAGTTAGGGTGCGTACACATCCTTTTGCAAACCTGCGCATTATTGTGTCTGTTTCTATAGTTCATGCAAATGCTAAAGCAAGAAAACCCTAAATACTGACATACATGAAACCCTAAAGATGAACAGAAGTTGTTTGCCCTAGTGTGATGCATACGCAACCATTCTTGGTGCGTTCGCAACCCGTGGGCACTTTAAGATCAAACAGAACAGTGATGAAATCAAGAACAAGAATATTCGCCAAACAAATCTACATTCCCATCATTTAATTAGTGAAAATACGACAAATGGGCCTACGTGAATTAAATTAACTAATAAATAATTACATCATATAATCTCTCGATCCTACATATGCATGCTTAATAAAATAAAATATACAAATAAATACAAATATAAACTAAACCTAAATCATGTTAATCATGCTTTAGACAAGAATAAATAAAATAAAATAAATACAAATTTACCGGACTTTATTCTTACTTGTGACACCTCAGGTTTTTGGATTGAATAAAGACAACACGAATACTCCTTTTCATCAAAGTTTTATCATAGCAAAGGGATCAAAACTCACTCAACTTTGAAAAGAAATAGAAAACAAAAGAGAAAAAGAGAAAAGGAAAGTGATTTTCATCACTTTGCAATAGTATAAATTTCAATCGAGTTTTTGGGTATGAAAACGTTGGAATTGGACAAAACTTGTGAAACATGAAGTTATAGAGAATTGAATGATCTTTCTAAGAAGACTAATTTCATTCAATTATGACTTCAGATGCAAAAGTTATGATTAAAATACGCTTGCTAGATTTTAGAAAAACTGCTGCTGAATTATGATGAATTTCACTCCCTAAAAACTCTATTCTCCTCCTTTTTTCTATAGCATTCAAAGACTATATATATATATATATATATATATATATATATATGTGAACCCCAGTGTCACACCCCATTTTTGTCACCTTAGCTAGGATATATCATTTCATGTAGGATTTTGAGTCCTTTTTGAGTCTAGTCTTTTGCATTGAGTTTCTATGGCATTGAATATCATGAGTATGAATTTTGAAGTGATTTGGAGTTCATCTCGATAGTCAATAAGAACTTTTGCGACTTTAAGGACATAGTCGTCTTTTAAGCCGTATATTTTCCATTTAACCTTGGAATGAATCCCGAGTCATCCCATCAAGTTCATATGGTTATATAGAGTCCATATATAGGTTCAATTTCCTGAATTAATGGTTTAAGATCAATTCGGCTCGTAATGGTTCGGGTTGGCTAAAAGACCCTTTCTTGGTTTGCTCAAATTGATTCATAAGACCCAATCAATTTTCTCTCATTTAACTTCAATTGGGCTTTATTATGTCCTAAACATGTTTAGAAAGATCGAATTTCGATCGGGAAAGCATTTAGTTCGACCTTGTGTACAAACCCAACCTAGCAACGGTGAGGCACCATGGTTAACCACCTTTGTAAAACCTAACCATGCACCCATGGTTAAGGATTTTTGTCCTAAAATGCTTAAAAATGTGTTCCCCTTCGAAACACGGTCGTTTTGGACTTTTATTTCGTCAAAATCGGACTTAATTTGAAAATTTTAGGACTTCTGAAGCAAGTAGAAGTCAAAACCTGGAGTGAAAATAGGAGGGCCTCGGGTAACCGTCCAGGCCTAGATGGTCACCCGAGAGACTCCTACTTCAAGTCAACTTTTGACTCTTCTCTCCCTCTTTTGACGGTTTCCTCCGCCAAAACAACTTGTCTGAGCTTAGGAGTGTGTAAGTTTGAGTTGTTTGAGCACCAAGAGAGTCTCTAATAGCCCTAGGATCATTATTTAATGAATTAATCTTAGCCATTGGTTTAGGAGGTTAGTTCTCTATATAAAGGACATGATATTCAGCACATAGGAGGAGGTTAATTGCACTTTACACATAGAGAGAGAGGGAGCTACGAGTTTGGAGAACTAGAAGGACATCAAGAGGAGGCTCTTCAACCCCAAGCAAGCAAGGAAACAAGAGGTTTGAAGGACAAGGAAGAGTCTACAAGAGGTAAGCATGTCCCTTTAATGCTGAACATGAATTTTCTGCTTCTTTTTCTTCTTCTTCTTCTTCTTCTTCTAGGATAGTTATGGTGCATGAAGTTGCTCTTCTTATGGATTGAATTCAATGTTTATGTGATATTATATGAATGATTTTGAGGTGGTTTATGGCTTTATATGTTTGATAATCCTTGGTTTACCAAGGATTCGATAGCCTTATTTGTTCTATCCTCTTAAATCATGCATAGTTCACATGTTTAGGTTGCTGTGATTGTTACCATGAATTGATGCTCCTGTTAGTTAATATATGTTATATGAATGATATTCATGATAATTTGAGCATGTGTTAGAGTTGTTTCATAGGTCGTAATGCATGATTGTGAAATTAGGGTTTCGATAACCCTGAATTCGCACAAGTTTCATACAGCATGCTTAGCTTAGTTTTTTGAGTAGTTTCTCATCATAGTCATTCTATATATGCTGCATATAGTTGAATCATGCTAGGTTTGCATTCATATAGTATGTTTTATAGGTTTTTTGGAGACATTATCCTTTTTTAAGGATAATTATCCTTTTCGTTGAGTGAGGTTTTGCATGAGAGTCTTCTGTGATGTGTTTAAGCATGAAATCTCTTCTGTTGTGTTCTAGGGTATATATTTTACGTAGGATATGTTGATTGCACCTCCCCATAACGACTTTTTTACGTGAAATTATCTTAGGATAGTTTTGCTTAAGAAAGCTCGCCGTAGGGAGGCCTATTTTCATATTTTACATAAAATATCATCTTTTTGGTTAGAATGTGCTTTGTTATCATGTTTGTTGATATTATTGGAGTCTCTTATGCTTGTTAGTGTGTCTTTGGTAGGTTTTTATGCATGTTAGTCGAGTCATTGCATGTAGGATTGAGTTAGAGTCCTTAGTTATTCATTATTCTTGTTGTTTGCATGATAAATGGATAATTTTAGGCCTTGTCATGGTTCTGTCCAGATTAGTATTTTGTTTCTTTGCATGATTGTGTGCACTTGTAAGGGTGCAAACAGGTACAAAGCTTGTCCTATTGCAAATAGGGCTGCTATGGTCTGAAATGGCTAATGTTTGGAGCTTTTGCGCTCAGGTAAGTAGGGTTTGAAGGTGCCCCAATTCACCTTTCTTTTTCTTTCCTTTCTTTTCTCCCTCCTAGGGTTATTTCTTAATATGGACATATGGTGTTTATCAAAGGTTTCCTTCAATAATAAATTCTGGTTTTTATCAAAGTTTTCCTCTTGTGGAAGTTTTCAGTTTTGGATTAAATCAACACATTTTCAAATAAGGAAACCTAGGGTTTTTACCATAGGTTTGTATTAGGTTGTAACCTTATTCTTTTCGAACTACGTGGACTTTGATCCATGTATTTCGCTGCATGGTACGTAGGCGCTCTTCGTGAGGCTCAAGTCCGTTCTAGGATCCAAGTATCCTAGGCTTTTTTTCTTTTCTTTTCTTTTCTTTTTGTTTTGTTTTATTTGAGTGATTGTGCATGGATGTTTGGATGGAACATATGATATGTATGCTGCCTTGTGATGATATATGATGATATTTGAGTGGAAAAGATATTAAGTTAGCCCAATTAAATTAAGAGACCAACTCGGGCGATGTGGGTGCCTATGGGCTTTTGCCCAGAACCTTCCCACGTCGTAACTTAGCCCCCGAATCCAATTTTCTGGTTTCAAAGACTTTGCTCTTCCTTTAATGGAGTCATGTGGTTTTGAAAATAAAACATTTTTGTGGTTTTCCTCTTTTCCCTAAAAAATGAGGTGGCGACTCCTTTTTTTTTTGTTTGTTGTCTTTCACCCATATATACTAATCTTCTTTCTGCCAAATCCTTGTGGGCCGTTTTCCGGGGTTCATAGTTTGGCGACTCCACTGGGGATATCGAGGGCTAGACTCATTTAATTTGATTGGGCTAAATTAATTTCTTATTGTTTAATAAAATCAATCACTTGCATCCGCTTGATTGTGTGCTTTCATTTATTGCATTGTGTGCGCTATTATTGCATGATCACTCAATTGTCCCTCGATGTATCCTTGCCAACTGATAGCCTAGTTCGACCTTGGTTTTCCTAATTCCATGTGTTGGGCGAAGCTATCAAACCTCTCTTGCCAAGTACCCTTGGGTATATCAAATGGATCAATCACGTACTGCTGGACCCACGAAACATTCCTGATGTCACATGTGGTTAGGTATAAAGATTGGTACAAGCAAAGTTGAGGACCCTAGCCTACCCTCTTAAAAGAAAGAATTGCATGTAATGGGCCTTCTAGGACACCGTTGGATCACCTATATGCACACACATTGTTGTGATGATATGCTGCCATGTTTGTGATGTGTTGCCATGCTTTGTTGATTGAGTGGGTAATTAAAGGAAACTTTACATCTTGCATCCTTAATACGTACCCTTCCCCATGACCCCCGCAAGGGTAATTGGTTAAGAGAACTAATTAAGGGTGTACGTTGTAAAAATTTTGAGATAATTATGGAAGCTTAGGATGGACCCTTAGGCTGAAAAATTGAGTGTTTGCCCTATGTTAGAGGGAGAGACGTGCTGGCCTGGATCCGTAATCAACAAGGGCGCCTAGTCAGTGCTGATTCTGTCACCGAGTCAGATATGGCCGAGGAAAGAACTAGCAACCGGGGTTTTAACCTTGAGGCTACTTTGAAAGCTATCATAGAAAAGCTTGACCACACTACCCAGGTATCCGAGACTGCACTCAAGTTAGCTCAAGACATTCAACAGAAGAACTCTGAACCTGAATCTAGGGCCCATGCCACTGATAACAATCAAGGATCCAATGATTCCGAATCTGCTGAGGAACCATTAGGAGAGGGGGGAGAGCCACCCAAGACCAAGGAAGGGGAAACCAAAGCCACATCAAGAGAGAGCTCAACCGTCCTGGCAAACAAGGTCGAGGCCTTAGAACGAACTCTGAAGGGAATCCGCAGATCTAATGATATGGTGGACATCCGTACTCTATCCTTGTTCCCAAAGGCTCGCATCCCATTACAATTTAAGATGCTGGAGTTGGAAAAATTCGACGAGATAGGCTGTCCGAAAACCCACCTCAAGATGTATGTGCGAGCTATGCACCCTCGAGGGGCGAACGATGAGTTATTGGCTCAAATGTTTCATGAGTCATTAGCGAGTTCCGCCTTGAAATGGTTTTTGTCATTAGAGGAGAACAGAACCAAGACTTAGGGAGGATGTGTGCAATGCATTCACGGACCATTACAAGTATAACACTGAAGTGGATGTCACGCGAAGGGACTTGGAAACCACTAAGCAAGGGGTTAATGAGACTTTCTCCGCCTTCATCACTAGGTGGAGACAAAAGGCTTCCAAAATGACAGACAGACCGAATGAGGAAGACCAGATTCAGTTGGTGGTGAAGAACTTGCTGCCCGTATATCACAAGCACCTCTTTGCTCACTACTTTCTGAACTTCAAAGCTCTTGTTGGGGCCGGCACACAGGTTGAAGATGCAATCGCCGATGGAACAATCAAAACGGAGGAGGTCCAAAGGAGTCGAAGGACAAACTTTGGAGGAAAACCCAATGCTGAGGTCAATACCATTACCCAACCCACTCGCCCTTTCTCCCTAAACGACTCCACCTCACCTCGCCAATTCACTGAGCTATACATGCCACTCGAAAGAGTCTTTGAAAAACTGAGAAGCCGTGATCTCCTGAAACCCCTCGACCTAAGGCCTCCACCAAACCCATTACCCAAAAGCTACAATGAAAATGAGTATTGCAAGTTCCACCAAGCCAAAGGCCATCCAACCAACCGCTATTACCACTTCCGCTATGAAATCCAAGATTTGCTTGACAAGCAGATCATTTCACCACCCACCGCACCAAATCGCCCAAATGTCACTCGAAATCCCCTCCCCACTCACAATGTGCCTCCTCCCAACAACATAAATGCCATCGAGCTTGGCTCGTCCCAATCCTATCAACCCATAAGGCAATACATGCCGCTTCCCATAACCTTGACTCAAGTTTTCCACCAATGTTGTGATAAAGGGCTCATATTGCCATGCCATTCAAAGCCGAGGCCTTCGACTCCCCACCATTTCTGTTTATACCATCAGGCGCCTGGACATGATACGGAGGACTGTGTTATACTGAAAAAGGTAGTTCAAGACCTTATTGATCAAAAGGTTTTGGTATTGCCAAAGAAGTCCATGCAGCGACAATTGAAAGAAAGGTTCTAGGCAGGGGATCCTAAAGTGGGTTTATTGGGAAAGTCGTCTGGAAAGTTTGATTACTATGTACTCTACCCCGACCCCATCCCTGATGAGCCTATAATCCCCACAGGTTGGGATGAGTTACCAGAGGAAGTCCAAATGGAAGAGATCGACACAATCACATAGGATGACCTCATGGGTGACGTAGATGAGATTGATGATATGTGGATGAGCGATGACGAGGTGGAGCACATAACTAGAGGGGGTCGCCATTTCAAGCCTCCACACCTAGAATCTGACAACCCATTGGGGGGACTTGGAAAGTAATCGCCACCTCGACCTGTAAGAAGAGGAGGACGAAGTGCTTAGGCAATTGAGAAAGACTAATGCCAACATCACTATATGGGGTTTGCTCATGGCATCTTACAAGCACAGGCAGACAATCTTGAAGTTGCTCAACCAGATACAGGTTCCCGTTGACACATCTCCGGAAAATTTGGTGAACTTGGTGAATCCAACCTCGAAGAACTCAACCATTGTGTTCTCAGAAGCAGACCTACCTAAAAGTGGACCTAGCCATTCACAAGCCATGTACATCACTGTCGACACTATGGGAAAAAGGGTTCCGACAGTCCTGATCGACAATGGTTCCGCTCTTAATGTGTGTCCTCTCAGAACTGCCACCGTTTTGGGGTTCTATCCAACAGACTTCGTGCCATCCGGGCAAACAGTGGGAGCTTATGATAACACCCGCAGAGAGGTGATTGGAGTGGTCACCTTGCCGCTGATTATGGGGCCTACAGAATTCAGAGTGGAATTCCAAGTGTTGGATGTCCCGTCATGCTTCAATCTCTTGTTGGGGAGACCTTGGATTCATCCTGCAGGGTCTGTACCTTCTTCATTGGACCAAAAAGTTAAGTTCCCTTATGAAGGGGCTATCGTCACACTCCAAGGCGATTATGACCTAAAGTTGTCGGGAGTACCCATTTGCGAGATCAAGCCCGAGCCCGTTGGAGCACCATTGTCTGGGTTCGAGTATGTTCAATGCATAGAGAAAGAGCCAGAACAGAGAGAGTTGATACCTCTCGACTTTTGCCCTCATGGCAACCTACATGTGGGGAACATAATGAAGAAAATGAGTTTCTTCCCAGGCATGGGACTAGGACGCCGTCAGCAAGGCATACCGGTATCCATTCAGAGCCGCATTGTCACCTATACCTTCGGATTGGGGTATGAGCCTTCCAAGAAGGACCGTATGGAGATGTTGCAGAGAAGCAAAGAAAGGGTTAAAGCAAAAGCAGAAGGAAGGGTGCTAGATGTTCGAATCTCGCCATACCGACCTACTTTGAATGGTTACTTTGTTAAGGAAAGGGAGGACTTTCTGTTCTGTGGATTCCCCGAACCATCCATTGACAAAGCGACTAAGGCGAGAGTCCCAGGGTTCGAGATATTCTTCACTGAGTGGTATCCCATCACTGCAACAATGGTTGATGATGAAGCGATTAATGATGACTATTGGGAAAAGAAGAGCGAGGACTAGGCAGAACAGATGGATTCGGAAGCCATGGTTACAATGTTTCAAGATACGGTTCTTGCTGTGGAGGAATCAGATCTCGAGTATTCTTCAATTCACCATGTAGCCGTGCCGCTCCTTAATTGGTATCTTGAAGAAGGTACCATTGCAGAAGTTCTTGAGGGCAAGGATCTCGACTTACCTGATAGTAGCTTGTAGGTTCCTTAGTAGCTTGTCTTAGTTTTCCTTTCAAATAAAGTGTGTCCGCCTAGCCTACCTTGTGGAGTTAGGAGTCGTTCCCTAGTTGTGGCACATGTGTTTTCTTTTCTTTGTTTTGTTTTGTTAGTTCAGTCAATAAAGTGTGTTTCTTTTCATTATTTGTAGTGTTTCCTTTCTCTCTTCTATGGATATCTATGGCATGGATATAGATTCTAGGAATGACGTCCACCCGGAGCTCGTCGAGCAAAGGAAAAGGGGCGTTACCGAACCTAACATGGATGAATTGGAATCAATCAATCTAGGGATAGATGAATTGCCAAGGATAATTAAAATTGGGATAACTCTCTCGCCTGCTGAAAAAGAAAAATTGATAATACTTCTAAAAGCCAATGTAGAGGCCTTCGCATGGTCCTATGAGGATATGCCTGGCATTGATCCAGATATTGTGCAACATTACATCCCCACTAATCCCACTAAAAAGCCTATAAAACAAAAATTAAGAAGATTAAAACCAGAATGGGCTTTGAAAGTAAAAGAAGAGGTAACTAAACAATTAGATGCTGGGTTTCTCCAAGTTGTGGAGTACCCTGAATGGCTGTCTAACATAGTGCCTGTGCCTAAAAAAGATAGGAAAGTGCGAATGTGTGTTGACTTCCACGACCTTAATGCTGCGAGCCCAAAAGATGATATCCCTCTACCGCATAGTGATGTGTTGGTGGACAGTACAGCAGGCCATGCCCTTCTCTCCTTCATGGATGGGTTCTCCGGTTACAACCAGATAAAGATGGCACCTCGAGACATGGAAAAGACGGTTTTTATCATGCAGTGGGGCACGTATTGCTACAAGGTAATGCCTTTTGGCTTGAGAAATGCTGGGACTACTTACCAAAGAGCTGCTACGACCCTATTGCATGATATGATCCATAAAGAAGTAGAGGTGTATGTGGACGACATGATAGTCAAATCTGTAGACCGGGAAGGACATTTCGCGGCATTGGAGAAGTTCCTAGAACGGGCAAAGAAGTACAACCTCCGATTGAATCCTCAGAAGTGCGCCTTCGGAGTCACCGCAGGGAAGATGTTGGGTTTCATGATCACTCAGAGGGGAATTGAAGTTGATCCAGGGAAGATAAAAGCTATTACGGAGATAGAGCCACCAAGAACGGAAAAGCAGATCCGGGGTTTTCTGGGGAGAGTTCAATACATAAGTCGTTTTATCGCCAATTTGACCATGGTATGCGAGCCAATTTTCAAGCTACTTAAAAAGGGCGTTTCCAAGGAATGGAATGAGGATTGTCAAGAAGCCTTTGAGACCATTAAAAGGTATCTGAGTAACCCCCCAATCTTGGTTCCCCCGCGGCAAGGTGAACCATTACTGTTATATTTAACGGTTACCGAAACCGCGACGGGAGCTATGTTTGCTCAATACCTTGAAGGGTCAAAAAAGGAAAATGCCATCTACTACTTGACCAAGAAAATGACAGATTATGAAGTAAAGTACAATGCGCTAGAAAAGGCTTGCGTAGTATTGGTGTGGGCCACCCAAAAACTCCGTCATTACATGATGTCTTTCGAAGTCCTGTTGATAAGTCGATTGGATCCTTTGAAGTATTTGCTAGAAAAACCAGTCCTATCATATAGGACCGCTCGTTGGTCGCTTCTTCTCAATGAATTCGACATAAAGTACCTGGCGCAGAAGTCCGTTAAAGGAAGTGTTATTGCAGACAATTTGGCAAGTTGCCCTGTGTCATCATCAACCCAATTCAATGACGAGTTCCCCGACGAAGATATCCTAGAAATCAAGAAGAAGGTTTGGAGAGTCTACTTTGACGGAGCTGCAAACAGAAAGGGATATGGAATAGGAGTGCTACTAGTCTCGTCCGAAGAAGCCTTTATGCCTTTAGCAGTCAAATTGGGGTTCGAAGCCACCAACAACATAGCGGAGTATGAGGTTTGCATCCTAGCATTGGAATCTGCGTTAGAGTTGGGGATAAAAGAACTGGAGGTGTTCGGAGATTCAGCATTGATCATCTGTCAGATAAAAGGGGAGTGGAAAACTCACGACGAGAAGCTATTGCCCTATCACGCCTATTTGGAAGCACTGACTAAAGAGTTTGCAGAGATCGAGTTCAATTATCTGTCAAGAAACAAGAATCAGTTCGCTGATGCCTTAGCAACTCTAGCTTCAATGGTGGAAATACCAGAAGGAGGAAACGTGAAACCTGCTCGTGATCGAATGCAGAGAGAAACCTGTTTATTGCTGTTCCATTCGAGAAGGAGAGGTAACAGATAACCACCCTTGGTTTTTTGACATAAGAAGGCTCATCGAGGAAAGGGAATATCCAGAGGAAGCATCTCGCGTGGATAGGCGAACACTGAGAAGATTGGCAAGCCATTATGTGGTATGCGGAGGAAAACTGTATCGGAGGTCTTACGACGGAATCCACTTGCTGTGTGTCACGGAGGAAGAAGTCAGAAAACTCATCGAAGAAATCCATGAAGGAGTGGGGGCTCCGCATATGAATGGATACATGTTAGCTAAGAAGATTATGAGACTAGGGTATTACTGGTCTATAATGGAAAGGGATTGCTATGCCCACGTCAAGAAGTGCCATAAGTGTCAACTCTTCGCCAACGAACAACACTTGCCCTCCATGCCCCTAACAAGCATGTCAACTCCATGGCCGTTTGCAGTATGGGGAATACATCGGACAGATTAAGCTGAAGGCATCCAATGGTCATGAATACATTTTGGTAGCCATCGATTACTTTACCAAGTGGTTGGAAGCAGCTTCCTTCAAAGTTTTGAATGCTAAAAAGGTGGCGCAGTTCATACAGCTTAACATTATCTACCGATATAAGGTACCGCATGAGGTCATTTCAGATAACGGTCAGTATTTCCAGAAGGAAACTAAGGAACTCTTGCAGAAATACAAGATCGTTCATCACTTGTCATCCCCGTATCGTCCACAGACAAACGGCGCGGTGGAAGCCGCCAACAAGAACATCAAGAAGATATTACAGAAAACGGCTGACACGTACACTGATTGGCATGAGAAGCTACCATTGGCATTATGGGGGTACAGAACGTTAGTCAGATCATCAATAGGGGCTACGCCGTATGCTCTAGTGTATGGGATGGAGGCTGTTCTACCAGTGGAATTGGAAGTTCCTTCGTTAAGGGTTGCTGTGGAAAGTCAGCTGGCAGAGGTGGACTGGATCAAAGGTCGTTATGATGAGTTGGCTTTGCTAGATGAAAAGCGATTGAGGGCTCTCTACCATGTGCAAGGATACCAGAGAAGAGTCGCAAGGGCGTTCAACACACATGTCAAAGACAGAGGCTTAAAGAAAGGGGATTTGGTATTGAAAGAGATCCGAGCTCTAATTTTCGATCCACGAGGAAAGTTCAAACCAAGCTGAGGAGGACCGTACGTCGTCAAGGAAATATTACCAGCAGGGGCTGTTCGACTTATGGATTTGGATGGGATCGAGTTCGCTCGTCCCACCAATTTGGATCAATTAAAGAAGTATTATGTGTGAGGCCTGCTTGGTTGAAAACCTGTAAAGGCGGCCTAGGCAAAAGTTAAGGCATTTGAACTACGAGGACCTGATTCCCCAAAAGAAAGAAAAAAAGAATAAAAGAAAAGAATAAAAGAAAAGAAAAAGAATTAAAAAAAAAATAAAAAAAGAAAAAGGGGATACGTAGGCAGCCCATAAAGTTACTTTGGGTGCGGTCCAAAAAACACAGTCACAGCAAAATCTCAAAAGTAAATTATCATTGGCAATTCATTTGAAACTAATTGTTTGACATAACAATTTATTGGTGTTAAGTAAAAGAACTATCGACATGCCATAGATATTCTGTTCCTTGAGTCCTTAAGTCCTCTTGAGTTTCTTCAGAGTCATTTTGTTTGTCTTCTGTCTTTCTCTATCATGTCTTCTTTTCTTTCGCAAGTCATGGTCGTGGGATGCCTCCACTGCTTCAAGAATGTCTTCTCTGCAAAGCCCAAGTCTCATGTCCTTGATAAGGTCATAAATTCTTTCTCGGCGAGAAGCCTCTCCTTCGCCCAAATCATCCTTCAACCATTGCTTGTATTCTTTACTCATCTTGAAAGGTCCTTCAGTGTTCGCAATCCGAGTCAATTTCAGGTCTGTAGGCCAGCGAGTCTTCGCCCACTTGACTATAGTAGGACCCACAGGTTCCACAGAGCAACAAGGTCTTGTTAAAAAACGGTATGGTTTGCATGGCGCCCATCTGGCGAAGAATTCTCGAAGTCCAATAGAAGGAAGTCGATCTCAGTCCTATGAGTTTGACAAAAGCACACCCCGAGGTTCGAAAAAGTACTTGCTCTTTACACCCCCATGTGAAGACGTACCATTTGATGTTCCGCCACGACAGTGTGTGGAAGTAACCCAACTAATCTCGTAAAGAGAATGGCCCAGGGAGTTCAACTCAGCGTAGACAGAAGTGCTGGGGCTTGTATGGATTGATAGTGGCGGGAGATAGAAAGTTCAAGCGCTCGAGCAGCCACATTTGCAGTAAAAAGGGCTACCTTCTAAAGACGCTTTAGGGTTGCCATGAACCCTATCTAAACCATTTAAGGTTTCAGCTAATACCAAGGGACTGATGTTATGTCGCTTGAGAAGAGGGGTAACCAACTCACATATTTGAACAGGGGCTTGAAGAGTGCCGGTGGATATGAGAAAGTGACCAATTAAACAGAAAGCGAGTGCACGCTGAATCTGAGGGGTGAAAGTCAGAGTACCTTCGCTATCATGAGCCAAGAATGAGGTTGCTAACTTCATTAAGTCCACCATATGGTCCTTGACGAAGATCGTTGCGTCCCTTTGGGGAATGCCAAGAAAATCCGAGAAGGAAGCAAGGTAATCAGAACGAGGTGTAGGAAGGATGAATGGCCCTGCGGGTGAAACTCCAAATAAAGCACAGAATTCCTCCATGGTTGGGCATAATTCTTCATAATTGAATCGAAAGACATGGAGTTGAGGATCCCAGAAGTATGTAGCCGCAGTGAGAAGAGTCGTCTCGAGCCTCACATGCCTTATGGAGAGCAATGGTTCCAAGCCGAAGCGCTTAAACTCAGTTTTGTCTTTGGCAACCATGACTGCCAAAAACCCTCTTAAGAACCCATCCAAGGCTTCCATAATTATTGTCAATGAAAATAGGTGAGTTAGAAGGCTTCCCTCATGTGTTTTTATAGGGGAAGGGTCACAAATTCGAGTCCTAAAGGGAGTAGAACCGTCAAAATAGCGAAATTCCTGAAAAATCGCGAAAAAACGCGTAGACCTTGGGTAACCGTCCGGGGTTGGACGGTCAGCTGTCTAGGCCCAGATGGCTAACCGTCCGGGGCCAGATGGTCACCCGAGGCCTCCGCCTTGTTTTGCCTTGTTTTGCCCAGTTTTGACTATTTTCGCGTTCGGATGGCCTTTTTAGGCCATTTTCACTCCTATGAACTCACATTGACTCAAATTTTCATGAGAAAGGCACCATAACACCATCATGATAGATTCAAACAAGCACAACAAGTATCCATAGCAAGGGATAAGAAAACTGGTTTTAGGTGGCAATTACAAAACACAAGCATGAAAAGCAAAAAGATAGCCATTGTCTCATTGTTTCTACAAGCCCAACAAGAAAGTAAATGAACTCAGCGGCTCCCAGAGCTTCTTTTACGGCTCGGCCCAGCTCCGTCACAACCCCCACGAGGTGCTCTAGGAGGGCGCATTGCTGGTGGTGGCTGCATATACAAAATCCATTGCAAAGAAGTCAAGTATGAGAATAGGGTTGGTTGAAAACCACAAATGGGAACTTTAAAATGGGTTGAACACTTACCATGACATCCAAACGAGCTTTCGCCATAGATTTGGCTAAGCTCATCCTCACAAGGTCACGTCTCAAGCCCTCACTATGGTCGATGAACTCTTGGGCATACGCCGCAGGCACCTAGGATAATCAATAAGGATAAAATTGAAGGTAATGTTCAAAGAAAGAAAGAAATACCCATAAAGAGAACTCACCTGTTCTCGATTTGGGTCGATCCTAGGGGATTCATCAAATGCAGGATGGGTGATGGCGATCTTGACAAAGTTTGACCCACAGCACAAATCAATGAACTAATTAGGCTGAGGCAAGGGTAGTGACCTATCCCCCTCCATCTCATCATCCTCAGAGCCAGGAACCACTCCTGAGCCCACTGTTAAGCTATGCCCTCGTGCTCGTCGACCCTGCAAGTGTTCACCTATTAAATAGAGTCTCTATCAAAAGAAAAGGCTAGGAGAATGTTAAAGACTTACCCCCTGAGGAGGAAGGCCTGTCACCCTGGGCCTCATCAGATATTGGAAACAGAAAGTGTCATATGCAATGTCAGGAGAATTGAACTCCTCTGCATCCCAGCCTCTCAAGGCATCCCACAACTCCTCCCCCTCTATCAAGTTAGCATGCCTCATGTTAAGCGGTGGTGGCATTGGAGCCATGGCTGCGTTCACATCACCCATGACTTGTCGTAAGACACGCTCCCCTAGGTACCAGTACCTACCCACGGGGCCTTCCAAGAGCACCCTCTTGCCTAGTCAACATCAAGCTAGGAATGCATCGCTTGGGTAGCATTGGTACCCATATCTTCCATGGATTCCATTTAATCTGTTCAAAAATCCAAAATGAGAAATTGGGAGTAAAAAGAAAAGGAAAAGAATAAGGAAAGAATTTCACCATATCAGCAGTGAGGCTTGCTAGGTGAGCTCTAGCAAAGGCGTAATCATGATGATTCGCTGCCCGGATGGACACATAACTAGGGGAGTAATTCTTGAGGGTAGGCCATTCGATGGTTTCCTCAGTAAGGGATGGGCGACATAGGTTGAGGTACTCATAGCACCAAACCTGTCAAAAATTGAGAAAAGAGTAAAAAAGAAAAGGTAATATAAGAAAAAAAAAGAAAAAAAAAAGAAAGGGAAGTAGCATTACCTCCCAAACAAAGGGCATCCCGCCGAAGTCCTTGGTCACACCGCGTGACATGTCACACATTGTGCGATACATGGTGGCTAGAGTAGCCCCTCCCCAGTTGAATTTCCTAATCTTGTCAACATCCTCCATGCTTGCAAGAAGACCCAAAGGGGCTAGGTCGCCCGTCCCGGCAAAGAATGTGCATGAGATCATGTACAGAAGAAATGCCCTTGTAATACAATTGGGGCTCGCACCCTCGCTCTCCCTTTGTTTGGCAAACTTGTTGAAAAGCCAAGTGTGGCGCACGGCTTTCTTGATTACCTCAACTTCCATCCCAAGGTAAGCTAGGAGATAACCTCATCCGGGTGAGCCTCTTCATAGAACTCCAGGCTTTTGCCCTTAATGCTCAAGCCCGTGATCATGGTGAAATCCTTGGGGGTTAGTGTCATCTCCCCAAAGCCAAAATGGAATGTATTGGTGGTGTCCCACTGTGAACCCACGAAAAAGAAAACGCGGAGCCTACAAGGGTTTGGCAAAAATATAAGGGGTTTAAAGACAACAAATAAAAAGGGAGTCGCCACCTCATTTTTTAGGGAAAAGAGGAAAACCACAAAAATGTTTTATTTTCAAAACCACATGACTCCATTGAAGGAAAAGCAAAGTCTTTGAAACCAGAAAATTGGATTCGGGGGCTAAGTTACGACGTGGGAAGGTTCTGGACAAAAGCCCATAGGCACCCACATCGCCCGAGTTGGTCTCTTAATTCAATTGGGCTAACTTAAGATCTTTTCCACTCAAATATCATCATATATCATCACAAGGCAGCATGCATATCATATATTTCATCCAATCATCTCATGCATAATCACTCAAATAAAACAAAACAGAAAAAAGAAGAAAAGAAAAGAAAAACCTAGGATACTTGGATCCTAGAACGGACTTGAGCCTCACGAAGAGCGCCTACGTACCATGCAGCGAAATACATGGATCAAAGTCCACGTAGTTCGAAAAGAATAGGGTTACAACCTAATACAAACCTATGGTAAAAACCCTAGGTTTCCTCATTTGAAAATACATTGATTTAATCCAAAACTGAAAACTTCCATAAGAGGAAAACCTTGATAAAAACCAGAATTTTATATTGAAGGAAACCTTTGATTATTACCATAAGCTTGTATTAAGAAGTAACCCTAAGAGGGAGAAGAGAAAAGAAAGAAAAAGAAAGGTGAATTGGGGCACCTTCAAACCCTACTTACCTGAGCGGCACAAGCTCCAAACATTAGCCATTTCAGACCATAGCAGCCCTATTTGCAATAGGACAAGCATTGTACCTGTTTGCACCCTTACAAGTGCACATAATCATGCAAAGAAAGCAAAATACTAATCTGGACAGAACCTTGACAAGACCTAAAATCATCCATTAATCATGCAAACAACAAGAATAATGAATAACTAAAGACTCTAACTCAATCCTACATGCAATGACTCGACTAACATGCATAAAAACCTATGAAAGACACACTAACAAGCATGGGAGACTCCAATAACATCAATAAACATGATAACAAAGCATATTCTAATAAAAAAGATGATATTTCATATAAAATATGAAAATAGGCCTCCCTACGGCGAGCTTTCTTAAGCGAAACTATCCTAAGATAATTTCACGTAAAAAAGTCGTTATGGGTAGGTGCAATCAGCATATCCTACGTAAAATATATACCCTAGAACACAACAGAAAAGATTTCATGCTTAAACACATCACAGAAGACTCTCATGCAAAACCTCACTCAACGAAAAGGATAATTATCCTTAGAAAAGGATAATGTCTCCAAAAACCCTATAAAATATACTATATGAATGCAAACCTAGCATGATTCAACTATATGCAGTATATATAGAATGACTATGATGATCAACAGCTCAAAAAGCTAAGCTAAGCATGCTGTATAAGACCTATGCGATTTCAGGGTTACCGAAACCCTAATCTCACAAATATGCATAAAAACCTACTAAATGACTCTAAGACATGCTCAAATTATCATGAATATCATTCATATAGCATATATTGACTAACAAGAACATCAACTCATGACAATAATTACAGCAACCTAAACATGTGGACTATGCATGATTTAAGGAGGTAGAAAGAGTAATACTTTCAAATCCCTAGCAAATCAGGGATTATCAAGCATATAAAGCCATGAACTATCCTAAAATCATTCATATAATATCACATAAACATTGAATTCCATCCATAAGAAAAACAATTGCATGCACCATAGCTATCTTAGAAGAAGAAGAAGAAAGAGAAGAAGGAGAAGCAGAAATTCATATTCAGCATTAAAGGGGTAGGCTTACCTCTTGTAGACTCTTCCTTGTCTTCAAACCTCTCGTTTCCTTGCTTGCTTGGGGTTGAAGAGCCTCCTCTTGAAGTCCTTCTAGCTCTCCAAACTCGTAGCTCCCTCTCTCTCTAAGTGTAAAGTGCAATTAACCTCCCCTATGTGCTGAATATCATGTCCTTTATATAGAGAACTGACCCTCCAAACCAATGGTTAGGATTAATTCATTAAATAATGATCCTAGGGCTATTAGAGACTCTCTTGGTGCTCAAACAACTCAAACCTACACACTCCTAAGCTCAGACAAGTTGTTTTGGCGGAGGAAACCGTCAAAAGAGGGAAAGAAGAGTCAGAGTTTGACTCAAAGAAGGATTCCTCGGGTGACCAACTAGGCCTGGACGGTTAGCCGTCTGGGCCTAGACGGCTGACCGTCCAGCCCTGGACGGTTACCCGAGGGTCCTCTATTTCCGCTTCGGTTTTGACTTCCATTTGCTTCAGAAGTCCTAAAATCTTCAAATTAAGTCCGATTTTGACGAAATAAAAGCCAAAAGGACCGTGTTTCGAAGGGGAACACATTTTTAAGTATTTTAGGACAAAAATCCTCAACCATGGGTGCATGGTTCAGTTTTACAAAGGTGGTTAACCATGGTGCTTCACCGTCGCTAAGCTGGGTTTGTACACAAGGTCGAACCAAATGCTTTCCCAATCGAAAATTGATCTTTCTAAACATGTTTAGGACATAAATAAAGCCCAATTGAAGTTAAATGAGAGAAAATTGATTGGGTCTTGTGAGTCAATTTGAGCAAACCAAGAAAGGGTCTTTTAGCCAACCCGAACCATTACGAGCCGAATTGATCTTAAACCATTAATTCATGAAATTGAACCTATATATGGACTCTATATAACCATATGAACTTGATGGGATGACTCGGGATTCATTCCAAGGTCAAATGGAAAATATACGGCTTAAAAGACGATTATGCCCTTAAAGTCGCAAAAGTTCTTATTGACTATCGAGATGAACTCCAAATCACTTCAAAATTCATACACATGATATTCAATGCCATAGAAACTCAATGCAAAAGACTAGACTCAAAAAGGACTCAAAATCCTACATGAAATGATGTGTCCTAGCTAAGGTGACAAAAATGGGGTGTGACACCCACCATAGCTTAGACAAGGCTAGCAAAGCTTGCCTATCACATTGGTCATTCCACAAAGAGTCTAGGAATGGACCTAAAACCGGCTTTTTCGACATGGCCCTTGGCAATGGGTTGGAAGTTTTCCATGTTCTGCCACCATTCAATGAGTCCTTTGATGGAGGACCTAGTGCGCATGTCCTGAAAGTTGGGCTATAGCCTATTGAAAACACCTTGAGAGTTAGTTGAAAGAACATGGAAATAATAAACCTACACTAGCAATTGGTTTTAAATTGTTTTCTAAAAGATGTCAAAAAGTTGTTTTTATTCATGAAATGAATTGCTAATGTATGTTTATGAGTTTGCTTGTTCATATGCCTTAATTTGGCAAGGATTGAACACTTTTTTATCACTTGGGCATTTTATCGAACACTTGGTGGGTGACACCTCCCAAGCCTTGAAACAAAAGAATTTTGTATGGTCAATCCTTGCTAAATCATAGCATATTACTCACTTGAATGTTTACTTGTTGATATACATTGATTTGGTAAAGATTGAACATCTTTATTTCATTTGAACATTTTATCGAACACTTGGCGGGTGCCATTTTTCAAGCTTTCAAATGAAAAGAATTTGTGTGTTCAATCCTTGCCAAATCAAGGGATATCACTCAACAACCCAAGGGGTGTTCAAAAGAAGTAGAAGGGAATGCAATTTCATCAAAAGAATTGAAAGATTTAAAAGAAAAGTGTTAAGTTGGGTAAACTTACTTCTTAGTTGGGAATGGAGGAATGAGAGATGCTTGTCGGGTTCAAGCAACACCCTATCTTGTGGAGTATTATAGAGTGGTGCCTTGTACTTGCTTTTGACCCCATAGAATGGATACTTGGTGCTTGAGTCCTTGCTTGATGACATTCTTGATGATGGAGTTGGGTTTGTGAAAAATGGGTTTGATTTGGTTTGATTTCCAAAGATGAGGAGAATTGGTTGTTTTGATTGTTAAATGGGCTTGATTTGTTGTTGTTTGATGTGCATTTGATGTTTGGATTGAATGTCTTTGAAGTAGGAATGAGATAATGAGAGTTGGAGAAGATAGGATGTGAGTTTAGGGAGAGAAACTCTCTAATTTTCGAATGGGAGAATGTGGGAATGAGTGGGCAAGAGTTGGGTTTTATAAACCCAGATTTTTTCCTTGATGGGCTCGGGTAATCGTCCCCCCTTGGACGGTCAGCCGTCTTGCCCTGGACGGTTGACCATCTGAGGGCAGATGGTCACCCTAGCCCACTTTACCCGTTTGCCCTGTCTCGCGCGCTTGCGACCTCTAAACTTCTCCAAATAGACTTCTTGTGCAATCCTTGAGTCATGGGATGAATATATCCCTCAAGTTTATCAAGTTTCAATGAAATTTTTGAATCTTGGGTGATTGTATTGCCCGCATAACGAGGAATTGTAATAGCCATGATAAATGGTTTTCTCATGAAATGAGCTTGGTGTTGAATAGATTGACTTGCAAGTCTTGGAAGTCAATTCTCTAGGAGATGATAGTGATATCATATCATGTGATAAAGATAATTTCACATGAAATGACTTGATGATCATGTGATAAAGATAACTTCACATGAAATGATGATTCATGAGCTATGCTAGTTACGAAGTAACTTGCTATCTTTGTGAAGAGGGTATGAAATGCACCTTGTTTCTCAATCAATTGACCTTCAAATCAATGTTATATCATGTGATAAAGATAATTTCACATGAAATGACATGAAATAAGCTTGATTTTCAATCAATTTACTTTCAATTCAATGTCATTTCATGTGATAAAGATAATTTCACATGAAATGACTTGATGATCATGTGATAAAGATAACTTCACATGAAATGATGATTCATGAGCTATGCTAGTTACGAAGTAACTTGCTATCTTTGTGAAGAGGGTATGAAATGCACCTTGTTTCTCAATCAATTGACCTTCAAATCAATGTTATATCATGTGATAAAGATAATTTCACATGAAATGACATGAAATAAGCTTGATTTTCAATCAATTAACTTTCAATTCAATGTCATTTCATGTGATAAAGATAATTTCACATGAAATGATAAGAAATGAACTTGATTTTGAGTTGAATGACTCCCAGTACACTGTCATTCCATATGATAAGGATAATTTCACATGAAATGATGATTCATGAGTTATGAAATAACTCCCTGTCTTTGTTGTTTCCACAGAAAGTGGCATAATTTCACATGAAATGATGATTCAAGAGTTATGAAATAACTCCCCATATTTGTTATTTCCACTGAAAGTGGCATGAAATCGTGTGATAATGATAATTTCACATGAAATGATGAGTCATGAGTTATGAAATAACTCACTACCTTTGTTATCTCCAGTGAGACTGGCATGAAATGCCCTTATTTTTGAATTGATGGACATTCAATTCAAATTCACATGAAATGATGACTTATGAGTTATGAAATAACTCGTTTTGAGAATCACCAATGAAATTGGTAGGATACCTTGTGATGCACTAGTGCAACTAGCTTTGCATCATGAGAAGACCATGTGGATATCACTAATGCAATTAGTGCATGGTAAAGGCATTTGCATGAGCGCACCAACGAAGTTGGCATGCATAAAAATGCATTCAATTCTTTGCTTCGATGAAATCGTCGCATGCTTGGATATGACAAAGTCTATCCTTATGGTTCCATTTGAGTTTGTTGGTATTAATGAGATTAATCCATCAAGCAAAAATGAGTTGTTATATCACTAATGCAATTAGTGGAGGCATTTGCATGAGCGCACCAACGAAGTTGGCATGCATAGAAATGCAATCTATTCTTTGCTTCGATGAAATCGTCGCATGCTTGGATATGACGAAGTCTATCCTTTTGGTTCCATTTGAGTTTGTTGGTATTAATGAGATTAATCCATCAAACAAAAATGGGTTGTTCTTTGATCATTGGCTCGCAAGTGAAACTTGTTCACCAATGAGGGGCTTCTATCACACCCCATTTTTGTCACCTTAGCTAGGATATATCATTTCATGTAGGATTTTGAGTCCTTTTTGAGTCTAGTCTTTTGCATTGAGTTTCTATGGCATTGAATATCATGAGTATGAATTTTGAAGTGATTTGGAGTTCATCTCGATAGTCAATAAGAACTTTTGCGACTTTAAGGGCATAATCGTCTTTTAAGCCGTATATTTTCCATTTGACCTTGGAATGAATCCCGAGTCATCCCATTAAGTTCATATGGTTATATAGAGTCCATATATAGGTTCAATTTCATGAATTAATGGTTTAAGATCAATTCGGCTCGTAATGGTTTCGGGTTAGCTAAAAGACCCTTTCTTGGTTTGCTCAAATTGACTCATAAGACCCAATCAATTTTCTCTCATTTAACTTCAATTGGGCTTTATTATGTCCTAAATATGTTTAGAAAGATCGAATTTCGATTGGGAAAGCATTTGGTTCGACCTTGTGTACAAACCCAGCTTAGCGACGGTGAGGTACCATGGTTAACCACCTTTGTAAAACCTAACCATGCACCCATGGCTAAGGATTTTTGTCCTAAAATGCTTAAAAATGTGTTCCCCTTCGAAACACGGTCGTTTTGGCTTTTATTTCATCAAAATCAGACTTAATTTGAAGATTTTATGACTTCTGAAGCAAGTAGAAGTCAAAACCAGAGTGAAAATAGGAGGGCCTCGGGTAACCGTCCGGGGCTGGACGGTCAGCCGTCTAGGCCCAGACGGCTAACCGTCCAGGTCTAGATGGTCACTCGAGAGACTCGTACTTCAAGTCAACTTCTAACTCTTCTCTCCCTCTTTTGATGGTTTCTTCCGCCAAAACAACTTGTCTGAGCTTAGGAGTGTGTAAGTTTGAGTTGTTTGAGCACCAAGAGAGTCTCTAATAGCCCTAGGATCATTATTTAATGAATTAATCTTAGCCATTGGTTTAGGAGGTTAGTTCTCTATATAAAGGACATGATATTCAGCACATAGGAGGAGGTTAATTGCACTTTACACATAGAGAGAGAGGGAGCTACGAGTTTGGAGAATTAGAAGGACATCAAGAGGAGGCTCTTCAACCCCAAGCAAGCAAGGAAACAAGAGGTTTGAAGACAAGGAAGAGTCTACAAGAGGTAAGCATGTCCCTTTAATGCTGAACATGAAGTTTCTGCTTCTTCTTCTTCTTCTTCTTCTTCTTCTTCTTCTAGGATAGTTATGGTGCATGAAGTTGCTCTTCTTATGGATTGAATTCAATGTTTATGTGATGTTATATGAATGATTTTGAGGTGGTTTATGGCTTTATATGTTTGATAATCCCTGGTTTACCAAGGATTTGATTGCCTTATTCGTTCTATCCTCTTAAATCATGCATAGTTCACATGTTTAGGTTGCTATGATTGTTACCATGAATTGATGCTCCTGTTAGTTAATATATGTTATATGAATGATATTCATGATAATTTGAGCATGTGTTAGAGTTGTTTCATAGGTCGTAATGCATGATTGTGAAATTAGGGTTTTGATAACCCTGAATTCGCACAAGTTTTATACAGCATGCTTAGCTTAGTTTTTTGAGTAGTTTCTCATCATAGTCATTCTATATATGCTGCATATAGTTGAATCATGCTAGGTTTGCATTCATATAGTATGTTTTATAGGTTTTTTGGAGACATTATCTTTTTTTAAGGATAATTATCCTTTTCGTTGAGTGAGGTTTTGCATGAGAGTCTTCTGTGATGTGTTTAAGCATGAAATCTCTTCTGTTGTGTTCTAGGGTATATATTTTACGTAGGATATGTTGATTGCACCTCCCCATAATGACTTTTTTATGTGAAATTATCTTAGGATAGTTTTGCTTAAGAAAGCTCGCCGTAGGGAGGCCTATTTTCATATTTTACATAAAATATCATCTTTTTGGTTAGAATGTGCTTTGTTATCATGTTTGTTGATATTATTGGAGTCTCTTATGTTTGTTAGTGTGTCTTTGGTAGGTTTTTATGCATGTTAGTCGAGTCATTGCATGTAGGATTGAGTTAAGTCCTTAGTTATTCATTATTCTTGTTGTTTGCATGATAAATGGATAATTTTAGGCCTTGTCATGGTTCTGTCCAGATTAGTATTTTGCTTTCTTTGCATGATTGTGTGCACTTGTAAGGGTGCAAACAGGTACAAAGCTTGTCCTATTACAAATAGGGCTGCTATGGTCTGAAATGGCTAATGTTTGGAGCTTTTGCGCTCAGGTAAGTAGGGTTTGAAGGTGCCCCAATTCACCTTTCTTTTTCTTTCCTTTCTTTTCTCCCTCCTAGGGTTACTTCTTAATATGGACATATGGTGTTTATCAAAGGTTTCCTTCAATAATAAATTCTGGTTTTTATCAAAGTTTTCCTCTTGTGGAAGTTTTCAGTTTTGGATTAAATCAACACATTTTCAAATAAGGAAACCTAGGGTTTTTACCATAGGTTTGTATTAGGTTGTAACCTTATTCTTTTCGAACTACGTGGACTTTGATCCATGTATTTCGCTGCATGGTACGTAGGCGCTCTTCGTGAGGCTCAAGTCTGTTCTAGAATCCAAGTATCTTAGGCTTTTTTTCTTTTGTTTTATTTGAGTGATTGTGCATGGATGTTTGGATGGAACATATGATATGTATGCTGCCTTGTGAAGATATATGATGATATTTGAGTGGAAAAGATATTAAGTTAGCCCAATTAAATTAAGAGACCAACTCGGGCGATGTGGGTGCCTATGGGCTTTTGCCCAGAACCTTCCCACGTCGTAACATAGCCCCCGAATCCAATTTTCTGGTTTCAAAGACTTTGCTCTTCCTTTAATGGAGTCATGTGGTTTTGAAAATAAAACATTTTTGTGGTTTTCCTCTTTTCCCTAAGAAATGAGGTGGCGACTCCTTTTTTTTTGTTTGTTGTCTTTCACCCATATATACTAATCTTCTTTCTGCTAAATCCTTGTGGGCTGTTTTCCAGGGTTCACACCCCGAAATTGGGCCCACAAGGATTGAAAAGAAAATAGAGGGTTTAAAAAATAAAAAGGAAGGAATCGCTACCTTATTTTTTAAAGGAAACAAGGAAAACCCTAAAAATAGTTTTGTTTTAGGAAAACAATTTGAATGACTCCATATTTAAAAAGGAAAGGCAAAAACAACAAGTCTTTTGGAAACCAAAGAAAACTGGGGATTCAGAGGCTAAGTTATGACAGTGGGAAGATTCTAAGCAAAGCCTATAGGCATCCATGTCACCCTTTCGGTATCTCGGTTTATTTGGGCTAAATTAAGATCTTTTCAGCACAAAATCAATAAATATCATCACAAGGCAGCATGCATATCATATATTCCATCCAATCATCCATGCATAATAAGTAAGATAAAACAGAAAATAAAGAAAAAAGAAAAGAAACCTAGGATACTTGGATCCTAGAACAGACTTGAGCCTCACGAAGAGTGCCTACGTACCGATGCAATGTGTGAACCCCGGAAATTGGGCCCACGAGGGATTGAAAAGAAAGTGGGTTTGAAAAAGAAAAAGGAAAGGAGTCGCCACCTTATTTTTTAAAGGAAACAAGGAAAACCCTAAAAATAGTTTGTTTTAGGAAAACAATTTGAATGACTCCATAAAAAAGGAAAGGCAAAAACCAATCTTTTGAAAACCAAAGAAATCGGGGATTCGGAGGCTAAGTTATGACATGGGAAGGTTCTAGGCAAAGCCTATAGGCACCCATGTCACCCTTTCGGTCTCTCAGTTCATTTGGGCTAAATTAAAGTCTTTCCATACAAAAATCAGCAAGTATATCATCACAAGAATTGCATGCATATCATATATTTCATTCATCCATCCATGCATAATAAGCAAAAAAAAACAGAAAATAAAAAGAAGAAAAGAAAACATAAATAAACCTAGGATGCTTGGATCCTAGAACGGACTTGAGCCTCACGAAGAGCGCCTACGTACCATGCAACGAAATACATGGATCAAAGTCCACGTAGTTCGATTAGAATTAGGGTTAAGACCTAATATAAACCTATGGTTAAAATCCTAGGTTTCCTTATTTGATCAAAAGAGTTGAATTTGATAGAAAGTTTGATTTTAGGAAAGAAATCCACAAAATGGAAACTTTAATAAAAACCAGAATTTTGTTGGTTAAGGAAACCTCTAATTAAACCATAGGACTTGTATTAAAAATTAACCCTAGATAGGGAGAAGAGAATGAGTTAAGAAGAAAGGTGAATTGGGGCACCTTCACACCCACTTACCTGAGCGCAATTAGCTCCAAGCATTTAGCCATTTCAGACATAAGCAGCCCTATTTGCCATAGGACAAATACCACACCTATTTGCACCCTTACAAGTGCTCAAAACCATGCAAAAACACTAACATGCAAATCTGGACAGAATAGTATTATGGCCTAAAAATCATCCACTAAGCATGCTAACAGCAACACAGCGAACAATAATAAGTCCTAACATATTCCTAGAACCATATCATGCATAAAAACCCTAAAACATACTAACATGCATGCAAAACTATCATGTTTACTCCATATGAAAAACATATACAGCAAACACGAAGAAAAACCAAATAAAAAAGTCTACTTTATCATGCTATATGAAAACAAACACGAAACAATGACTCTAAAACCCTAAACTCACAAATATGCTTAAAAACATACAAAACATACTTTAATCATGCTAAAACCAAACTAAACAGAAATTAAATCATGCATATTAACTAACTAAAGCAATATAACATGATGAAAATCCTAACTCTAACATGCAATGACACTAATCCTAGCACAAGGACAAACAGGAGCACAAGAATCACAACTATGCATTAAAAACCTAAAGGACAGCCCTAAAGCATGCTAATTAGTAGATACAAAATAGATATTCCATGTATATTAACTAGCTAGAGTGTTAATACATGATAAAAAAGTCACCTTTAACATGCAATAAGCCTAACCCATATGAGAACCTAGTTTAAGCTTGAATAGAGAAGGAGAATACCTTAGGAAGTGGCTCCCCTTGTGTTTGTAATTGTTCGTGGCTCCTCAGGTCTTTAGAGTGAATCAAACCAACACGAATCCTCCTCTTTGTCAAAGTGGTATCACAGCAAAGAGATCAAAACTCACTCAACTTTGAAAAGAAATAGAAAACAAAAAGAGAACAAGAGAAAAGAAAAAGTGATTCTCATCACTTTGCAGCAGCAGCAACTTCAATCGTGTTTTTGGGTATGAAAACGTTGGATTTGGACAAAGCTTGTGAAATACAAAGTTGTAGAGAATTGAATTATATTTCTAACAAGACCAATTTCATCAAATTCTGACTTCGGATGAAAAGGTTATGATTAAAATACGACTGCTGGTTTTCAGAAAATCTGCTGCTGAATTATGACGAATTTCACTCCCTCCAAACCCTCTTCTCTTCTCCCTTGTTTAAAGACATTAAGAGAGTATTTATAGCTGAAATCTGGAGTTTCCGTTTCCTTCCTGGACTAGCTTTTTTTGGAGAATAATCAAAAGGTATTTTATAATGATAAAAGACTTCTAATCTGAATAGGAAAAGGAAATTGTCTTTTATAAAAATTGGGAGACTGACCGCTAACACGCATGCACATGTATCGTATGTGCGTACACACACTCATCACATACAATACACGTGTTAGTGTCATGATAAAAATGGCTAATTTAATAAAATAATTTTCTTTTCATTTTAACCAAAAATCTCATGCTGTGATTCGCACTAATTCTTCAAGGATAATCCGTAAATAACCACACTAAACTCATCATCAGGGCCACGGGACTTAAGATGAACTTCATGAAACACTTTTGAGGGTAAAATGATGACTAATGAAAGTCAATTTGAAAAGATTTGGTTGGTAATTGTGAGTCAATTAGAGCTAACCCAAGGAAGGGTTAATTAATCAACTTGAACTACATCGAGCCATTTTAATCCCGAGCCATTGACTTACCAAATTGACACTAAAAATACCTCTTATGCATCCATATGAACTCCAATTGACAATTTGGAGATCATTCCAAGGTCAAATGAAAAGTTTGGGACTTAAAAGACGATTATGCCCCTCAAGTCACAAAAGCTCTTATTATTCCTCAAGATCAACTCCAATTTGAACCAAAATTCATACCCATTGTCCTTGTGACTCTAGAAACCTAATGCAAGTGACTAGACTCAAAAACAAAATAAAAACATGCATGAAATGATGAGCCCTAGCAAGGTGGTGCAAAAATGGGGTGTGACACAATGAAATACATGGATCAAAGTCCATGTAGTTCAAATAAAATAGGTTTAAATCCTAATATAAACCTATGGTAAAAACCCTAGGTTTCCTTATTTGAAAGTGAATTGAATAAACCAAGTTTGAATTTAGAGAGATTTCCACAAAGTGGAAACTTTGATAAAAAAACAGAATTTTATTGGTTAAGGAAACCCTTGATTAAGACCATAAATTCATATTAAAATTAACCCTAAAGAGGGAGAAAGGAAAGAGTTAGGAAGAGAGGTGAATTGGGGTACCTTCACACCCACTTATCTTGAGCGCAATAGCTCCAAGCTTTAGCAATTTCAAACAATGGCAGCCCTATTTGCATTAGGACAATTACCGCACCTATTTGCACCCTTACACTGTGCTCAAAACCATGCAAACACAATGATATATAAATCTAGACAGAATAGTATTATGGCCTAAAATCATCCACTAAACATGCTAACAGCAAAAACAGCGAACAAATATAAGCTCTAATGCAATCCTAATACCATATTATGCATAAAGACCCTAGAATGCACTATATGAATGCAAGAAATATCATAGTTATTCTATATGTAAAACATATACAGCAACTATGAAGAAAAATCAATAAAAAAGCTTAAACTAACATGCTGTATGAAACTAACCTAAAACAAGGACACTAAAAACCCTAAACTCACAAACATGCTTGAAAACACACAAAACAAACTCTAAACATGCTAAAATAATATCAAATAGAACTTAAATCATGCATATTAACTAACTAAAGCAATAGAACATGATAAAAATCCTATCTTTAACATGCAATAACGCTATTCTAAAATAAGGACAACAGAAGCGCTAGAATCACAACTATGTTTTAAATCCTATGAAACAGTCCTAAAGCATGCTAAACCCATCATAAACAGCAGGTATTTCATGTATATTAACTAGCTAAAGTATTAATACATGATAAAAAAGCTATCTTTAACATGCAATAAGCCTATTCTATATGAAACCCTAGTTTAAGCTTGAATAGAAGGGAAGAATACCTTAGGAAAGCTTCCTTGCTGCTGTAGAGACTCTCCTCTTGGCTTGTGGATGACTTGAATCAATGTTCTTCAAGGCTACAGCAGGACTTCTAGCTCTCCTTCAAGTCTCTCTCTCTTATTCTCTCTCAAACACTCAGGTTTTAATGCATAAAGTCACTCCCTTGTGCTGAAGCATAGGGGGTATTTATAGATTTCAATTAGGATTAACCAATGGCTGGGATTAAAATCCAAAGAATTAATCTAAAGGCTATTAGAGACCCCCTTGGGGCTTAAGTAACTCAGCAGTTACCAAAAATTAGAAGGAAACACCTCCAAAAGAACCCTTGTACATCAAAATTGGAAGGAGTTCGCTTCAGCAAGGAGCTAGAGAGCCAATAGGAAAGTGCTCTCAGGTAACCACCTAGGGCCTGGGCGGCTAGCCGCCTGGGGCTGGGTGGTCACCTGAGCCCACTTCAGATTTTTGGTTTTTTTGGACTCCTTCTCCTTCTAGAAGTGTTTCAAGGGTCAAATGAACTCCGATTTTGATGAAACAAAAGCCAAAACGACCGTGTTTTGATGAGGAATACATTTTTGAACATTTTGGAGGTGAAAACCACTAACCATGGGGGCATGGTTAGGTTTGAAAAAGGCGGTTAACTGCTACGCTCTACCTTTGCTAAGCATAGGCATGCACATAGGATCAAACCAAGTGCTTTCCATATCAAATTTAAACTTTCTAAAACACTTTTAAAGATAAAATGATGACTAATTAAAGTCGATTTGAAAAGATTTGATTGGTAATTGTGAGTCAATTTAAGCTAACCCAAGGAAGGGTCAATTAACCAACTAGGAATATACTTTTGAAATGGAGAAATATATTCAGGTCACGAATATATTTAACCAAGTAATTGACAAAGATTGAGAAGTATACTCAAGTGATGAGTATACTTTTGAAATGGAGAAATATATTCAAGTGATGAATATATTTAACCAAGTGATTGATAAAAAAGTCTGAGAAGTATACTCAAGTGATGAGTATACTTTTGAAATGGAGAAATATATTCAAGTGATGAGTATATTTAACCAAGTGATTGAAAGAGACTGAGAAGTATACTTAAGTGATGAGTATACTTTTGAAATGGAGAAATATATTCAAGTGATGAATACATTTAACCAAGTAAGTGACAATGATCTGAGAAGTATGTTCAAGTGATGAACATACTTTTGAAATAGAAAAATATATTCAAGTGATGAATATATTTAACCAAGTAAGTGACAATGAGCTGAGAAGTATGTTCAAGTGATGAACATACTTTTGAAATTGAGAAATATATTCAAGTAATGAGTATATTTAACCAAGTAAGTGACAATGAGCTGAGAAGTATATTCAAGTGATGAATATACTTTTGAAATGGAGAAATATATTCAAGTAATGAATATATTTAGCCAAGTAGGGTAGAGAATGAGGATTTGCAACTAGGAAGCATATTCAAAGGGTGAATATACTTTTGAAATGGAAGAATATGTCCAAGTGATGAATATATTCAACCAAGTGGGATGGAAAATCAAGATTTGAAATGAGAATGTATAATCAATTTATCAAGATTGAACAAGCATGGTGTAAGGGGAAAGTGCCTTAACACATTATCACTTGAGTTGGCATGGCACAGGGGAAATATATTAAACCCTTTTGAACATAAAATCAATTCAAGGAATTGATTTCAATATGAAATATGTTTGATTTTAAGCTCAAAAAGTGTTGAACATCTCATTTGGAAGAAGGTTTAATCACGCGCTAAGGCGAGACAAAGCGAGGAACAAAGCCAAAACAAAGTGGCTTGGGTAACCACCAGGCCTCGAGAGGCTAGCCGCCCAGGCCTTGGTGGCTAGCCGCCCAAGGCTTGGGTGGTTACCCGAGCCAAATGCTGAAAAATTCTGGGTTTTAAATACATGGGGGCACTATTCATACCCCCCATTCAACCCAACCCGAAAATTGGGAGTTTCTCTAGAAAGCTTACCCTATTTTGCAAAATCAAACCAACACCTAAAAGCATTCAAATCCACACTTCAAGAGGGATTCATACACATGAAATAACATCATTAACACCCAATTCCCATTAAAAACAATAATTTGTGGCACTTTGCAAATTAAAAACCTATTAAACCCATTTTTATTCAAAACAAGCTAGTTCATCCACTATGGATTCCAATGAAGCTCCCACTTCAGAGTATCCATTCCTTGATTCAAAGAGTAGATAAAAAGCTCCAAAATATGATGTTCCTCAAGGGAAATTGCTCCTAGAACCAAAGAATCATCTCTCATTTCTCCATTCCAAGCAAGAGGTAAGCTTACCCATTTTAAACTTTTCTTTGAAATTTTCATTTTTGTTAGTTGAAATGTATTCCCATGAACTTTCTATGAGTATTTCTAGCAATGTTTGCAATGCCCATTGATTTTGGCAAGGATTGGATGTGAAAAGAATTCAATTTCAAAGCTTGGTGAATAGTGCCCACCAAGTGTTTGATAAAATGCCCAAGTGATGAAAGTTCAATCCAATCTTTGTAAAATTGGTGTGTATTGCAAGACAAAATCATAGGCATTCATTTCTAATTGATTTTAGAAACAAAATCAAATATTTTCATGAACTTTGAAAAACAAAGTTTGCTATATTTTTGAAAAACCAATGTTTTCATGAACAAGGTTTGCTTATTTTTTCCTTAAAAAACCGCTTTGGAAAACAAAGTTTACTTATTATTTCCTTTGAAAAATCCATGTTTCCATGGTCTTGGAATGCATGGTTTACCAATGATCATGAGTTTGAAGAACAAAGCCAATGTTTTCATAAACTTTCAAAGTAAAGTTTACTTGTTCATGAACTAAAAACTTAGCTTTTGAAAAGCCAATTATCAATGTTTGCCCATAATTTTTACACTAACTAGATGAATAATTCTCTTGATTAGCCCAACTTCCAAGACCTACGCACAAGGTCTTCCATAAAGAACCTCATTAGGTGGTGGAAACACATGGAGTACACCCAACCTACTACAAGAGACATCATTAAAAGGCAGGTTTTAGTTGGTTCCTTGACTCTTTATGGAATGAACAATGGGACAGGCAAGCCCTGTTTACTTTAGCTGAGTTATGGTGGGATACCACCAACACCTTTTACTTTAGTTTTGGGGAGATGACCATGACTCCTAAAGATTTCTCAATCATCACCGGCTTAAGCCTCAAGGGAAAGAGGTTAGAATATTACGGGGATGCTAACACGGATGGTGACTATCTCCTGTCTATGTTGGGGATGGACATTAAGGCTAGCTCACGCGGTGTTAGGCGAACATGGCTATTTGAAAACTTTTCCAACTAAGAAGAAGGTACGGGAGTGAATCCTGAGTGCATGGCTAGGGCATTCCTGATTTACATGCTCTCTTGCATTCTCTTTGTTGGTGCCAATAACATGGCACAACTGGGCTATCTCGCTTGCATGGTGGATGTCCACAAGATTGGGAGGTACAACTGGGGAGGGGCAACATTAGCCACTATGTATAGATCTATTTTTGATACGTCCCAAGGGGTTTCCAAGAACTTTGGTGGGCTTCCATTTGTCTGGGAGGTAAATAAAAATGTTTAATTTTTAAGTTCCTCTCAAACTTGATTTGATTTTAATTGCTTTTCTTGAATTTTGATAGATATGGTACTATGAATATTTGGGACTATGCTGCCCCACACTAGATAATGAGATATAGGAGTGGCCTATACTCGGGAATTATGCTCCTAGCAAGATAGCTGTGCATGCCCCCAACAGGCATGACTATGCCCATGCAAGGGCATACTTGGCGAGTCTGAATGCCGACATGGTAATCCACCTTCCTCATTCTTTTCTTTCTTTCATTTTTATCTTGCCATTTTTATTATCTTGCTCATCATCTTTTTTTCAACTTCAACAGATAGAATAGAACCCATGGGGACTATGGGAAGCTAGGCTACCCAGGAGGTGTGTGTCCTACTTGGAACTGATTGGGAAGAGGGTACTCTTTGAGGGTCCCTCAGGGCAGTATTGGTACTTGGGAGAGCGTGTCCTTAGGCAAGTGAAAGGACATGTGGATGCCGCTCCTACCCCTGTCTTGCCTCCGATGAACATGAGGCACATAGACTCCTTGGATGGGGATGAGTTGATGGAGGCTCTAATTGGGTGGGATGCTGAGGAGTTCACCTCGCCTAATACTGACTATATGACCTTCTGCAATCAATTCTTGATGCGTCCTAGGGTCGTTGGCTTCCCACCTCAAGGGGTGAGTCTCTATCCCATTCTTTTTATTATTAATTTCTGCAAGCACTCCTCTTAGACAAATTATTTATTGCAGGGCCGATGAGCTTGTGGACATAGTTCCACAGTAGGGTCATCCACGGGCATAACTCATGGAGCTGATGATTGTGAGATGGAAGGAATTGCACAACCACCTCTCCCAGTTCTTGATTGGCAAGTGAACCTGTGCAATGGGTTGGAATTTATGAGGGCTGATATTACTTGCCCTGCTTTCAATGAAGTCCCCAAGATTGACTCGAGCTACGAGAATGTAAGCTCTAAGCCTTTGCCTTCCTTGAAACCTTTCTCATTATTTATTAACCATGTTCATTTTTTCAGGTTCCTCAAGAGTATGCACAAGAGTGCCTTGAACTTTGTGAAGGATTAAGGCGGGACCTTATCAGGATGAGTTTGGCAAACTCTGTGCTAGAAGGGCGGTTAAATCCCACTATAAGACATTCCCTTATTCATTCCAATCATAGGAATTAAAGACATAACCCTTTCTATTAATTGATTTTCTTTGCAACAGGTCTCCACACTTCGTCCACCACAACCAATGCCACCCTAAAGGATTCCTTATGCTGGTCGTGGTAGAGGCGAAGCAAGAAGGAAGAGAAGAACGACGAGAGATCATTAGCTTAGCTTAACTTCTTGCTTTGTAAACGAATGAAACATCTTTCTTTATGCTTTGTAACCTCTCTTTGAACATTTGCTTTGGTACTTTTATAAGACTTTTGAAATTCCATTGGGATGATTTACTCATATTTTTGTGCAAAAATAAGCTCAAAATAAGCTTCCTAAGGTCATACAACCATATAGGGTCAAAAACAAGCAAAACTGGGCAACATAGGAAAACGGCCTCGGGTGACCACCCAGGGTTGGGCGGCTAGCCGCCCTAGCCCAGGTGGCTAGCCGCCCAGGCCTAGGTGGTCACCCGAGCTCGAAGCGGAAATCCCACTTCAAATAGGAAACTCCCTATTTTGACGGGTTTTCTCCTTCTAGAACTCGGATTTGTGACCTTTTCCTATAAAAACACATCAAAGGGGTTCCTAAACCTACTTGTATTCTTTCATTAGAAATTATGGAGGCTCTAGAAAAATTTTTAGGAGGGTTTTTGAGAGTCATGAGTGCTAAAGCAAAATCTGAGTTTAAGTGCTTTGGCTTGGATCCATTGCTTTCCTTGAGGCATGTGAAGCCTGAAATGAACCTCCTAACTGTTGCTACATATTTTTGGGACCCCCAAATTCATGTGTTTCACTTCAACTATGAAGAACTGTGCCCAAACATGGAGGAATTCTACGCGTTGTATGGAGTTTCACTGGTAGGTCCTTTCATTCTCCCTATTCCTCGCCCAAACTTTCTTACTTCTTTCTCCAATTTTCTTGGGATTCACCAACAATATGTCTCTATATTTGTAAAGGACCACATGCTAGATTTGATGAAATTGGCAACCTCTTTTTTGGCCTATGATAGCAAAGGTATTCTGAAATTTACCTTTCCTATTAAGCACGTATTTGCCTTTTGCCTTATTGGTCGTTTCCTTATTTCAACTGGTACTCCATATGTTCCCATACAAATTGTGAGTTGATTCCTTTCCTTGCCAAGGGCCATAACTTGATTCCCATGATACTAGCTGAAACCCTGAACAGCTTGGATAAAACTCATGAGGACCCAAAAGTTCCTTTAGGAGGTAGCCCCATTCTGTTGCAGATGTGGTTGCTTGAAAGACTTAAATTCTTGTCACCCACTGTCATTACACCGTACAAGCCCCAGCATTATGGTCTTCACCGCATTGAACTGCCTGGGAGATTTTCATTGGGGGATTGGCTAGGTTACTTCCAAACCCTTTCATAGAGGAATATCAAGTGGTTTATTTTTATATGGGGCTGCAGTGAACAGGTGCTTCTGCGTACTTCTGGATGTGCCATGGTGAGACTTATAGGACTAAGGTCTACTTCCTTTTATTGGCCTTCAAGGGTTCTTCGTCAAATGGGTGCCATGCAAACCATACCCACTTCCTTGAAAGGTGACTATCCTGTAGTGCCTGCGGGTCTTTCTGTAGTGACTTGGGCGAAGGATCGATGGCCTAGCAAGCTGACACTAACCCAAGGTACGAATACTGATGGTCCATATATGATGAGCCCCGAGTACAAGGAATGGTTGAAGAATAATTTGGGCAAGAGAGAGGCTATCCGTAGAAAACGGATTTTTGGACTTATCATTAATAACGAACTTGGACCTTGCAGAGAAGATATTATGGAAGCAGTGATTGCAGCTTATGAACATGACTTAAGGAAGAAAAGAAGACTCGAAAGAGAAAAGAAGAAAGCTGAGGAACAGGCTGCAAAGAAACCCAAGAAGAATTGAAGACTCAATAGAATAGGATATTTATGGCATATTTATAGTTCTTTTACTTAATATCAATAAATTGTTATGTCAATTAATTTTAGTTTTGAATAAATTGCCAATAATAAATCAAATTTGGGATTTTGTTGTCTGATTTAGACCGCACCCAAGGTAACTTTATGGGTTGCCTACGTATCTCCATGATTTTTCATTTTTTTTTGGTTTTTTTTCTCTTTTTTTTTTTTTTTTTGAATGGAGAATCAGGTCTTACGTAGTTCTTATGCCTTAACTTTTGCCTAGGCCACCCTTACGGGTTTTCAACCTAGCAAGCCTCAAACATGATATTTCTTTAATTGATCTAAATTAGTTGGACGAGCGCACTCAATTCCATTTAAATCCATGAGGCGAACAGCCCCTGCTGGCAATATCTCTTTGATAATGTATGGTCCACCCCAACTTGGCTTGAATTTCCCTCGTGGATCGAATATTGGAGCTCTGATTTCTTTCAGCACTACATCCCCTTTCTTTAGACCCCGATCTTTGACATGCTTGTTGAATGCTTTGGTAACTCTCCGCTGATACCCCTGCACATGATACAGCGCCCTTAACCGCCTTTCGTCTAGTAAAGCTAACTCGTCATAACGGCTCTTAACCCAGTCCACCTTTGTTATCTGGCTCTCCACGGCAACCTTTAGAAAAGGAACTTCTAGTTCAACTGGCACCACGGCCTCTATTCCATAGACTAGAGAGTAAGGGGTAGCCTCTGTTAATGACCTTACTGACGTTTTGTAACCCCATAGAGCCAACGGTAACTTCTCATGCCAGTCTGTGTGCGTATCTGCAGTCTTCTGTAGTATCTTCTTGATATTCTTGTTAGCTGCTTCCACTGCTCCATTAGTTTGAGGACGGTATGGTGATGACAGATGGTGAACTATGCTATATCTCTGTAAGAGCTCATGGGTTTCTTTCTGAAAGTGCTGGCCATTGTCTAAGATAACTTCATGCGGTACCCAATATCGATAGATAATGCTGTGTTGTATGAACTGTGCTACCTTCTTGGAATTCAACGTCTTGAAGGATGCTGCCTCCACCCATTTAGTGAAATAATCAATGGCAACCAGGATGTATTCATACCCATTTAATGCCTTTGGCTTGATTTGTCAGATGATATCTATCCCCTATATTGCGAACGGCCAAAGTGATGACATACTTGTTAAAGGCATAGAAGGCAGATGCTGTCCACTAGCGAACAGTTGGCACTTATGGCACTTCTTAATATGCGCGTAGCAATCTCTTTCCATGGTAGACCAATAATAGCCTAGGCTTATGATTTTCTTAGCCAACATATAACCATTCATGTGCGGAGCTCCTATTCTTTCATGGATTTCTTTAATCAGATGTTCGGCTTCCTCCTCGGTGACACACAGCAGGTAGATCCCATCGTATGATCTTCGATATAGCTTTCCTCCACAAAGTATATAGTGACTTGCTAGCCATCTTAAGGTTTTTCTATCCGATACGAGATGCTCCTTCTGGGTATTCTCTCTCTTCAATGAACTTCTTTATGTCATGGAACCACGGATGGCCATCATTCAATTCCCTTTCTCGGATTGCACAATAATACACGAGTTTATCACGGCATTCTATCACCAATGGCTTCACGTTCCCTCCTTCAGGTATCTCCACCATGGATGCTAGGGTTGCCAAGGCATCGGTGAATTGGTTCTTATTCCTTGACAGGTAATTGAACTCTATCTCCGAGAACTCCTTGGTTAGAGCTTCCAGATAGGCATGGTATGGCAACAGCTTCTCATCTCGAGTTTTCCATTCCCCTTTTATCTGACAAATGATTAACGCCGAATCCCCGAACACTTCCAATTCTTTGATCCCCAACTCAAGCGCAGCTTCCAATGCCAGGATACAAGCTTCAGTAATGTTGTTGGTAGCTTCAAACCCTAACTTGACCGCTAACGGTGTAAATACCTCTTCAGGTGAAACCAACAGGACTCCTATCCCATAACCCTTCTTATTGGCTACCCCATCGAAGTATACTTTCCAAGTCTTCTTCCCGATTTCTAGCACATCCTCATCTGGAAACTGGTCATTAAATGGAGTGGATGATGACACAGGACAGTTGGCTAGGTAATCTGTGATGATGTTCCCTTGATAGACTTTTGATTTACATACTTAATGTAGAATTCGTTGAGGAGAATTGACCATCGAGCAGTTCTGTATGACAATACTGGCCCCTCTATCAAGTATTTCAATGGATCCATGCGACTTATCAAGAACACTTCGAAGGACATCATGTAGTGTCGGAGTTTTTGCATCACCCATACTAGTGCCACACAAGCCTTTTCAATTGCATTGTACTTCACTTCATAGTCTGTCATTTTCTTGCTTAGGTAGTAAATGGCATTCTCCTTTGTAGACCCTTCGAGATATTGGGCTAGCATAGCTCCCATCGCGGTTTGACCGTTAAGTATAACACAAGCGGTGCACCTTGCCATGGGGGAACTAAGATTGGAGGATTGCTCAAGTATCCCTTAATGGTCTCAAAGGCCTCTTGGCATTCTACTTTTGGTATACTTTTCTTAAGCAATTTGAAGATTGGTTCGCAAACCATGGTTAAGTTGGCAATGAATTGACTTATGTATTGAACTCTTCCCAGAAAACCCCGGATTTGCTTCTCAGTGCTAGGCGGCTCCATCTCCACAATGGCTTTTATCTTCCCTGGGTCCACTTCGATGCCTCTCTGAGTGATCATGAACCCTAACGACTTACCTGCGGTGACACCAAAAGCGCACTTTTATGGGTTTAGACGAAGATTGTACTTCTTTGCGCTCTAGGAATTTCTCTAGCGCCTTGAAATGCCTTTCCCTATCCACGGACTTCACGATCATATCATTGACATAAACCTCAACTTCTTTATATATCATATCATGCAATAAGGTCGTAGCTGCTCTTTGGTAAGTAGCCCCAGCATTTCTTAAGCCAAAAAGCATTACCTTGTAACAGTACGTCCCCCATTGCATGATAAAAGCTGTTTTCTCCATGTCTTGAGGCGCTATCTTTATTTATTATACTCGGAGAATCTGTCCATGAAGGAGAGGAGTGCATGTCCCACTGTACTGTCCACCAACACGTCGATATGGGGTAAAGGAAAGTCATCCTTAGGGCTCGTAGCATTGAGATCTCAAAAATCGACACACATCCTCACTTTCCCATCTTTTTTAGGCACAGGCACTATGTTCGACAACCATTCGGGATACTCCACAACTTGGAGGAAACTCGCGTCTAGTTGTTTAGTTATTTCTTCTTTTACTTTTAGAGCCCATTCAGGTTTTAATCGTTTGAGTTTATGCTTTACTAGCTTCTTTAGGGAATTGGTGGGGATATAGTGTTGCACGATATCGGGGTCAATGCCAGGCATGTCTTCATAAGACCATGCAAAATCCATAATGTTGGCTTTTAAGAGGGAGATCATTCTTTCTTTTTCAACGGGGGAGAGGGTTTTCCCAATTTTAACTATTCCTGTCAATCCATTCGTCCCTAAGTTGATTGATTCCAATTCATCTATATTAGGTTCGGTGATGCCCCTTTTCCTTTGCTTAACGAGCTTCGGGGGGACATCGTTCCTAGGATCTATATCCATGCCATAAATATCCATAGAAGAGAGAAAAGAGACACTACATATATAAAGAAAGAAAGCACACTTTACTGACTAGGAATAGTAGGAATGACACACAAAAGAAGAAAGAAAACAAACAATCTGTATCACTACTATGACTCCACAAAGAGAGTTAAGCAGATACATCTTATTGAATTGGGGAAATATTACTAAACTAAGACACCTACAAGCTGCTATCAGGTAGGCCAAGGTCTTCTTCTTCATGGATTTCCGCAATGACACCACTTTCAAGGTACCAATTAAGGAGTGGTATGGTAGCATGGCTAATGGGTGAACCCTTGAGTTCTTTAATGGTCAAGTCTTCCAAGGTGAGGATCATATCTTGGAACATTTCAGTCATAGCCCCTGCATCAAGGTTCTCGACCCAGTCTTCTCTTTTCAAGCTTCTGTCTGGATCTTGAGTTACTTTGTTGCTCATAGAGTTGTACTAGCTTGTCAAGCTTTGAGGATTCGGCTCTTCTGTGAAGTATCTGTCACCAAAACTCTTGTCTGCCAAGGTTGGGTCAGAACTTGGGTAAAAGGTATATGGGATGTATTGCCTTATAAGAGGGCAATGGTGTGGTATTTCATCCTTTTCCAACCCCTTCTCAATGCATTGGACATAGTTAAACCTGGATAATGGCACCGTCGCTGATTCTAGTCGTATCCCACATATAGGCACCCCTGCGAGTTTCAACTCATAGTCCCCTTGAAGTGTTACTATGGCTCCTTCATGAGGAAACTTCACCTTTTGATTGAGCGAAGACAGCATAGCCCCAGCAGGATGGATCCATGGTCGGCCCAATAACAAGTTAAAACATGACGGCACATCTAACACTTGGAATTCCACCTTAAATTCAGTGGGTCCCATGATAAGAGGCAGGGTAACTACCCCTATTACTTCTCGGCGGGTGTTGTCAAAAGCTCTTATTGTCTGCTTGGATGGCATAAAATCGGTGGGTCCTAAACTCAAGACAGTGGCAGTTCGAAGGGGACATACATTCAGTGCAGACCCATTGTCAATGAGGACGGTAGGGACTCTCTTCCCTATGGTGTCAACAGTCACATAGAGAGCCTGGGAATGGCTTGGCCCGCTTTTAGGTAGGTCCACATCTATAAACACAATGGTTGAGTTCTTAGGAGTTAGATTCACCAAATGTACCAGTCCCTCGGGAGATGTATCAACGGATACTTGTATCTGATTCAGCAGTTTTAACACAGTCTGTCTGTGCTTATGTGAGGCCATGAGCAAACCCCAAATAGTGATGTTAGTATTAGTCTTCTTTAGCTGCCTAAGCACCTTATCCTCTTCTTCCTGCAAGCTGGGACACCTCTGCCCTTCCAAATCTTCCAACGGATTCTCAGATTCCAAGTGTGGAGGCTTGAAGTGACAACCCCCTTTAGTTATATGATCCAACTCATCATCACTAGCCCATATGTCATGGACTTCCTTGGAGTCATTCATTAAATTATCCTATTCTATCATGTCAATGCTCTCCATTTCCATTAGTAAATCATCCCAACTTGTAGGGACTATCGGCTCATTTGATGTTGGACTCGGGCTTGAGTATAGCACATAGTAATCAAATTTCCCCGATGATTCACCCAATAAGCCAACCTGAGGATGCCCTGCTTCATATCTTTCTTTCAGCTCTTGTTGGATTGACTTCTTTGGCAACGACAAAACTTTTTGGTTAATGAGGTCTTGAATGATCTTTTTAAGCATAGAATAAGCCTCGGTGTCATAGCCGGGTGCACGATGGTATTAGCAATATTGGTAAGGGATTGATGGCCTTAGCTTTGGTGGGAGTGGCATGATAAGGCTGTTATTGCGGCAAATGGTGAAAAGACTGGGTTAAGGTCATGGGGAATGGAGTGTATTGTCTTATGGGCCGACAAGGGCGAGATGATTCAACCCCAATGGCATTTAAGGTGTTAGGTGGGGGTACGTTGTTGTGAGATGGGAGAAGATTACAGGTGACATTTGGACGGGTTGGTAGTGAGATGACTTGCTTGCCAATGAGGTCTTGGACTTGGTGGCGAAAGCGAATACAACGGTTGGTGGCATGGCCTTTGGATTGGTGGTACTTGCAGTACTCATTCTCGTTGTAGTTCTTGGATAAGGGATTTGGTGGGGGTCTTGGGTCGAGTGGCTTCAATAGGTTATGGCTTACGAGCTTTTCAAGGATTATTTCAAGTGGCATGAATAGATCAGTGAATTGGCAAGGTGGGTTGACATCATTGAGGGAGATGGGTTGAATGGCTTGAGTTATGGTGTTGACCTCGGCATTGTTCTTCCCAGTAAAGTTTATCTTGCGACTCCTTACTTCCTCAGTTTTGATTGTCCCATCATTGATAGCATCCTCAACTTGCGTGCCAGCCCCAATGAGAGCTTTGAAATTTAGGAAATAGTAGGCAAATAGGTGCTTGTGATACACAGGCAGCAGGTTCTTAACCACCAACTGAATTTGGTCCTCCTCACTTGGCCTATCCGTTATTCTCGAAGCCTTTTGTCTCCACCTTGTAATGTAAGCGGAGAAAGTTTCATGAGTCCTTTGCTTCGTAGTTTCCAAGTCTCTCCGAGTAACGTCTACCTCTGTATTGTACTTGTAGTGCTTCGAGAACTCATTGTATATGTCTTCCCAAGTCCGTATCCTATTCTCATCCAATGATAAGAGCCATTTCAAAGTAGAAGTGGCCAAGGTTTCATGGAACATTTGAGCTAAAAGCTCGTTAGTGGCCCCTCGAGGGTGCATAACTCGCACATACATCTCCAAATGAGTCTTAGGGCAACCTGTCCCATCGAATTTCTCTAATTCTGGCATCTTGAATTGCAATGGAATGCGAGCCGTTGGAAATAGAGATAAAGTCCGCACATCGACCATGTTATCAGCCTTACAAATCCCTTTTATGGTTCTCTCCAATGCTTCTACCTTGCTAGCCAACACGGAATCACTGCTAGAACCTTTCCCTTTGGTTTCCCCTTCTAGGTTGATAACCACAGGTTTTGAAGTACTTTCTCCCTTTGTCTTGGTGTTTTCATTAGATTGAGGTCCCTCTTCAGTGCCAGCCCCATGAGGTATACCCGAGGAATGGGCCTTAGAATCATTTTGTTCGAGATCCGCCATCTTCTATTGGTTCTCTTGAGCCATTTTCAATGCTGTATCGAAGGTCTCGGTGGTGTGGTCAAGCTTGGCCATGATAGCTTTCAGGTAAGCCTTAAGGTCAAAGTGCCCCTCACTAGTTCTTTCGTCGGCCATGTCTGTCTGATGGGTAGATTCAACACTCACTAGACGCCCTTGTGGATTGCGGATCCAAGCCAGCACGTCTATGGATGGAAAAAGCTTAACCCTTAGCCTAAGGACTTATCCTAAACCTTCATATTTTCCTTAATGAATTCGGTCTTTACACCATATTCAATTAATTCATTCCTTTTATCCAATTACCTTCACAAAGGCCATGGACTAAGGGTATGTTTAAAAGAATAGGGTATAGAGTCCTTCAATTAGGTTTAATTAGTTCCCCATGGATTAGCACATCACAAACATAGCTTAACATCCTAATTCCTTAACTTATTCCTCCTAACCCTTGACCTTAACAAAGGTTAGGGTTCAAAGGTATATATTAAGGGCATAAGATATAAAGCCTCACACCACAAACACGGCATAGCATCATTACAAACAATTGTAGGTGCATAAAGGTGAGACCATAATACCCTACAAAACCCACTACATGAACTAAGAGAGGGTAGGCTAGGGTCCTTCACTTGCTTGAACCAATCGTTATACCTAACCACATGTGGCATCAGGAATGCCGCGTGGGTCTAGCAGTACGTAATTGATTCATTTAATATACCCAAGGGCAAACCCGAGGCAAGAGAGGTTGATAGCTTTCGCCCCAACACTTGGAATAAGAAAAACCAAGGTTGAAACTAGGCCCATCATTAGCAAGGATACATCGAGGGACAATCGAACTTATCATGCAACAATTTGCATACACAATGCATTAAATGAAAGCACACAATCAAGCGGATGCATGTGATTGATTTTAATTAAACATAAGAAATTAGTTTAGCCCAATTAAACTTTATAGAGTCTAGCCCACAAATCCCCAGTGGAGTCGCCAAACTGTGAACCCTGGAAATTGGGCCCACAAGGATTGAAAAGAAAATAGAGGTTTGAAAAAGAAAAAAGAAGGAGTCGCCACCTTATTTTTTAAAGGAAACAAGGAAAACCCTAAAAATAGTTTTGTTTTAGGAAAACAATTTGAATGACTCCATATTTAAAAAGGAAAGGCAAAAACAATAAGTCTTTTGGAAACCAAAGAAAACTGGGGATTCGGAAGCTAAGTTATGACATGGGAAGGTTCTAGGCAAAGCCTATAGGCACCCATGTCACCCTTTCGATCTCTCGGTTTATTTGGGCTAAATTAAGATCTTTTCAACACACAAAATCAATAAATATCATCACAAGGCAGCATGCATATCATATATTCCATCCAATCATCCATGCATAATAAGCAAGATAAAACAGAAAATAAAGCAAAAAGAAAAGAAACCTAGGATACTTGGATCCTAGAACGGACTTGAGCCTCGCGAAGAGTGCCTACGTACCATGCAACGAAATACATGGATCAAAGTCCACATAGTTCGAATAAAATAGGGTTAAATCCTAATATAAACCTATGGTAAAAACCCTAGGTTTCCTTATTTGAAAGTGAATTGAATAAACCAAGTTTGAATTTAGAGAGAATTCCACAAGATGGAAACTTTGATAAAAAAACAGAATTTTATTGGTTAAGGAAACCCTTGATTAAGAGCATAAATTCATATTAAATTAACCCTAAAGAAGGAGAAGGGAAAGAGTTAGGAAGAGAGGTGAATTGGGGCACCTTCACACCCACTTACCTGAGTGCAATAGCTCCAAGCTTTAGCAATTTCAAGCAATGGCAACCCTATTTGCAATAGGACAATTACCACACCTATTTGCACCCTTACACGTGCTTAAAACCATGCAAACACAATGATGTATAAATCTGGACAGAATAGTATTATGGCCTAAAATCATCCACTAAACATGCTAACAGCAAAAACAGCGAACAAATATAAGCTCTAATGCAATCCTAATACCATATCATGCATAAAGACCCTAGAATGCACTATATGAATGCAAGAAATATCATAGTTATTCTATATGTAAAACATATACAGCAACTATGAAGAAAAATCAACAAAAAAGCTTAAACTAACATATTGTATGAAACTAACCTAAAACAAGGACACTAAAAACCCTAAACTCACAAACATGCTTGAAAACACACAAAACAAACTCTAAACATGCTAAACTCATATCAAACAGAACTTAAATCATGCATATTAACTAACTAAAGCAATAGAACATGATAAAAATCCTATCTTTAACATGCAATAATGCTATTCTAAAATAAGGACAACGAAGCACTAGAATCACAACTATGCTTTAAATCCTATGAAACAGTCCTAAAGCATGGTAAACCCATCATAAACAGCAAGTATTTCGTGTATATTAACTAGCTAAAGTATTTATACATGATAAAAAAAGCTATCTTTAACATGCAATAAGCCTATTTTACATGAAACCCTAGTTTAAGCTTGAATAGAAGGGAAGAATACCTTAGGAAAGCTTCCTTGCTACTGTAGAGACTCTCCTCTTGACTTGTGGATGACTTGAATCAATGTTCTTCAAGGCTACAACAGGACCTCTAGCTCTCCTTCAAGTCTCTCTCTCGTATTCTCTCTCAAACACTCAGGTTTTAATGCATAAAGTCGCTCCCTTGTGCTGAAGCATAGGGGGTATTTATAGACTTCAATTAGGATTAACCAATGGCTGGGATTAAAACCCTAAGAATTAATCCAAGGGCTATTAGAGACCCCCTTGGGGCTTAAATAACTCAGGAGTTACCAAAGATTATAAGGAAACACGTCCAAAAGAGCCCTTGTGCGTCAAAATTGGAAGGAGTCCGCTTCAGCAAGGAGTTAGAGAGCAAATAGGAAAGTGCTCTCGGGTGACCACCAGGGCCTGGGCAGCTAGCCACCTGGGCCTAGGCAGCTAGCCGCCTGGGGCTGGGTGGTCACCTGAGCCCACTTCAAATTTTTGGTTTTTTTGGACTCCTTCTCCTTCTAGAAGTGTTTCAGGGTCAAATGAACTCCGATTTTGATGAAACAAAAGCCAAAACGACCGTGTTTTGATGAGGAATACATTTTTGAACTTTTTGGGGGGTGAAAACCACTAACCATGGGGGCGTAGTTGTTAGGATTATGCCCTAGAGCCAATCATAGAGATGATTGTTTAGGGATTAGGAACAATCAATTGATTTCATTTATATATATGTCACATTTATTATTGATTTAATAAAAGGGCTTATTCTATTATGTTTATATGCATCATTTATATTTACATAATATGTCCATGGAGTTAGAGTTGAGAATATGAAATTACAAAGGGTTGTAATTTTGAGACTGTAAATATATCTCTGTACTAAACTCCTAAATCATTCCTAGTTGAAGGTTCACTATGATGGACAATAATGAACCATAGGACTAGCACTTGTTAGGTTGACTCTATAGGAGGATAGCTAGTCTCAAGCTATTTGTGTGGAGGCACTACAACCAACAAGTCGGTGCCTATTATAAGAATAGGTACACTGAATGTGACCAAAGATATGAGATAAACTGAATGGAGTTTTAACCTGCCTGTCAATCAGTTTCTCATTGTTATAGTGGTACAAGTAATCCTTAGACCTGAGACACCATGGTTGTCTTATACATGTAGCTTTAGAAGTTTGATAACACTAAGTGCAGATCCTATTCAGGGCTCTGTAAGGGTGTTCATTGGCCCTACTGCTATGTGTGTGAAGGCATGTGAGTGATCAACAAGGAATCCATCACTCTCAGGAAAAAGAGAGTGAATGTCTCATACAGCATTCATTGAATATAACTCATTAAATCCATGGGCCCATGGTAGAATGAATATGGAAAGGAGTTTCCATAAGTTCATCATTGAGTTGATATTAATGAATGAGTATAAAGTAATTGAACTAGGGACTTGACAGACTTCCATGTCCTATTAGTCCAATTGGAGACATTGTGTTGATGGAAGGATGGAATTGTAACCTATAAACTATAACAGAAGGGTTCTTTGTAAATGACTATTCACCTCATTAAGGACCACACCATGAGCCATATGCTAGGTGTTACTCATGGTTAGTAGAAGCCCTAATTGATATAAATGAGTTATAATCAATTAGGGAATTGAAAGGAGTTTCAATTAGACCCTTAATGGAAAGTGTTCTATTGTGCACAACTTATGCTGTTCCTACTACTTGATGATGTGAACCCAATGGGTCACACATTGATCATGCTAAGAGAACTTGATTGTCTATGAGAGAAAGGGTATAAGTGATTAAAGAAAAGTTCTTTAAGGGGCTAATTTGTATTTGATGCAAACTAGTGGGCTAATTGTGTAATTAAGAGTAATTACACAAATTAGATTAGGGTTTAGAATCCCCCCTTGGCCGGCCCTATTAGTGGGCTATATAATGCCCACTATAAGGTGATGACATCATCACAATCACTCCTCCCCAAGTGCTCGCCGAATTCTCCCTTGGAGGCTCTCTCTCTCTCTCTCTCTTCTTCACCTCTAGCAACCCTAAGGAAGAAGAAGGAAAGGACAACTTGCTCAAGCTAGGTGTGGATACTGTTGGAGGCAGTACACTTGGACTGCTCAAGGAGAAGACAAAGCTTGGAGCATAAAGGAGAAGACTTTGATCAACTGTAAGTACCCTAACTCTCTTGGTAGTTAGGTTTATGGTTTTTGTAGTAAGCATAATTAAGATTCATGGGTTTGAGAATCATAGGAAAAATTTTAAATTCCGCCTTTGTATTTTTCCTCTCTAGTTTGATTCCCAACAGTAGTTAGGTTTGACAAAGGCGGTTAACCGCTATGCTCTACCTTTACTAAGCATAGGCATGCATATAGGATCAAACCAAATGCTTTCCATATCAAAATTAAACTTTCTAAAACCCTTTTAGAGATAAAATAATGATTAATTAAAGTCGGTTTGAAAAGATTTGATTGGTAATTGTGAGTCAATTTAAGCTAACCCAAGGAAGGGTCAATTAACCAACTTGAACTACATCGAGCTATTTTAATCCCGAGCCATTGATTCATCAAATTGAAACTAGAAATACCTCATATGCATCCATATGAACTCCAATTGACAATTTGGGGATCATTTCAAGGTCAAATGAAAAGTTTGGGACTTAAAAGACGATTATGCCCCTCAAGTTACAAAAGCTCTTATTATCCCTCAAGATCAACTCCGAATTGAACCAAAATTCATATCCATTGTCCTTATGACTCTAGAAAACTAATGCAAGTGACTAGACTCAAAAACAAAACAAAAACATGCATGAAATGATGAGCTCTAGTAAGGTGGTGCAAAAATGGGGTGTGACAATATATATCTGAAAAGTAGGGTTTTTCCTTTCCTTTCTAGACTAGGTTTACTTGGAGAATAATTAAAAAATATTACCAATAATTAGAAAAGTTTTCTAATTTGAATAGGAAAGGCAAATTGCATTTTCTAAAAGTTAGGAGAGTGACCACTAACACACATACGCATGAATCATATGTGCATACACACACCTATCACATATGTACACATGCTAATGGCACGAGAAAAACAACTAATTTAATAAAATAATTTCCTTTATTTTAAACAATTAATCCCATACTGTGATTCGCACTAATCCTTCAAAGATAATTCATAAATAATCTCACTAAACTCATCATTGGGGCCAAAAAGGTTTTTAGAATTATTAGGTGGTACAAAATGGGGTGTATACAGTTGCCCCTCTTTCAACGTTACTTGACAAGTTACATCGGAAGACTATATAGATCGGACCACTTTGACCAACTAATGATTCAAAATTAAAGTTCAAAATAGCAATTTGGGTCAAATTAGGGATCACCTAATTTACCTACTACGTATTCTTTACGGAGACCAGACCCATCATAGTTCAAAAGTAACAAAGTGAAACTTCATCCGGGCAGTGATGAAGTAAAAAGCAGAGACAATCATTTCGAACTTAAAAAGCGTTGACCTTGACGAAGGCTGTGAATATGAGACTAGCCCTATATAGAGGGTTAACCTTAAAGAAGGGCCTCGAACAATAAGAATGGGCCCTATACAGAGGGCTGACCTTAAAAAAGGCTCAAGACTAGGTCCTATAGCGGGTTGACCTTAAAAAAGGCTTATGAACAGTGAGAATCGGCCCTATACAAAGGGTTGACCTTAAAAAAGGCCCGAGACTGGGTCCTATAATGAACTGACCTTAAAGAAGGCCCACAAATAATGAGAATGGGCCTTATGGCAAGGGCTGACCTTGAAAGAAAAGGTTTAAGACTGGGTCCTATAGCGGACTGACCTTAAAGAAATCCCATGAATAATAAGAATGGGCCCTATGGTGAGGGCTAACCTTAAAAAAGGCCTAAGACTGGGTCTTATGGTGGACTGACCTTAAAGAAGGCCCACGAACAATGAGAATGGGCCCTATGGCAAGGGCTAACTTTAAAAAAAGGCCTACGATGTAAATTTTGGAAGTTATTGGACCTTAGCAAAGGTTGGGTACCTAGACCCATTGAGGGAATTCATCCAAGATCAAATTAGGGTGCCGGGACCAGTTGAGAGAATTTATCCAAAGCGAAATCAGAGTACTAGGACCTATTAAGAGAATTTAAACCTTAATAATGACCAACCAGAACTTATTGGACCCTAACGAGGGTACTGGACCTTAACAAAAGCCCAATAAAAAATTTTTGGACCCTAACAAGGGTCTCAGACCTTAACAAAGGCCAACCAGAGATTATCGGACGCTAACAAGGGTATCAGACCTTAACAAAGGCCTAATAAAGGATATTCGTACCTTAACAAAGGTCAATTAAGGATTCTGGACTTTAACAAAGATCAATACGAACAAGGACCATATGAACATCTTTGACCCTAATAAGGGTTGATACTAACAAAGAGCAATCAAACACCATAGACAAACCAAAGATATTCAACTTAAAGAGTTCAAGTCCAAAAACACATCTCATGCAAGAATTTAATGCACTAAAAGAATCCAGACCTGGAAAGGACCCTCAGAAATCATTCCAATCTCTAAAAAAATGCCCTTAGGGTAAGTCAAAAGATTCCCTAAAGAACATGTCCCTTAAGGACTATACTTTTGAGGTAGGCAAGGTACCACTCAGGCGTTCAGATTCAAAATAAAAACAACTAGCACACATGCAAGAATTGATCGAAGCCCACTTCCCATCCTACAAATGATTTAATCGAAATCGAGGCCTTGGTGGGATTACTATTGATTTTTCTTTCTTTCAATGATCGCTTTTGAACAAGGTTACTAATTTGTTTAGGACATGTACTCATTTGTTTTTTAGCATCATCTTTATCTTCAATATATTTCCTAAAACATGTTTGAGACTGCTGAATGGAATTGTAGCTTCTTTCCCAGCATTAGAGATCCATTCCCCAGAGTGATAATGGCACTTTAACTGAATTTGCTTTCGAGAGGTCATGAGAATGTGAACATGTACAGCCCAAGACAAACACTATTTCAAATGAAGCACAAGACACCAAACCTTCATACTACTTCCATAAGTACGCACATGGATGACATGCACACAACTGCCCATTGTTCAGCCCTTTGGGATCATACTGTCACACCCCATTTTTGCCACCTTAGCTAGGGTTTGTCATTTCATGTGTCTTTTTGTTTCCTTTTTGAGTCTAGTCTTTTGCATTGAGTTTTTAGAGTCTTGAGGATGGTGTGTATGAATTTTGGTTCGATTTGGAATTGATCTTGAGGGTTAATAAGAACTTTTGTGACTTGAGGGACACAAACTTTCCATTTAACCTTGAAATGATCTCTAAGTTGCCAATTGGAGTTCATATGGTTGCATTTGAGGTATTTATGGGTTCAATTCGATGAATTGATGGTTCGGGATTAGAATGGCTCAATATGGTTCAGGTTGGTTAAGAGACCTATTCCGGGTTAGCTCGAATTGGCTCATGATTTTCACCCTATGACTATCCATTTGACTTTGATTAGTCTTAATTTCATCCCCAAATGTGTTTAGGGAGGTTGAATTTCGAATTAGAAGGCATTCGGTGCGACCCTATGTGCATACCTAAGCTAAGCGATGGTGAGGCATAGCAGTTAACCACCTTTGTAGGACCCAACCATGCAGCCATGGCTAGGGTTTCTTGCCCTCAAGTGACTCAAATTACATTCCCCTTTGAAACACGGTCGTTTTGGCTTTCGTTTCGTTAAAATCGGAGTTGATTTGAGCCCTGAAACACATTTGGAAGTCGAAGGAGTTAAAATAGGGCATAAGCTGACAGGGCCTCAGGTGACCACCCAGGCCTGGGCGGCTAGCCACTTGGGCCCAGGCAGCTAGCCACCTAGCCCCAGATGGTCACCCGAGCCTCTTTCCTTTTTTGAGTGTTGACGCGGCTCCCTTCCTATTTTCTCGAATTTGCTCGCCTCTAGCCGCCATTTAACCCTATTTTCAGCCCTATTTGACCTACTTGAGCCCCAAGGGAACCTCAAAGAGCCCTTGGATCAATACCTAGGGTTTTAATCCCAACCATTGAGGGTTTTCCCTCAAACCCTATAAATACCCCTTTATACTTCAGCAATAGGGGAGGGAATTTTTGAAGTGTGAGGCATGTGTGAGACTTGGAGGCTATCCTTAGGGTAGTTTAACCTAAATTTTGAGTGAGAAAGTGAGAGAGAGAGCTTGAAGGAGGGCTGGAGTTTGGCTTGAAGGCTTGAAGGAAGGAATTCCTAGCAGCACACAAGAGAAAGAGGACTCTCTACAGCAGCAAAAGGGTACTTCACCATAGGTATACCCTCCTTCCTCCTTTTCTCTCTCTTTTAAATTAGGGTTTTGCATAGAATAGCATCATATCATGTTAAAGCATATGTTTTTATTGTGTTTTGCTGTTTCTATTAGCTAATATGCATGTTTAGGATAATATTCATGGGCTGTTAAGTATGCTAGAGTGTTTTTCCATATGATTTACTGCATGTTTGGGATTCTAGGGTTTCCTTAGTGCTGAAATTGGTTTTCTGCATGAAATAACTCTTTTGCATATTAAAGCTTATGTTTTTATCATATTTTGCTGTTTCTATTAGCTAATATGCATGTTTAGAATGATATTCATGGGCTGTTTAGTATGCTAGAGTGTTATTCCATGTGATTTACTGCATGTTTGGGATTCTAGGGTTTCCTTAGTGCTGAAATTGGTTTTCTGCATGAAATAACTCTTTTGCATATTAAAGCTTATGTTTTTATCATATTTTGTTGTTTCTATTAGCTAATATGCATGTTTAGGATAATATTCATGGGCTGTTTAGTATGTTAGAGTGTTATTCCATGTGATTTTATGCACCATTGTGATTCTAGGGTTTTTATCATCCTTGTGTGGGTTTAGTTGCATATAGCATGATAGCATAGGGATTTTCTCTAGTTTTTCTTCATAGTTGCTGCATATGTGTTGCATATTAGATAACTATGATATTTTCGCATCCATGATAGTTAGTTTTAGAGTTGTTTGCATGTTATTGCATATAGGGCTGAATTAGGGTTTATGTTATTTCATGATTCATGTTGTTTACATGATTTATGGGTAATTTTAAGCCCTATTTCAATTCTGTCCAGATTTGTCCATTGTTCTTATTGCCACATTTTGAGCATGTGTTTGCCTATGTTTAAGCATGATAATTACTTGATTGGAACCTAGCTTGGTTGGTTGGTATTTTTGGTATATTTTGCATACAAAGTGCAGGTGCTTGACTAGGTACAATAGGTGCAACTCCCCCACCAATATGGGGTGGTTATTTTAGCTATTGCCAAATGAAATCTTGCAAATAAGGTAATTACCCTATGCAATAGGGTGGTTATTTTGACAGGTTGCTTTTGCTTAAAGGTAAGTAGGGTATGAGGGTGCCCCAATTCACCCTTCTTTCCTTTCCTTGAAACTTTCCCTTTCTCCCTCCTAGGGTTATTCCTTAATAGAGGGGTATGGTAGATTCTATAGTATCCTTTCATAAAAATACCTTTTAAATCAAAGTTTCCATCTTTATCAAATTCCATATTTACTAAAGATCTTTTGAGAATCATTTATTTTTGGAAACTTACCATGTTTTTCTTGAAAGGAAACATAGGGTTTACCATAGGCCTCTATTAGGTTATAACCCTATTCCCTTTCGAACTACGTGGACTTTGATCCATGTATTTCCATACATGGTACATAGGCGCTCTTCGTGAGGTTCAAGTCCGCCCTAGGATACTATGTATCCTAGGTTTTCCTTCCCCTCTTTCTTTTTTCTGTTTTTCTTTGATTTATTTGCTTATATGGATGAATGAATGGATGATATGCATGCTGTCTTGTGATGATAACTGTTAATTGATGTGTGATTAAGAGTTTGATTTAGCCCAATTAAATCAAGAGACCGTTTAGGGCGATATGGATGCCTATAGGCTTTGCCTAGAACCTTCCCATATCGTAACTTAGCCTCCGAATCCCTAATTTCTTTGGTTTCCAAAAGATCTTTTGCCTTACCATTTTTAAACATGGAGTCATTCTTTTGTTTTCCTAAAACAAAACTGTTTTTTTAGGGTTTTCCTTGTTTCCTTTAAAAAATAAGGTGGCCACTCCTTTCCTTTTCCAAACCCCCCACGTGGGCCTTGGCGATTCCCCCGGGTCCACAAACTGGCGACTCCACTGGGGATTTGTGGGCTAGACTCTATACAATTTGATTGGGCTAAGTTAATTTCTTTTGTTTAATTAAAATCAATCACATTGCATCTGCTTGATTGTGTGCTTTCATTTATTGCATTGTATGCGCAAACTCTTGTATGCTAGGATCGATGTCCCTCGATGTATCCTTGCCACTGATGGGCCTAGCCTCAACCTTGGTTTTCCTAATTCCATATGTTGGGGTGAAAGCTCTCAACCTCTCTTACCAAGTACCCTTGGGCTTGCCCTTGGGTATATGAAATGAGTTAATCACGTACTGCTGGACCCACGCGGCGTTCCTGATGCCACATGTGGTTAGGTATAAAGATTGCTCAAGTAAGAGAAGGACCCCAGCCTACCCTTATCATTAGTCCATATAGACAGACTTGTAGGGCACTATGGTTTCACCCTTATGCACCTACATTGTTTGTAATGATATCATGACCGTGTTTGTGATGTGCTTAATGAAAAATTAATAGAGGACCTTTGCACCCTATATCCTTAATACGTACCTTTCACCCATGACCCTTACAAAGGTGATTGGATTAAAAGGGACTAATTGAGTATATATGATGTGAAGTTATTGAGACAAATATGGAAGCTTAGGACATACCCTTAGGATGAGAGACTGATTGTTCTCTTTCTTAGAGGAGTGAGAGGACATACTGGCTTGCATCCGCGACCAGCAAGGGCACTTAGTGAAGATTGATCCTACCAACCAGTCAGATATGGTCGACGAAGCAACTAGTGAAGGGGGTTTTGATGTTAAGACTTGTTTGAAGGCTATCATGACCAAGCTTGATTACACCACTGATGTATCTGAGAGAGCATTGAAAATGGCCCAAGATATCCAACATAAGATGTCGGAACCCGAACAGGATAATGGCCGTACCCCGGGGGATAACACCAAAAATGGGACTCAGTCTGGAGAAGGCACTAAGACCAATGAAGGAGGAAGTACTAAGCCCAAGGGGAATGAACCACCAGAAATTTTTAACCTAGAAGGGGGAAGTAAGGGGAAGACTTTAGATACCGATTCTGTGTTGGCTAGCAAGGTAGAAGCGTTGGAGAGAACTATAAAGGGAATCCGTAAGACAGATGACACAGTGGATGTACGTACCCTATCTTTGTTTCCTCAAGCTCGTATTCCACTACAATTCAAGATGCCCGAATTAGAAAAGTTTGATGGAACGGGTTGCCCCAAGACCCATTTGAAGATGTATGTACAAGCTATGCACCCTTGAGGAGCGACAGATGAACTCTTGGCTCAAATGTTCCATGAAATCCTAGTGCATGTTGTAACTCCACATGTTAAGTTAATTCCATGCTTTTGTGATATGATATGAATGATTTTAAGATGATTCATGGTTTTATGTGCTTGATAATCTTTAGTTTACTAAGGATTTAAAAGCGTTACTCTTTTTGTCTTCTTAAATCATGCATAGTTCATATAGTCTATTCGCTGTGATTGTTGTCATGAGTTGACGCTCCTGTTATTTAATACATATGATATGAATGATATTCATGATGATTTGAGCATGTGTTAGGGTTGTTTCATATGTTTTAATGCATAGTTGTGAAATTAGGGTTTCGATAACCCTAAATTCACACAAGTTTCCTATAGCATAATAGAATAGGTTTTGTTTTCTGTTTTTCTTCATGGTTATTATATATATGATATATATAGAATAACTATGATAGTTTTTGCATGCATGTAGTGGATTTTTAGGGTTTTATGCATGACATGAGATTAGGGTTGCATTAAGGTCTCTATTTATTCACTGTTTTTGTTGATAACATGATTAGTGGATGACTTTGAGCCTTAATACTATTCTGTCCAGATTGTTATGTTATCCTTTTTGATATGCTTTGAGCACGTGTAAGGGTGTGAACAGGTGCAGTAGTTGCCTTATTGCAAATAAGGTCGCTATGGCTTAAGCTTGATATTGCTTGGAGTAAATTGCACAAGGTAAGTAGGGTATGAAGTGCCCTAATTCACTTTTCTTAACCTTTCTTTTCTCTTCTCCTTCCTAGGGTTATTCTCTAATAGAGGGATATGGTTAACTCTAGGGCTTTTTTCCACCCCTTTTTAAAAGTTTATATCTTCTGTTGGATTTTTTATTAAGAATCATTTTATCTTTGAAAATCACTATGGAAGGAAACCTAAGGTTTACCATAAGTCACCATTAGGATTTAACCCTATTCTCTTCGAACTACGTGGACTTTGATCCGTGTATTTCGCTGCATGGTACGTAGGCGCTCGTTTTGAGGTTCAAGTCCATTCTAGGATCTAAGTATCCTAGGTTTTTCTTCTCTTTTCTTTTTTCTGTTTTATTTTATTTTCTTTATTTGATTATGCATGGATGAAATGGATGGATGGGATATATGTTATGCATGCTGTATTTTATTGATTGATACTGTTTTGCATGTGATTAAGTTATTAAATTAGCTCAATCAAATTAAGAGACCAACTCGGGCGATGTGGGTGCCTATGGGCTTTGCCCAGAACCTTCCCACATCGTAACTTAGCCCCCGAATCCATTTTCTGGTTTTAAAGACTTAGCCTTTCCTTTCAAAATGGAATCATATGGTTTTTGAAAATAAAAAATTTTTATGGTTTTCCTCTTTTCCTTAAAAAAAATGAGGTGGCGACTCCTTTTTGTTTGTTGTCTTTCACCTCTGTATTTTTTGCCAAACCCTTGTGGGCGCCGCGCCTTTTCGTGGGTTCACAATACCCATGCTAGGGCATTCCTAGCTTGCATTACTACTGACAAGGTAATCCCTAAGCTTTTATTTTTTTGAATTCCATCTTCTTTTAATTCTTTCTCTTAACACCAACTCATTAATTAAGTGGACTGGGACCCATGGGCACAATGGAAATATGCCCTTGAGGAGCAACAACACAGGTGTGTAGACATGACAGAGAAGCGGATCCTCCTAGAAGGTCCCATGGGTCGCTACTGGTACCTTAGGGAGAGGGTTTGGCACCAAGTAAAAGGCAACATCAACACAGCTGTAGTTCTTATGGCACCACCTGAGAGCATAAGACATGCCAACTCTTTGCAGGGGCACGAACTGATCAAAGCTATAAGAAGTAAGGATGCGAGTGACTTTATAGTTCCGAATGGGAACTACGAGAGTTTCTGTAGGAGGTATCTGATGCCTCCTAGGGTCATAGGAGTTCCACCTATAGGGCTAAGTACATACTCAACCCTATACATGCTTTACAAGTGTTTCCTAGCTGACTATGTGCAACTCTTTTCACGGACGGCGAGCTCGTGGTCACCATTCCACAGTGGGTTCAACTTTGGGTGTGTCAGGGGTGCATATGGATAGTGACGATGAGGGCATGGATAGGGACACACTGCCCCCTTTACCACGGCCTAAGTGGTCCATTGATCTGTGCCAAGGAGGCAATATTGTGCCCACGACAATAGCACCTCCCATGATAGACGAGGTTCCTCAGATAGATCCTAGATATGAGACCGTAAGTTTCAAGGTTGACTTGATTCTCTTAATCCCCAACTATTCATTAGGCACTCCTTACCCTATTTCTCTTCACAGACACCCGCCGGGTACACACAAGAATGGATCAATCTCAATGCCAGCTTGAGGAGGGACATGATGAGGATGAGCCTAAGCCTATCAAGGCAAGAGGCGTATAGAGCATATTGATTCCTTCCCTCAGTACAACCCAACTGCAGCTCCACCACCTCCTCCACCAATAGAAGAAGCAGGGCCAAGCAAGAGAAGGAAACCACCAAGGAAGCATTGAAGACACTTATTTCAAGTTTAGGAAACTTAATTTAAGCATCTAGATGTTGGGAATCATACAAGAAGGAAGAATAGAAGTGCGGAATATAAAAAATTTTTCCCTTTGATTCCACAGCCCATGAATCTAACTATGCATATACAAAATCAAACCCTAACTATGAAGAGGGTTAGAACACTTACAGAATTTTGTCTTCTCCTTTTGCTCCAGGCTTTGATTCCGGACAGCGGTGAATGAGCAGCCCAAGTGTGCTGCCTCCAACGGTATCCACACCTAGCTAGAGCTTCAAGTCCTTTCCACCTTTTCCTTCTTGTTGCTAGTGTAGGAGAAGAGAGAAGAGAGAGAGAGGGAGGCTGGAAATTCTGGCCAGCCCCTTGGGGTTTCTTCTTGTGATGATGTCACACATCATAAAGTGTGACTTATATAGTCCACACTAGGGGGGCCGGCCATAGGGGGAAACCCTATTAGGGTGTGATGCAATTTCTCTAAATTGCACAATAACCCCTATAAATTATATCAAATATAAATAGGCCTCAAAGAACTATTCTTTATGCACTCATACCCTTTCTCTCATAGACTTTAAAGCTCATCTTGCATGATCAGTGTGTGACCCATTGGGTTCACATCATCAAGTAGTAGGAATAGCACGAGGTGTGCACAATGGAACTCTTTCCATTTAGGGTCTAATTGGAACTCCTTCCAATTCCCTAATTGATTATAACTCACTTATATCAATTAGGGCTTCTACTAACCATGAATAACACCTAGCATATGGTTCATAGTGTCGTCCTTAATGAAGTGAATATGTATCTATCAAAGAACCCTTCTGTTATAGTTTATAGGTTACAATTGCATCCTTCCATTTAGACAATGTCTCCAATTGAACTAATAGGACATGGAAGTCTGTCAAGTCCCTAGTTCAATTACTTTATACTCATTCATAAATATCAACTCAATGATGAACTTATGGAAACTCCTTTCCATATTCACACTGCCATGGCCATGGACTGAATGAGTTATATTATGAATGATATATGAGACATTCTCTCTCTTTTTCCTGAGAGTAATGGATTCCTTGTTGATCACTCACATGCCTTCATACACATAGCAATAGGGCCAATAAACACCTTTACAGACCCTTGAATAGGATCTGCACTTAGTGTTATCAAACTTCTAAAGCTACATGCATAAGGTAACTATGGTGTCTCAGGTCTAAGGATTACTTGTACCACTATAACATTGAGAAACTGATTGACAGTCAGGTTAAAACTCCATTCAGTTTATCTCAAATCTTTGGTCACATTCAATGTACCTATTCTATTAACAGGCACCCACCTGTTGGTTGTAGTGTCTCCACACAAATAGCTTGAGACCAGCTATCCTCCTATAGAGTCAACCTAACAAGTGCTAGTCCTATGGTTCATTACTGTCCATCATAGTGAACCTTCAACTAGGAATGATTTAGGAGTTTAGTACAGAGATATATTTACAGTCTCATAATTACAACTCTTTGTAATTCAATATTCTCAACTCTAACTCCTTGGACATATTATGTAAATATAAATGATGCATACAAACATAATAGAATAAGCCCTTTTATTAAATCAATAATAAATGTGACATACATAAATGAAATCAAATGATTGTTCCTTTATCCCTAAACAATCATCTCTATGATTGGCTCTAGGGCATAACTCTAACACTAGAAACTCTTAACTTGTGAAATCCTTGTATTAAGCCTATGTGGACATTTATGTTATCTTTCAAGTTCTGTCACGACCCAAATTAATTAAGCCGTGATCAATAATAATAAAACAAGCTTTTTATTTAATAAATCCTTTGATAAAACATGGATGACACGTGTTAAAACCTCAACCATTTTAAAATAATTTTCGGCATGACCCATCCGTAGATAGGACATACTATCGTGAAAACCTGTTATAAAAATCCATACATAAAAATTTCCTGTCATCCATGGAAGTGGTATCATCCCATGCATCGCATTCCACGTATATACAACATTAAATAATTACAATTACAATCCTGATTTAAATTACATTTACATTAACCTAATAGAAAACCCACTTATTACATATTCTTTCCCATGAAAATACATTAACAATTAACTTAAAGAAATTCCACTAAGAGCATCTCCCGCCCAAGATAGCATAACCAATCCCTGGATTATCTGAAAAACATTTAAAATAATAGGTGTGAGTCTGATGACTCAGTAGATACAATTTGACATAGTAAACTAAAGCAATGATATAAATAAAACCCATTATATCATTTAAAGCAAAATATACTAACCAAGTATATTACAAATCTCAAAATAAGTTATATAACCCATAACTTAAAATAAATAATGCATAATGGCCAATGCATGTGACTCATGTCCAATTTATATTAAATCCATTTATTACCAACCACTTCCGCAGGAGTCTTCGCGCGGAAACGGAGGATTTAAACCCAACCTCCAAGAGGACAACACAAGGGTTCCTACCTGGAACCGGAAAGTAGCCTCTGATTCGGGAACACAAGGGTTCCTACCTGGAACCGGAAAGTACCCCAGGACCAAAGGAATAGAAAACACCGCAAATTCCCATTGACTGCAAGTAGTCCAGTTCCAATGACCCCTTTTATGCAATACTTTTACCCAGTATTCATTAAGTCCATTTAATGCATGATTATGCCCAACATGCAGTGCGATAAACCATAAAATGATTTTTAACCAAAATCATCTCCCAAAATATACCACATAAACCATAGTGGAAAATAAGCACATAATTATACCAATTTATGTTAACAACATAAATATCCATAAAATCTATACAATTATATTCCATAGAAAGTATAAAACAAACCAACTCGTTAATAAACGTAATTTCCAATTTACGTTATCAAATACCCAGATTTCCATTCGAGATTTATACGTATTCTAGGCCCAAGAATACTAAATACTATGATAATATATATACCATATTATCATGTCAATAGTTTAAACCTATGTAAATTGTACCTACCTCAACCAAAAGCGTGGAAAAATGAAACCTTTAATGTGGTGAGTAGGAACTCCAAGCCCTAGGATGCAAATGCACACTCCCAATCCAAGCCCTAGCTCCCAAATGACTTGGTTGATGTTGGTAACGGAGGTCCCAACTCCAAATCACTGACCAAAACTCCCCAATATGCATAAATAACCCAAAAATGTAAGAATGAGATGATAAACCAAAAGAAATTACAAACCCTAACTCTAAAATATGAGAAAATACCTCTAAAATGCAAAAGGAGTTGGTGAGGATGACAATCCATGCCAACACCCACGAAATCCAAGCTCAAATCACCGTGAACAAGCTCCAAGCTCCACTAAGAGGTTGGAGAATATGAATCCAACCATAATAATGCATTCCCAAGCCTCAAAGAGAGAGAAAAACCCAAATCCACCACCATACACGCGTAGATCGGGCTAAAATACGCTAGATCCGAGCTTGTCGGCGTTGGATCGAGGTCGCCGTGCTCCGACTAGACGCCGTCGAGCCTCCGCCCCATCTTCTCCTTCTCTCCGTCTCTCTCTCTCTCTCTCTCCCAGCATAAAAAGACCAAATTTGGTCTAAATTCGTGTGGGATGGGTTTTTATAAGGGGTAAGGGGCATTTGCGTCATTTTACGCAAAAAAATTTGCAAAATCCGCGATGCACTGATCGATCATGGTCTGAGGGCACGATCGATCGTGAAACAGAAGTGAAATGCATTTCCGGGGCACTGACGATCGATTGTCCCAAAGCCAAGATCAATCGTCACTTGCTGAAAATGCCCAGTAACTCAGGCAATTGTGTATAAACCCACACAGTACATATCCCTGCCTTATTTTCATTAAAAACATTTAAGTAAAAGGAAGAAGTTACTTTAAGTTATTTAATGAAAATAAGCAAATAACCCCCCATTTGAATCCAAATAAAATATCAAAAAAATCAAATACCCAATATATCAAAATCTCATTTTCAAGTTTTAGTACAAAATCCGTCGCCCGACAGATTTTTTCTAAAACAAACATGCGTGGAACCCAATCCAAACATGCTAATAAAATCCCATAAAATCACCAATGTCTTATAATATTATAAACTCCCATTATCGCCAAAAATTATCCTTTAAAACGAAAATTTACGAAAATCCACTTTTTCCCCAACACTTAGCCAAATTTCAGCAGCTTAAACCTTTAAGTTGCAAATGAGGCTAAGCGCACCCAAAAGATACTCAATGCACCAAAACAAGCATCAAAACGCATCCAACATCATAATATCATACACATGCATTACCCATGCATGTAATCATCTGACAAATCAAGGGATTAACTACGTTAACCATAGATTAAACCCTTAATACCCTATTTAAAAATTACGGGTATTACAAGTTCTTTCTTTTAAAACCAAGTTCATGCATTCCCTACCTTTGAATTATGATATCTATCTCTTGTTGTTTGAATTTCATGACTCTTGACACAAATTTGAGTCAATTTGGGCTCAAAATGGTCAAAATTGGCCTTCCGGAGCATACAGGGGTCATAAGTGGTCAAACCAAGAATCGAGAAAAACGGCCTCGGCTAACCGGTTGGTGAACTGGTTGGACCGGTTGGCCCGAACCGGTCCCCCTGAGCGGTTTTGCTATTTACGTGTTTTTGCGACTTTTTACGTTTTTTTCGACTTCTAAGCCTTCTAGGACTCAAATTTGAGCCTAAAGGCCTATAAAAACACCCCCCACATGTTCATAAACCATTATTATCCATTCAACATCAATTCATGGAGACTTTTGATAGCTTTTTGATACTTTGCTTCAACAACATGAGTAAGGAAGACAAAAGGGTTTTCAAGAGTTATGGCTTGGACGCGCTTTATTCTCTTGCCAAAGTCAAAGTAAATTGGACTATGCTCTATGCTTCTACATACTTTTGGGATCCCGAACTTCATGTTTTCCATTTCCATCACAATGAAATTTGCCCCACCCATGAGGAATTTTGCGCGCTGTTCAGAGTGCAACCGTCAGGACCTTTCATCCTTCCATACCTTCGACAAGGTTATATTTCTTCTTTTGCTTCTCTTCTGGAAATCTCTACCCGCGATGCTATGGCCTTCATAAAAGATAACATGGTAGATTTGAACAAGCTAGCAACATCTTTCCTGCCCCTTGGGAGGTTATGTGGGCTGCCTTTGTCTCGACCGCGTCAGCACGCCTTAGCTTTCTGCTTGATTAGGCGGTTTCTCATCACCAATGGTACGTTATTTGTCCCAATTGAAATTTGTGAGCTTGTAACTCCTCTTTCCAAGTCCCTAAACATAATTCCAATGGTTCTAGCGGAAACTCTCACTGGGCTAGATAAGGTACAGGATCGGTTTGAAGCGAATTTTGAGGGCAGTCCCCTCCTCCTCCATATGTGGTTGCTAGAGAGGTTAAACCTCTTGCCACCTCCTAGTGTTGCAAATTATGGGCCTCAGCACTTCTGTTTGCGTGTTCCTGAATTCCCTCCAGATGCTTCTCCTGATGAATGGCTTAACATGCTGTACCGTACCTCATGGCGATCTATCCGTTAGCACGTGCCTCACTGGAAGTGCGACGAAAAGGTGCTCCTGCAAACTGTAGGTTGTACACTTGTCAAGTTGATGGGCTTGAAAGCGACCTCTTTTTACTGGCCATCTCGAATCCTTCGGCAATTTGGTGCAATTCAATCAATTACAAACAATCAAGCAAGTACCACCCAGACAAATTCAAGGCAAGTTCACCTCGTTCAACCCGTTTCTCAGTATCTGGTTAAATGGATGGAGGATAGATGGAACAGTTGGAACTCTGCTACCCTAGTTCCAAACACTAATGGACCTTATGAGCTTAGCAAGGAATACAAGAAGTGGTTATCTGAAGACATTGGTTACAAAGAAACAACAATGAGGGCTCAAGTAGCTGAGTTGATTGGGATTTCTCCACCTGGGGGGTGAAAAGAGGCCAAGAAAGGATGACACCAAGACTACTGGAACAAAGAAGACTTCTCAGAGAGCAAGGAATTAGCAACCCTTTTGAATTTTAAGCATGTTAAGCACAATAATAGTCCTTCGAGACTTGCAATTATTACAAATAAAACTATTATCAATTTCTCTAGTTTTGAATGAATTGCCATTAAACAATTAACTTTGATTTATGAATTGCTTTATACATTGACATGCCCCTTGTTTCTTTTCCCTTTTTCTCAGTTGGACCGCACCCAAGGTAACTTTATGGGCTGCCTACGTATCTCCATCATGTTTGTAAACATTTTCTTCTTTTCTTTTCTTTTTTTCTTTTTCTTTTTTTTTTTTTTTTTTTTTTTTTTTGAATGATGGAGAATTAGGCCTTCGTAGTTCATGCTTTTCTTTTGCCTAGGCCGCCCTTACGAGTTTTCAACCTATCAAGCTTTACACATGGTATCTCTTGAGTTAATCTAAATTGGTCGGTTGAGAGAACTCTATTCCATCTAAATCCATCAATCGAACTGCTCCTCCTGGCAATATCTCCTTTATGATGTAGGGACCACCCTAGTTAGGCCTGAACTTGCCCCTTGGATCAAGGATAGGCGCACGGATTTCTTTCAGCACTATATCTCCATCTTTTAAGCCACGATCCTTGACGCGCTTGTTGAATGCTCTAGCTATTCTGCGCTGATAACCTTGAACATGGTATAGGGCATTTAAACGCCTTTCATCAAGCAGAACGAGCTCATCATATCTGTTTCTTACCTAATCTACTTCCAACAACTGATCTTCCGTCATTACCCTGAGAGAAGGAATTTCTAACTCGATGGGGAGAATTGCTTCCATGCCATAAACCAATGAGTACGGCGTGGCACCCGTGGAAGATCTGATTGAAGTGCGATACCCCCATAAAATGAGTGGCAACCTTTCTAACCAGTCATTGTACTTCTTAGACAACTTCTGTAGCATGTTCTTTACGTTCTTGTTAGCCGCTTCAACTGCTCCATTTGTCTGTGGCCTATAAGGGGAAGACTTGTGAACCCGAATGCTGTATCTCTGCAAGATTTCTTCTACCTCACCTCGGAAGTGTTGTCCGTTATCTGATATGATCTCATATGGAACCCCATATCGGCAAATAATGTGGGTCTTAATGAAATGGGCCACTTGCTTTAACCCCAAGGTTTTGTAGGACTTCGCCTCTACCCACTTAGTAAAGTAATCTATTGCTACCAAGATAAACTCATGACCTTCCTTTGACTTAGGATGGATCTTTCCAATGATATCTATTCCCCAAGTTGAAAAGGGCCAAGGAGATGACATAATATTTAAAGGCATTGATGAAAGGTGCTGAACATTGGCAAAGATTTGACAATTATGGCACTTCTTGACATGCAGATGACAATCTCTTTCCATAGTGGTCCAATAGTAACCGAGGCGAGCAATCTTCTTAGCTAGCATATAACCATTCATGTGAGGTGCCCCTGCTCCTTCATGTACCTCTTCGATTATTCTTTGAGCTTTTTCCTCTGTCACACAGAACAAGTGGATACCGTCGTAGGATCGTCTATATAACTTTCCTCCGCACATGAGTGGGTAGCCAATCTTCTCAACCTTTAAAGCTCCTTCAGGATATTCCCTTTTCTCTATGAATCTCTGGATGTCATAGAACCACGGACGCCCATCTGTTACTTGACTATTCTGAATACTGCAGCAGTGCACTGGCTCTTTTCTTCTTTCAATCACAAGTGGGCGAACATTTCCGCCTTCTGGAATTTCCACCATGGATGCAAGTGTAGCGAGAGCGTCAGCAAAGCGGTTCTTTACCCTTGACAAGTAGTGGAACTCTATTTTGTCAAATTCTTTGGTAAGTGCTTCTAGATAAGCATGATAGGGTAACAACTTCTCGTCTTGAGTCTTCCATTCTCCTCTGATTTGGCAGATAATCAAGGTCGAGTCTCCGTACACTTCTAACTCTTCAATTCCCAACTCTAAGGCTGCTTCGAACCCTAGAATGCAAGCTTCATATTCGGCGATGTTGTTTGTGGCCTCGAACCCTAACTTCATTGCCAGAGGGGTGTGGGCATCATCAGGAGAGATTAACAAGACTCCAATGCCAAAGCCCCTTTTATTTGCAGTGCCAGTCGAAGTAGACTTTCCATGGCTTCTTTTCTATCTCCATTATGTCCTCGTCAGGGAACCCTTGTTCAATGCTATCTCCTTCTGAAACTGGATTCTCAGCCAAGTGTTCTGAAATTACTCTCCCTTTTATCGAGCTTTGTACCACATACTTAATATCAAATTCTGATAACAACATCAACCACCGCGCAGTATGATAGGTTAACATTGGCTTTTCAAGTAGATATTTAAGTGGATCCATGCGACTAACTAGGAACACCTGGAAAGATAGCATGTAATGGCGGAGTTTTTGGGAGGCCCACACCAATGCCACACAAGTCTTTTCCACAGCGTTATAGTTCACCTCATAGTCTGTCATTTTCTTACTTAGATAGTAGATGGCATTCTCCTTCCTCGACTCTTCCAAGTATTGTGCAAGCATTGCCCCCATAGCGGTTTCTGTGACGGTTAAGTACAGCAACAGCGGCTCTCCTTCTCTAGGTGAAACCAGTATCGGTGGATTGCTTAAGTAGCGTTTAATGGCTTCAAAAGCATTCTGGCATTCCTCGTTCCATTCTTTTGGTTCTCCTTTCTTTAGTAGCTTGAAAACAGGCTCACAAATGGTAGTGAGTTAAGCTATGAATCGGCTTATGTATTGCAATCTTCCCAAGAAACCTCGGATCTCCTTCTCATTCTTGGGCGGCGGCATCTCCAGAATGGCTTTGATCTTGCTTGGATCCACTTCAATTCCTCTCTGTGTTATCATGAAACCTAGCAGCTTTCCCGCAGTGACTCCAAAAGCACATTTCTGAGGGTTGAGGCGAAGCTTGTACTTTATGATTCGATCGAAGAACTTTCTGAGCACAGCTACATGTCCTTCCCTATCCTTTGACTTGACAATCATGTCGTCGACGTAAACCTCGACCTCTTTGTGTATCATGTCATGCAACAAAGTGGTAGCAGCTCTCTGATAAGTTGCCCCTGGATTCTTTAACCCGAATGGCATTACTTTGTAACAATAGGTCCCCCATTGAGTAATGAAGGATGTTTTCTCCATATCTTCTGGTGCCATCTTGATCTGATTGTAACCCGAGAAACCATCCATGAAAGAAAGAAGAGCGTGCCCTGCGGTACTATCGACTAACACGTCAAGGTGTGGTAGTGGAAAGTCATCCTTAGGGCATGCCTTATTCAAATCACGAAAGTCTACACACATACGCACTCTGCCATCCTTCTTTGGGACTGGTACTATATTTACAAGCCATTCAGGGTACTCCACGACCTTAAGGAACTTAGCTTCTATCTGCTTGATCACTTCTTCTTTTATCTTCAACGCCCACTTGGGCTTCATTCTCCTCAACTTCTACTTAACAGGCTTCATGTCAAGATTGGTTGGAATGTGATGCTGCACTATGTCTGTGTCTACTCCGGGCATATCTTCATAAGACCATGCGAACGCTTCAAGGTTTTCTCTCAACAACTCAACCAATTGTTCTTTTTCAGAAGGAGAAAGTGTTGTACCAATTTTAATTATTTTTGGCAATTCATTCGTCCCTAGATTAATTGATTCTAGTTCTTCTGTAATTGGTTGTGCTATCCCTTTATTCCTTTGCTCAACGAGCTCGGGAGGGATATCCGGGTCTCTAGGGTCTATTTCCATGCCACACACATTAAGAGACAAAAAGGCGCGAAGACAATGGATATAATCTCTGCGAGAAAATAAAGAAAGTACCAATCACTAATTGAAGACTCTGAAACAACAAAACTTATGACAACTCTAAAGGACTCAACAAATGAAATACTTTAAACAAAAACAGATTGTTTGTTGACTCAAGACTCAAAAGAAAACCTACATATCTTCTACTGGGTTAGACTCTTCTTTCCTTGGAACAAGAATGGGGGATCCTTCGGAAGTGGCTCGCTGACTGTCTGGAATACTGGAACTGGAACCTCTTCACAATCTTCAATGGCTAGCACACATTCTGAAAACAATCGGCCCATAACCTCTGAATCTATGCTATCTGCCCAATCCTCTTCTTTTCTGTCGCTATCTATTACAGATCCCTCAACCATGGTTGCTGTGTCGGATACCACTCGATCTCAAAGAAAATCTCAAACCCTGGGACTCTAGCTCCGATGGATTCCACATAAGTAGGCTCTGGAAAACCACAGTATAGGAAATCTTCTCCTTCTTTTATAAAGCACCCATTCAAGGTTGGCTTGTAAGGCTTAAGCGGGTGAATAACAGTGTGCCCACGAGCTTTAGCAATCTCTTTCTCTTTTCTCAGCCGCGCTCGTTCCTTGTAATCTGCTTGTGTTGGCTTATATCCCAAACCGAAGGTATGCAAGGCCGATTGGTGCTTAATTGGCTCTGAAATTCCTCGGTGCTTTGGTCCCATTCCCATGCCAGGAAAGAAACCCATAATCTTCATGATCTCAGTGACACGCAAATTCCCATGTGGTAAAAAGTCTAGTGGGATAAGCTCTCTACCTACGGGTGTTGAGTTGATGACATGCACATATTCAAACCCTGATAATAGTATATCTGAAGGATCGTGCTTGATCTCACAAATGGGGATTCTTGACATTTGACTGGCAGCGAGTTCATAGTCTCTTTATAGGGTCACAATAGATCCTTTGTAAGGGAATTTAACTTTTTGGTGCAAAGACGATGGGATGGCCCCATTTGGATGGATCCATGGTCGGCCTAGCAAGAGATTGAAATAGGCAAGAACATCAAGAACTTGGAATTCAACTTCAAATTCTGCCGGTCCTATGATTAACAGTAAGGTCACCATACCAATTACTTCCCTTCTTGTGTTGTCATATGCTCTCATTGATTGCCCAGATGGTACAAAATCTGTAGGTCCCAACCCAAGAGATGTAGCAGTACGAAGTGGACACACATTCAAAGTGGAACCATTGTCAATAAGAACAGTGGGAACCCGTTTCCCTAGGGTATCAACGATTATGTTCAAAGCTTGCACATGATCTCTCCTCCCTTTTGGCAACTCAGTTTCCGTAAAGATTATAGTAGCTGCTTTCTTGACAAGGGTTATAAGACTCACCAATCCTTCTGGTGAAGTATCGATGGGTACTTGGACATGGTTCAAGAGCTTAAGCATAGTCTGACGGTGCTTGAGAGAAGTCATAAGCAATCCCCATATGGTAATGTTGGCTTGAGTCTTTTTCAATTGCTTTAGGACTTCATCCTCTTCATTGTAGATTTCAGGTCTTTGCCCCTTCTCTTGTGCTTCCACCGGATTTTCATTCTCGAGATAGGATGGTTTGAAGTGACGACCGCCCCTAGTCAAGTGGTCAACTTCTCCAGAGTCTGCCCATAGATCATTTATTTCATTGCTACAAGATTCACCCATGATGTCTCCCTATTCAAGCATATCTACCTCTTGGATTAGAGACTTTTCTATCGGCCGTTCCTCTTTCACCAATTTTCCACATCCAGTTGGGTGGACTGGGGACTTCTCTGTTAGTTGCTTATCTTCCCAAGGATTTCCCCATCCGGTTGCACGAATAGGAATTGTCATTGGGGGCGGTGCAGTATAGAGAACATAGAAGTCAAACTTCCCAGATGGTTCCCCTAATAAACCCACTTCAGGATCTCTGACATCATATCTTTCTTTCAACTGTTGCTGAAATGACTTTCGAGGCTTATTCGGTTTCTTTGGCATTTCCTTCTCAACAACCTTTTCCTTCCCCATAGGCTTCTCTTCGGGATTTGCCCATTCTAGCATATCAATTTCTTGCATGTTTTCCTCATGTAGGATGGGCAAAAATGTAGACACTTCGCATGGACTTGGCTGTGGAACTATCAGAACTCCCTCATCAATCAAGTCTTGGACCACTTTCTTTAGCAAGATGCAATCCTTGGTATCATAGCTGGACTTTCTATGGTATAGGCAAAAGGATGGGTCAGGGATAAATGAAGGCTTGGGTAAAAGGGGAGTAATAAGGCCTCTTTTCTTACAATGGTGAAATACTTTGGTGAGACTCGTAGACAAAGTGGTGTAATGGCAAATGGGTCGAGGTGAACGAGGTGAATCTTCTATTGCATTGACATTAGAAGTGGGGGATGGGTTATGGGATGGCAAAGGATTTTGAGTAACATTGGGACGGTTAGGAGGAGTAAGTGGGCCTATGATCTTCTTGTTAATGAGGTCTTGTATTTCATTTCTGAGACGGACACAACGGTCTGTTCTATGGCCTTTGGATTAATGGAAATGGCAGTACTCATTTTTGTTGTACCACCTAGGCAATGGATTTGGAAGAGGTGTTGGGTCTAGAGGTTTGAGGATGCCCCTTACTTTCAATCTTTTATAAACTTTGTCCAATGGTGCATGCAAATCAGAGAATTGATGACGGGTAGGATTATTGCCAATGTTCCATGGCTGTTGTGGAGCAATTGCATTCACTTCAGCGGGTGCCTTTCCATTGTTCCCTATCCGACGAAACCTTGAAGGATCTTCAACTTTGATAGTACCATCGGTTATAGTGTCTTCCACTTGTGTCCCAGAACTAATCAGAGCTTTGAAAGTGGGGAAGTGATGAGCGAACAAGTGCTTGTGATATATAGGCAATAGGTTCTTGACCACCATTCGTATCTGTTCTTCTTCATTAGGCCTATCGAACATCTTAGAAGCTTTCTTCCTCCACCTAGTGATGTAAGAAGAGAAAGATTCATTTGTCGCCTGTTTGGTAGTCTCCAAGTCTCTCCTTGTCACATCAACCTCCGTATTGTACTTATAGTAATCAGTGAACTCTCTGCACACGTCTTCCTATGTTCTAGTCTTTGACTCATCCAAACTTAGAAACCAATGCAGCGAAGAAGTGCTAAGTGATTCATGAAATAATTGGGCCATCAACTCCTCGGACGCACCACGAGGTTGCATTGCTCGAATATACATTTTCAAGTGAGTCTTAGGGCAACCCGTTCCATCGAACTTCTGCAATTATGGCATCTTGAATGAAGTCGGCAATCTCGCTTGAGGGAAGAGAGAAAGAGTGTGGATATCCAGAAAATCATCTGCACGACGAATACCCTTCAAAGTCTTCTCCAAGGCCAACATCCTTGCAGCCATCATCTTTTGGTAATCACTCACAGGAGGGTTTTCAGTGGTGGGGACAAAAGTGGACGATTAGGTGTAAATGGGGATGTTTTGTAGTGGAGGTTGAGTATGTGGAGGTGATGGATTTTGAGGTGATGATTGAGTATATGGAAGTGGTGGATTTTGGGCTTGGCCTCCAGCTTGGGCAGATGGGTTGGATTGATTTTGGACAATGGGGACTTAAGTGTTGGGTATGGCCTGATCTGTAGGAACATTGTGGATGAGGACAGGGGTTCGGTTGTTGATCTATTGTGCCATTCTTATTGCAGTTTCAGAATTCACTGACACCTCTTCCAACTTCCCAAGTATATCATTCAATAGCCTCTCAATCCTTTGTGGATCCACTGGAGTCCCAGAAACAGATGTCCCCTCAGGTGTAGCCGAGTTATTCAATACAAAAGTATCATCTATGGCGAGGTCTTGTTCAGTACTTCTTCTGATCAAACGACCTGAAGAGTCACGAGTCCAAGCCAGCACTCTATTACAACCAAATGACCCATACTTAGTTACAAAGTGACACAAAGCGCCTTTAGTCTCCACAATTGATTTAAACGGGCGGGTAATGGTCCAATAACATTCCTTTAGTTGGGCCTCTCATCCTTATGAGCCCAATGGGCTTTAGGTAAGACGGTCATACTAAAGGGATGTAGGTCGATTGATTTTAAAGTCATATTACCCCTTAAAATTAACCACCCACATAGCATTCATTCATATCTCCAACTGCATTCAAGAACAAGAAACCGGATCACTGTATCGAGGGCTTTGTATCATCTTCCCAAAGAACCATGACATGAATTGTATTGCCATTCATTCCATTCACATTCATTCCCACAACACACATTCATGCCACACATACATTCATTCCATACACACATACATTCAAACACACATCCACTCTGTACCTGCATTCATTCCACAAGCATGGTGACTTTAAACTAAGCGAGTCCTTGTGTCCTAGACAGTCCACTATATGCACTAAAAAGGATAGGATAGTGTCCCCTACTTGCTTGAATCAACTATATACCTATCACATGTGGCATGAGGGATGCCACGTAAGTCAAGTGGTACGTGTTGATCCATTTAATATACCCAAGGGTAAAACTCAAGGATACGTGGCAAGAGGAGTTGATAGCTTCGCAAACATGACACCCGAGAACGAGGGGAACCGGGGTCAAGGCTAGGCCAATCAGAAAAGGCAAGGATACATCGACCTATCATTCAAATGCAATTGCGCACACAATGCAATACAGTAAACACACATTCAAGCGTATGCAAGTGATTGATTTTAATTTAAGCAATTAAATTAGCCCATATAAATTCCTTGAGTCTAGTCCACTAATCCCCAGTGGAGTCGCTAGACTGTGAACCACGGGTTTCGATCCAGGAAGAAGGAAGGAAAGAGAACCCTTCTTTTAAAAAGACTTGTAGAGATTTAAATTAATAAAAATCTGGTTTTTAAAAGGTTCACAAAAACAAAACAAACAAGGAGTCGCCACCTCATTTTTAGGAAAAGAGGAAAACCATAAAAACAGTTTTTTAAAGAAAACCATAAAAACAAACCACATGACTCCGATCAAGGAAAAGCAGGTCTATCAAAACAAGAGAGGATTCGGAGACTAAGTTACGATGTGAGAAGGTTCTAGGAAACATCCTATAGGCACCCACACCGCCCCAAAATGGGTCTCTGAATTTATATGGGCTATTTCAATCACTTCCTAATTAGTCACAATTCATATGCAAAGAATCATCCATAAATAATCCACATTCATCCATGAACATCCATAAAGCAATAAACATCCATAAAGCATGTAAACATCCATGAACAAGTATGAGAGATATGGAAAGCAAGTAAGAGAAGGAGAGAATGAGCAAACAAATCCATCCTATCCACTAGCAAATATGTGATGGATAAATGAGCAAGCATGGGTCCATCCTACTCCACTAGTATATATGTGATGGACAAATGGGTAGAAAGAAAGAAAAGAAAAAGAAAACCTAGGATACTTAGTATCCTAGGGCAGACTTGAACATCAAATGAGCACCTACGTACCTTACATATAAAGATATAAGGATCAAAGTCCACGTAGTTCGATTGAGAAAGGGTTACTCCCTTTACAATGAACTATAAACCCTAAGTTTCCATTAAAAGAAAAGAAGAGTTTGAAAAAGAAGAAGAGTTTCCAAAAAAGGAATTTGAGAAAAGATAGAATTTGAAAAGAGATAGAACACTTATCCAAAAAGAAGTTTTAGAAAGGTAGAATTCTAAAAGAGATAGAACTCTAGATAAAACAGAATTTTAATGAAGGTAGAGTTCTAAAAGAGATAGAACTCTTATTCAAAAAAAAGGATTTTAGAAAACATGGAAACTTAAGAATTACAATCCAAAGTAAAAAGAATAACCCAAGAGAGGGAGAAGAGAACAAATCAAAACAAACCTACCATAAACCACTTACCATATGCAAATTATCCCGAAACATCAAGAAAACATCAATTAATCACCCTATGTATTCTATAGGGCAATTATTAAGCTCAAACCATTCATATTCATGCTCAAATCATCATTAGAAGGCCTAATTCAAATCTGGACAGAATACTAAACATGCATATAATGACCTAAAACTCATGCAAATAACAAAAATCAAAAGAAAGACACAATCCTAATATGCTCCTATATGCCCTAAACACCCTAACATGCACAAAACCATCAAAAACATGCTAAATAGGCATTATCATGATGAAAATATCATATGACAATCCTAAACATGAAAAGAAAACCTAACATGATGCCTTAGGTAAGTACTTTATGTAAGAATGTGAAATGATCATCCTTACAGCGAGCTTTCTTAAGTAAAACTATATGGAGATAATTTTACATAGAAACCACTCCGTATGAATGGTTTCTTCACATATCCTACGTAAAATATATACCTAAGAATGCAAAGAAATTCACAGCGCACTTAAACACACTCCAGAAAGCACCCATGCACAACCTCACCCTCTAAGGACGATAATTATCCTCGAAAAGGATAATCATCCATACACCTATGAAGATGAGGCCTACACAACAAGTGTCCTATACAAAAGATGCTTAAAATCATGCATATAATTGAACCATGAAGAGAAAATGGCCTAAACACATCAATTGATTTTTTATGCAAAACGTACCTCTATCCTTAAGAGAGAAACTATCCTAATAGCAAGCAATTCGCAATCCTAATCCACTAACATGCATTCTCATCATATTTGAATCATATACACTCTAAAATATAGAGCATATATGATTCATAATTCAATTCTAAGCCATAGTTATGCAGAGAATGGAGTAGAAGAAGAAGGAATCGTAAAAGGATGTAAAGGAGACTTACAACAAAGCAAAGGTCTTCGCTGCGTTCTTCCTTCTCTTTGGCTTGGTTCCCTTCTAGTTCTCCTTTGAAATTGCAGTAGAAAGCCTCCTCCAAGTGATATGGGTGTGTGCAAACTCGTGGTCCCTCTCTCTCTTAAGAATATGAAGTGTCAAATAAGCCAAAAGTCCCCTATACTGATGAATGAGCCTCTATTTATAACCAACCAACCATATGAACCAATGGTTGAGATTAATTCACCATAAAATCAATCTAGGGCTGTAATTAAATCCCATGAATGTTAAACAACTCAAAACCACCTCCCAATAAGCTTAGAAGTCCTTTAGAAGGTTGAAATTCGGAGTGGTAGAGTCCCATTCCGTCAAAACTTCAAAGAGAGACAATTCAGGATGGAGGTCTCGGGTGATCGGTTGGGTGAACTGGTTGGACCGGTTGGGTGAACCGGCCACCGGAGAGGAACCCCAAAATTTTGGAATTCTGACTCGGTTTGGACTCCTAACTTCAAACGGACTTAAATTCTTCATTTTAACTCCGATTTGAGTGATTCAAAAGCCAAAATTTCAAGGATTTAATGTATAATAAGCCTAGAATATTCTTGAACCAAGAATCCCTGACCACAGTCAGGTGGCTGGGTTTTCATGAGGCGATTACTCGGAAAAAGGTCAATTAAGCATAGGGTAATGTGGTGAACCAATCCCAAACCTATCAAGAAATTAAATTGGTTCTTCAATTAGGCTCATTTCATCATTTTAAGGTCAATGGAACACTCTGGAACAAATTTGGAAGTCAATTGGAAAATATAAGAAGTAAAAGACAAAATTGCCCTTCAAGTCGCAAAAGTTCTAATTAGCTATCCAAACCTATCTGGAATTGAACCAAATTTGACACACATATCCAAAATGATCCTAGAAACTAAATGCAAGTGATGGGACTCAACAAAAAGACAAAAATATGCATGCAATGATGACCTATTCTCCTAAGGCTTAAAAGGGCAAAAGTGTCCTTTAAGGCTTAGGGACTCCTAGATGCTTCTAAACCTAACCAAATGCTATCATGATCTCATGGGGGTGAAAATGGGGTGTCTACAGGTATCTCACAATGATTTAGCTGAAACAGAGGATCAGTTGGTGTCTCATTATATTGGAAGTTTGCATGATCAATTTCAAGATACTTTAAATTTAGTTGACCCTTATTATGTATCAGAGGCACACCAAAAGGCTATGCAATTAGAGAAGTAATTCAACCACAAACATGGAGGATCACCATGGAATGGTGGTAGTCAAAGTGTTCGCATCCCACCTACCCAAAATAGATCGACGCTTGTGAGGAATCCTACACAATCAGCACCGACGGCTAGACCACTTGACTAGTGGTGTTCGTTATTTCACGTGTGGTGAGTCCGGGCATCACATGGCAGAGTGCAAGAAAAGTGGGCATTATGATAAGGGGCTATTCATAGAGAATAAAGAATTTGTGGGTGATCATGATTATGAAATTGAGGATGAGCCGCACTTTGATATGACTGAGGGTGACCATTCACTTGAAGAGTAAGTTGAAGGTGACCAAGGGCAGTTACTTGTGGTGCGTAGAACTTATTTTACTCCTAGAGAAGTCAATGGGGATGCGTGGCTTCGCAGTAATATCTTTCAGTCAACATGCACTATTGGTGAGAAAGTATGTAAATTTGTTTTTGATTCTGGAAGCTGCGAGAATGTAATTGCTGAGGAAGCTATCAGAAAATTGGAGTTGGCTACTGAGCAACATCCTAGTCCTTACAAACTTTCATGGTTAAAGAAGGGTATAGAGGTAGCTGTTTCAAAGTGTTGCTTAGTTTCTTTCTCTGTTGGTTCCACTTATAAAGATAAAGTATGGTGTGATGTAGTTCATATGGTTGCATGCCATTTATTATTGGGTAGACCTTAGCAATTTGATAGGGGTGTTGTGCATGATGGGAGGAAAAATACTTATAGTTTCATGTTTAATAATGTTAAAGTTGTTTTACTCCCTAGTAAAGAATCAGCACCTAAGTCTAGCAGAGAGAAAAATACAAATTTATTATCCATGCATAAATTTGTAGAGGAGGCAATTGAGACTAGGGTAGTTTATATGCTGATGGGTAGAGAAACTACTGAAAGAAATGGTGAGAATATTTATAAACTTGTTAAAAAAAAATTTGGAGAATACAAGGATGCTTTTCCTAGTGAATTACCTATGGGGTTACCACCTCTGAGGGATATTCAGCATCAAATTGACCTTGTGCCGAGATCCAATTTACTTAATCAACCTCACTATCGTATGAGTCCTAAGGAGCATGAGGAGTTGAGGCGACAGGTAGAGAAGCTGTTGGTGAAAGGACATGTTAGGGAGAGCTTGAGTCCCTGTGTTGTACCTGCATTGCTTACACCTAAGAAAGATAGGTCTTGGCGTATGTGTGTTGATAGCTGAGCCATCAATAAAATAACTATGTGATACAGGTTCCGTATTCCTTGATTGGATGATTTGTTAGATCAATTGGGTGGAGCTACTGTGTTCAGTATATTGGATTTGAAAAGTGGGTTATCATCAGATTCGTATCCGAGAAGATGACAAATGGAAGAATACTTTCAAGACTCGTGAGGGGTTATACGAGTGGTTAGTAGTGCCATTCAAACTTTCTAATGCTCCGAGTATTTTCATGCGTGTGATAAATCAGATATTTCGTCCATTCATTCGAAAATTTGTAGTAGTTTATTTTGATGATATTCTTATTTATAGTGCTAAACCAATTTTACATCTTAAGCACTTGAGGCAAGTTTTGTCAGTCTTAAGGAAGGAGAATTTCTTTGCTGCAATGCAAAAGTGTTACTTCATGACCAACAAGGTTCTATTCCTCGAGTATGTTATCTCAAATGATGGAATTTCAGTTGATGAATCCAAAGTGGAAGCAGTTAAGCAATGGCCCATACCTTCCACTATGATTGAAGTGCGTAGTTTTCATGGGTTAGTGTCGTTCTATAGGCTCTTCATTCCAAATTTCAGCACTATTATGGCACCTATTATAAACTGCATAAAGATGAGAAAGCTTACATGGACTGAAGAAGCTAGCAAGGCTTTTCATGTAATCAAGCACAAACTTCCTACAGCTCGTGTTAGTGCTACCTAACTTCTCAATTCCATTTAAGCTTCATTGTGATGCATCTAAAGTGGGTATTGGGGCAGTTTTTAGTCAATATGGGAGACCTGTAGTGTACTACAGTGAGAAATTGAATGGGTCTAAGCTGAATTATAGTACCTATGATGTGGAGTTATACGCAATTGTTCAAGCATTGAAGTGGTGGAGTTCTTATTTGGCCTACAATGAGTTTATTTTGTATTCAAATAATAATGCTTTGAAGCATCTCAATAGTCAAGCCAAGTTGAATTCTAGACATGCGGGATGGGCAGCTTATTTGCAACAATTCACTTTTATTATCAAGCATCAATCTGGGGCAATGAATAAAGTGGCTGATGCACATAGTAGGCATACTTCTTTGCTTACTACCATGAAGACAAAGGTACTTGGTTTTGATTCTTTTAAAGAATTATTGTCTACTGACCCATATTTTACTTCTATTATAGTTAATGTAAAGGGAGGTAGACGCCATGATTTTATTGTGCAAGATGGTTTCCTTTTCAAAGGAAATTTGTTGTATATACCTGAATGTAGCTTGCGCCTGAAAATTTTAACGAAGCTACATAATGAGGGTTATATGGGGAGAGATAGTACACTACAGTTAGTAATGTGTTCTTACTTTTGGCCATTTATGCGAAAGGAGATTGCTAAGTTCGTGGATCACTGTAGGGTATGTCAGATTTCTAAGGGCACTATGACTAATGCGGGGATGTACATGCCTTTACCTATACCTACACAGCCATGGACGGATGTGAGCAAGGATTTTGTCTTGGCAGATTTGTTGGGAATCGAACAAGAGGGAAAAATAGAAGTGCGGAATATAAAAAATTTTTCCTACGATTCCCAATCCCATGAATCTAACTATGCATAACACAAAATCAAACCCTAACTACGAAGAGGGTTAGAACACTTACAGGATTTTTTGTCTTCTCCTTTTTGCTCCAAGCTTTGATTCCGGACAACGGTGAATGAGCAGCCCAAGTGTGCTGCCTCCAACGGTATCCACACCTAGCTAGAGCTTCAAGTCCTTTCTTTCTTCTTCCTTGTTGTTGCTAGAGGTGGAGAAGAGAGAGAGAGAGAAGAGAGCCTCCAAGGGGCTGGACGGCTAGGGTTTATTGTGCAAGCCTATTATGCCATGTCACACATAAGTGTGACTTATATAGGCAGCCCACTAAAGGGGGCTGGCCATGGGGAAGAAACCCTAATAGGGTTATGTGTAATTACACTTAATTGCACATTAACCCTATTATTTGTATCAAATACAAATAGGCCTATAAAGAACTATTCTTTATTCACTAAAACCCTTTCTCTCATAGACTTTAAAGCCCTTCTTGCATGATCAGTGTGTGACCCATTGGGTTCACATCATTAAGTAGTAGGAATAGCACGAGGTGTGCACAATGGAACTCTTTCCATTTAGGGTCTAATTGGAACTCCTTCCAATTCCCTAATTGATTATAACTCACTTATATCAATTAGGGCTTCTACTAACCATGAGTAACACCTAGCATATGGCTCATGGTGTGGTCCTTAATGAGGTGAATAGTCATTTACAAAGAACCCTTCTGTTATAGTTTATAGGTTACAATTGCATCCTTCCTTCAACACAATGTCTCCAATTAAACTAATAGGACATGGAAGTCTGTCAAGTCCCTAGTTTAATTACTTTATACTCAATCATGAATATCAACTCATTGATGAACTCATGAAACTCTTTTCATATTCATCCTACCATGGCCATGGATTTAATGAGTTATATTATGAATGCTATATGAGACATTCTCTCTCTTTTTCCTGAGAGTGATGGATCCCTTGTTGATCACTCACATGCCTTCACACACATAGCAGTAGGGCCAATGAACACCTTTGTAAACCCCTGAATAGGATCTGCACTTAGTGTTATCAAACTTCTAAAGCTACATGCATAAGACAACTATGGTGTCTCAGGTCTAAAGATTACTTGTACCACTATAACAATGAGAAACTGATTGACAGGCAGGATAAAACTCCATTCAGTTTATCTCATATCTTTGGTCACATTCAGTGTACCTATTCTCGTAGGCACCCACTTGTTGGTTGTAGTGTCTCCACACAAATAGCTTGAGACTAGCTATCCTCCTATAGAGTCAACCTAACAAGTGCTAGTCCTATGGTTCATTACTGTCCATCATAGTGAACCTTCAACTAGGAATGCTTTAGGAGTTTAGTACAGAGATATATCTATAGTCTCAAAATTACAACTCTTTGTAATTCCATATTCTCAACTCTAACTCCATGGACATATTATGTAAATATAAATGATGCATATAAACATAATAGAATAAGCCCTTTTATTAAATCAATAATAAATGTGACATACATAAATGAAATCAAATGATTGTTCCTAATCCCTAAACAATCATCTCTATGATTGGCTCTAGGGCATAATCCTAACAATCTCCCACTTGCACTAAAGCCAATCGACCATGTATCGCATACCTATCTTCTCAAGATGTTGTTCTTAGACATAACCAATTATGTTTTAAAGCTTTAGTCAGTAGGTCTACAAAAACTTATGTAGATAATATCTTCTGTAATGTATCTATTACCTTTTCCAATGATTCCTCTAATCACATGGAATTGCCACTCTATGTGTTTGGACTTTTGATGAGACCGTGATTCCTATACTTAAGCTATAGACCCATTGTTGTCACAAAACAAGGTGTGGGCAACTCAATGGAAGGAACAACTCCAAGTTCTAAATGAACTTATAGATCCAAATAGTTTCCTAGACAATGCGACAATTAATTCACCTTTAATAATGGAATCCACTGTATCTTTCATACAGTTCTTCCATTAAGTATTTCACCAACTAAAGTGAATATAAAATATACCCCATATGGATTATATCCAAATCCATATACCCATCTACTATGAGTTTACAATTTCCATATACAATCCAATATTCCAAATTTGAATTGACTGATAACTATTTGTAACAATTACAACATAATAGATATCAGGTTCAATACATAGTGTAAAATAAGGCTTCTTAACACTTTAAGAATCTTACTTGTGTTATCCTAGAGCGCATGCCCTTGAATAATGAATTCTTATCTGAAGTAAATCAGACCTCCCTTAGAATTCTCCATGTTGAACTCCTTCAACATTTCAACTATGTTTGATGATTTGGAGATACTTAGCAATTTATATGATCTATCTCTATAGATCTTGTTGGATGCTTCTGCCAAATCTTTTATGAATTAGTTTTTCTCCAAAAACCAAAACTTTACATTAGATAACATTCATATATCATTCATAATAATTAGGATGTCATCTATACTTAGGATAAAGAAAAACGATCTCACTCCCACTAACCTTTTATACACTCATGGTCCATCTATACAATGAGAGAAATCAAACAATTTGATTACTTCAACTTTATAGATGTTCTAATTATGAGAACCTTGTAGTCTATTAATAGACTTCTATAACTTACACACTTTTATGGTTTTTCACCATTTGATATAACATCTTTATATCCTTTTTGACATATCTTATATTCAAAATGTGTGTTTATAGATAACAAGATCCAAATGGATTTCAGCATAACTATTATCAAACAAGTTTCTTTATAGACAACTTTTGCCTATGTTGAAAACATTCTTAAATAGCCAAGCCTTTTAGGTCTCTACCTATCCATATTGGATTTAATGACTCTTAGTCATTTCTCGAGTTGATGTGAAACATCGTGTGGTCATAATCAATAGGATTATCTTGGTGATCTTTATCACCAAAGAACAATTCTTTCACATTCTAATGGAGATACAATATCTCTCTTATGTTAAAGAAATATCCAATTTGATCTATGAAAAGAATGTGGTGTAATTAAAGGTTTTGCCTCAACAGAGACAAGGGTTGGATCTTTGTTCGTTTGTGACTTTACGGACAATTCTATAAATTCTATCTACTTTTGCATCTTTCTTGAATGAACTCTTTCTCAAGAAAATCCAGCAAACATCCTAATGGACAACTTTTGTTCATTAGGGTAATAGAAATACTATCCCAACCACTTTTGGGATATACCACAATTCAACACTTACTTGACCGTATTTCCAGATTGTCTACATTATGTTTCCAGACATACGTAGCACAAGCCCAAGCCTTAACTTCTTTAAGTTGGGTTTCTTCCCATATTATATCTGATATAATTGGGACAAAACTGGAGTGAACCCTAAATTATCAATATGTAGCAATTTTAAGGTATATCATAGATGGATACATTAGTAAAACTCATCATGGATAAAACCATATCTTAATAGGGTTCAATTCGTTCTCTTAGATTCACCATTGAGCTATGGTATTCTAAGATGAGTCTACTGTAATTGAATGCATGCTCTACATGACTATATACATCACAATGTATTAGTCAAATTATAAATGTAACTCTTTCACTTCACCAAGTAAAAGATGGGTTTGGTCATCTCATAACCAAGTCATAATCGTTACATTTAAATGAGAGTCTCTACATCTCTTGTATTCTCGGAATACGTTGCATTCGCTCTAATTAGTCATTTAAATTCAGAAATCAAATTTCTAGAATGTCTTAAATGGCCTAGTTAAGAAATAAGTTCCCAAAATTAATCTAGCAATTCTTGCTCTATTAAAATTTTTAAAGGTAACTTATTATCTACTTAACTTTCTGCTTCGATTTAGATTATACTAGAATCCAAAAACCAAGAAGCAGAACTAACCAACAATTTAGTTTAGAGCATGAACCAAAACTTCAAAAGTTTGGTTCTTCTAGGAAGACTGATACTTTATCAAGTTCCCTTTACAATACCTTATGTTTACTACAAAATAATTATATTTCTTTGTCTTTGACTTTTCAAGACTTGCTTTCCTCTATGCTTCCATTTTAAATCACATCTAGCTTCTCAAGCTATTCTATGTGAATAATCATTTTTCAAAAGAATGATTATTAATAAACAACTTTTATTACATCCTAGTCCAGAAGAAGTCCTTTACAAGTACTATACTTTATAGTATTATTTTACTCACAATACAACCTTTGTATGTGATGTAGGACATCAAAGGCACTTGCATTTACTAATTTTGCTTCTGAAGCTCATTAGTCATCAATACTATCATATAGCATGGCAACAAGATGCCAATTGCGCATAGTGTCTTTTTCTTCTTAGGATGTTTTATGGAGGGCCTTTAATAAAAGGCCTAATAGCATATGAACAATCTTTTGAAATTAAGAACAATTCTCAATTTCCTAAGTTAATCAAAGAAATCGGGTTTAGTCAAACTATCAATATCCTATATATTAGGAAATAGGGGTTTTGAGGTGAGTGATTAGGTAATCTACATAAACAGAGAATTAGATTTCATTTTTATCCATAATGATTGGGTCTTTAATCATATGGTACCTCCCACTATTTTATCAAATTCCATACACCCTCTAATGGAATTCGGGAATCTCATTCCTAATGGGGATTGGGGTCCCACTATGACCTAGAAGCCTCACATGTTAGTTTCTTGGCTTCTAACCCACAATAAGAAGACAACTCTTTGTCTATTGCTTCATAAGCAAGTTCCAATCGTTTTGCCTCTAGGGAACATACACCTCACATGTTAGTTTCTTGGAATACTTCCCTAGTTAAGTTAAACCCATCATTCACACAGGTATGTTTCGCCAAATATATACCTCACATGTTAGTTTCTTGGTATATACCAGTTTAGGCACCCCATGATATCTCATATGTGATAGTTTCAAGTAATGTCTTTAACATGGGTAGCTCCTACATGTCTGCAGCCAGGTACCTACATTAAGGGACGTTAGATGATCCTATAATGATGGAAGGCAATGAAGAATTCATTCCCTAATGACTTCTCCATTTTCAACTTAATATTAAATAAGAGGGGTTTTAAAGGGTCTCATCAAATTAACATGCATCCTATGTATCAAAATTTAAACATATAAATTATGCTATTTATAATCATACATCTCATGCTATTATAAATCATACATCGCATGCTATTATATATCAACATATATAAAGTACCATATTTTGATATTAGTCCCTAAGTGAATAGGTAACATATACCAAACTATGGTATTGGAGCTAATACAATTATCTCATAAATTTAAGCTCCCACTATGATGATTATGGACTTTGAGAGGATTCAATCCAAGCCAATAGATTGAATCCAAGGTCTAAGGCGGGTGTAGGTGATCGTAAAATAAACTATTCGTAACATGCATGCTTTCTTGAAAAACTTCTCTAAGCTTTCAAGTCCTTCAATCTGCTCCCTTGGCTTGATGGTCTCCACCATTGGCTTGTTGGTCTCCACCATTGGCTTGTTGGGCTCCATCATACTCCTTTGGGTCCACCATGCTCCTTAGTGCGCTCTCAATTACATAACATTTACATAATATATAGAAAGGGATACATAAGGGGAATGTGGGGTACATAAGAGAATGATAGAGAGAGAGGGAAGGTGGCATGCAAGCCCCAAATAATAAATTACATCACCATAATAAAATTACAACTCTTGAAAAATTATTACAACCCATTCATAAGACGGCCAATCACAACTGGTTTAAGGGGTATAGTCCATAATCATCATCCAAACACATACATACAATCTCATTGCATAATGTAAAGAAAAACTGTAAACATTAAAACATATGGGCATTATGGTAATTCTCTTGAATGATTTACATTAATCTCATTAATGCATCCTAATCTTATTAGGTTTTAACAAAAATATCCAGAATTAAATAAAGTCTTAACATTTAAGACATTACAGTTTCAATTAATCAAATTAATTTAAAACATGTAAAGTTTCCTAAAATAACTCTAATATCCAATATTAGGGTTTCCTTAATTAAACAAAACAATTTCATTTAATTAAGAATTTCCAGATTTTAATTTAATCCCTAATTGTGTTTTAAACCATTTAAAACATTATAAAATTAATCAATATTAATTAAATGATTAATATAGGAATTAAATAAAATCATTAAAATGATGAATTAGTGTATTAGGGTTTCCTAAAACCCTAAACCCTAAATGCATAACCCTAAACCCTAAATGCAAGCCCTAATCATTAAATGCCTTATGATTGGTCATTTAATAACTAATCATTAAAACCCTAGGTTCATACGGTATTTAATAAAAGGGATTAGGGTTTAATTAATGCCAAATAGGGTATTTATTACCCTTAATAAATTACACTAATTAGGGTTATCAAAACCCTAACCCTAGACATCATTAATGGTATTAATTATGCCCTAACAATTAATAACCATGATTGGTCATTTAATGACCAATCATTAACTCTTAACTAAGGTAATTAATATTCCAATTAGGGTTTTAATTAATGCCATAATGAAATTAGGGTTTCGTCATTAACTCAAAATTAGGGTTTCATCCTTAACTCTATGCAGCCGTCACTACCAGGGGGCTGCCTGAGCTTGGCTAGGCTGCCATGGCCACCAACGACTGTGGGAGGCCATGGCCAGTCATGGGAGAACATCCCAGGGGTGTGGGACAAGCCTCTGGACACGTGAGAAGTGGTGGAAGTGGCTGCCATCATCAAGAACAATCAGGGTTTCCAAAACCCATTGCTGGAGCCATTGTTGCAGACCTTGAAGGTCACAATAGCTTCTAAATCCTTATCAATTTGACTCCTCCATTGAAACCAGCCTTTGTATCATGTCTCTACATGAAATACTAAGCTCATAGAAGAGGTTTGGATGATCAAATCATCACCAAGTGTTCTAAACAATTAAAACAACAGTAGGCTGCCCAGAATTTGACAGCATACTGTCCATGGTCAGAAATTGATTTAAAACCCAGCAAGATGAATGAATTAGGCTACCAAACGAATTTTCCCAGTATCCTACATGTCTTAGGAAACTAATGCAATTGGTTTCATGCAATTTGGAGTTCCCTAACTCAAGTTCTAATCAAAACTCCATTGATGACTTTTCTGCAGAGAAAATCTGCTATGCTGTTCATGAAAAATTTTCAAACTTTTTAAATCTTTTTCCATCAAAACCTTTTTGAAACTTAAAGAAAATCATATACACATGATATATAATGATCCTAAAATGATATTCCATCATAAATACAGCAGCTTTAATTAGAATTAATTGCAAGAACCTTAGGGTTCTAAAACCCAGATTCAGCCTCCATGGTGTTCTTCTCCTTCTTCCTTCTGTTCTAGCATCTTAATCCAATTATGATGCATCTAAATGCTTGGGAACCTTTCCCTACCATGTCTAGAACATAAGCCAAGTGGTGGCAACCATTGCCATGCCTTTGATCTCCATCAATAACTCAAAGTTGTGGCTATTGCATCATTCCCGAGCAAAACTGTCTTTCCAGACAGCCTGTAGTAAAAAATTCATAACTTTCACTACAGAACTCGGATTGACGCACTGTTTGTTGGGTTGGAAAGCTTATTCAAAGAGCTTTCTAATCATATATGGCTCGAAAATTTTGGAGAAGAACTCTGAATTCGGCAGGCAAAACAAGATGACGGTTTTTCATGGCAACCATGAAAACTGTTCATAACAGTTTTATAAAACCCTAGTTTCCTTATTCTTCTTCTCCAAACTCAAACCCTATGCAACCTATTGCATCCATGGATACACATAACCATCAATTAGAAGAGGAGTAGAAGAGAATTGACCTAGGGTTCCAAACCCTAGGTTCAGCCATGGAGGAAAACCAATTATGCAGAAAAAATTTTCCAGATTTTTGAATCATTCAACTACACCATAATTACCAGCCCATATGTATTTTGTATTATGCATAATCATGGCTCTGATACCACTGTTGGGAATCGAACAAGAGGGAAAAATAGAAGTGCGGAATATAAAAAATTTTTCCTACGATTCCCAATCCCATGAATCTAACTATGCATAACACAAAATCAAACCCTAACTACGAAGAGGGTTAGAACACTTACAGGATTTTTTGTCTTCTCCTTTTTGCTCCAAGCTTTGATTCCGGACAGCGGTGAATGAGCAGCCCAAGTGTGCTGCCTCCAACGGTATCCACACCTAGCTAGAGCTTCAAGTCCTTTCTTTCTTCTTCCTTGTTGTTGCTAGAGGTGGAGAAGAGAGAGAGAGAGAAGAGAGCCTCCAAGGGGCTGGACGGCTAGGGTTTATTGTGCAAGCCTATTATGCCATGTCACACATAAGTGTGACTTATATAGGCAGCCCACTAAAGGGGGCTGGCCATGGGGAAGAAACCCTAATAGGGTTATGTGTAATTACACTTAATTGCACATTAACCCTATTATTTGTATCAAATACAAATAGGCCTATAAAGAACTATTCTTTATTCACTAAAACCCTTTCTCTCATAGACTTTAAAGCCCTTCTTGCATGATCAGTGTGTGACCCATTGGGTTCACATCATTAAGTAGTAGGAATAGCACGAGGTGTGCACAATGGAACTCTTTCCATTTAGGGTCTAATTGGAACTCCTTCCAATTCCCTAATTGATTATAACTCACTTATATCAATTAGGGCTTCTACTAACCATGAGTAACACCTAGCATATGGCTCATGGTGTGGTCCTTAATGAGGTGAATAGTCATTTACAAAGAACCCTTCTGTTATAGTTTATAGGTTACAATTGCATCCTTCCTTCAACACAATGTCTCCAATTAAACTAATAGGACATGGAAGTCTGTCAAGTCCCTAGTTTAATTACTTTATACTCAATCATGAATATCAACTCATTGATGAACTCATGAAACTCTTTTCATATTCATCCTACCATGGCCATGGATTTAATGAGTTATATTATGAATGCTATATGAGACATTCTCTCTCTTTTTCCTGAGAGTGATGGATCCCTTGTTGATCACTCACATGCCTTCACACACATAGCAGTAGGGCCAATGAACACCTTTGTAGACCCCTGAATAGGATCTGCACTTAGTGTTATCAAACTTCTAAAGCTACATGCATAAGACAACTATGGTGTCTCAGGTCTAAGGATTACTTGTACCACTATAACAATGAGAAACTGATTGACAGGCAGGATAAAACTCCATTCAGTTTATCTCATATCTTTGGTCACATTCAGTGTACCTATTCTCGTAGGCACCCACTTGTTGGTTGTAGTGTCTCCACACAAATAGCTTGAGACTAGCTATCCTCCTATAGAGTCAACCTAACAAGTGCTAGTCCTATGGTTCATTACTGTCCATCATAGTGAACCTTCAACTAGGAATGCTTTAGGAGTTTAGTACAGAGATATATCTATAGTCTCAAAATTACAACTCTTTGTAATTCCATATTCTCAACTCTAATTCCATGGACATATTATGTAAATATAAATGATGCATATAAACATAATAGAATAAGCCCTTTTATTAAATCAATAATAAATGTGACATACATAAATGAAATCAAATGATTGTTCCTAATCCCTAAACAATCATCTCTATGATTGGCTCTAGGGCATAATCCTAACAAGATTTTCCAAGATGGCGCATTTTATTCCTTGTAAGAAGACTAGTGATGCGCTACATGTGGTTCAACTATATTTCTAAGTGGTGTATCGATTACATGGTTTGCCTATGACTATAGTTTCCGACAAGGATTCTAAATTTCTTATTCATTTTTGGAGATGTTTGTGGAAGCTTGCTAATACAAAACTTGATTCTAGTAGTGCCTATCATCCGCAGATGGACTGTCAGACAAAAGTTGTTAATCGTTCGTTGGGAAATCTCTTGAGATGCTTAGCTAGAGGCCATGAAAAGAATTAGGATCAAAGGTTGTATCAAGCTGAGTTTGCTTTCAATCGCTCTATCAGTCGTAGCACTCAGTTTAGTCCTTTCTATATCAATTATGGGTACAATCCGAGATCGCCACTTGACCTGTTCCTGATTTGAAGGGTGTGAATGTAAAGGCTAAAGATTTAATTGCTCAAATTCAGGAAATTCACCGAGCAACTTTAAAGAATTTGCATGAGGCTACTTTAAAGTACAAGCAATCTGCTGATAAAAAGAGGCGTTTGATGGAATTTGATGTATGAGACTTTGTCTATGCAATTTTGACAAAGGATCAATTTTCTGTGGGAGAGTACAAGAAGTTGGCTGCGAGGAAGATTGGCCCATTGGAAATCATTGCAAAAATTAATCCTAATGCTTACCATTTGAAGCTTCCAAGTCATATTCGCACTCATGATGTGTTCAATGCCAAGCATTTGGTTCCCTACAATGGCGACAATTCTGAGGATGAGGATGTGAATTCGAGGGCAAATTCTCTCCAACCCGGGGAGGATGATGTAGATCGCATCACATGTTTAGCCTTGGAGTTCTTGGAGGAGATAGATCATTGGGATGTTAGGCAAAAGGGTTATTTTTCACGTTTTGAAGACAAACCAGTCCATCAGACGCACGCATAAACTTGTTATGTGTTATGTGTACGCATGCTTTACGGAGGTTTATGGTGAGTACTCATGTTTTATGGCGAGTACTCATGCTTTATGGAGCATACACATATTTCAACATGTGTACGCATGGCATCTTGAGCGTACGCATACTTTATTCATGTGTATACACACCGGGTTATTTGGGCAAGCTATTTCGGGATTTGGTTCCTACTACTACAACATCAGGGTTTTGGGTTAATTAGCTTATTTTAGACAATTTTCCTATTTTTGGGTTTTATTTGTTTTCCTTATTATTTGTTGCTTTATTGAATTAGTTTCCTAGGAGGTTATTGTTTACTTGTTCTAGTAAAATTAGGTTTTCTTATTAGTTTTGTATATAAAGGATGCAAGCCTTATGGCAAACAGCTTTTAGTTCAGACTTTGATTGATTTTGCTTAATAATATTGAGAGAGAGTTTCTCTTTTATTTTCCTACTGTCGTGTTCTTGAGAGAATATTGATTGTGGTTGCCTACTATTTGGCATTATTCTTGCGACAATCAACAGATTGATGGAAGCTTATTGATTAATTTGGTGAGCTAGTCTCAACCGCGTATATTCCGCTGCATCAGAAGTGGAGAGAAAAGTAGACAGAAGAAAGAAGAGAGTGATGTCAGTGACTACTTCTCCACCTACGGCGTTGGCAACGACAACACGTACAATAATTTTCTTTTTCTATATTACTACTTTGGGTTCCTTTTTCCAGCATACTAGGCCGCATCCACCTCCACCAACGGTGATCATCTTTCATTTTCCTTTCTATGTCTGCATTCTACAACATATAATTGTTAAATGGGTTAGACCAGATCCTTCATTTGATGATGATTTATTGAACTCTACTCCCCAAACTATTTCACAATAGATGAATGTCTTTACTGTAGGCTATTAACTCCGCCCGTATAAATTAAACAACTTTCATTTTTTTTCATTTTTTGTCCTGTCCCAAAAGTGTCCAAGACGTGTCTTGTAAGTGTCCAAGGCATGTCCAATGTCAATTTTTTTTTCTTTTTTTTTTTTGTTAATTTTATGGACAAGACCGTGTCTGACACATGTCGGAATGTGTCCATGTCCATGCTTCACAGTTGATATGTATAGAAGTATCCCATATATGTTATGAACAATAATTTATCAACTGTCTAATTTGGGCACTAATGTGAGGATTGCATTAAAAATTACTTCATAGCACGTTTGCATTGCGCGTGTGACTCAAAAATAAATATTTAGTGTTAGATCATGTGGATCACTTTTTATACTTGAAACTCACTCATTGCACCTGGTAACAACTTTTCCCCTTTTATAAAAGCCTAAAAAAATGTTTAGTCGGATCTCCTATTATAAAATCTAATTGGATTTGGAAGTTGAAATGTGCTCTAAAAATTAAAAGTTTCATGTGGCAATTTATTCAAAATAAACTTCCTTTGAGGAAGATCTTATATGATAGAGGTTTATTTATTATTTGATGTTAGCTGTCCTCTATGCTATGCTATGATGATATTGAAGATCTAAACCATTTATTTATGAAGTGTAAATTTTTTCAAGATGTGTGGAATATTGTAAAACGGGGGCTTGCCCGAGTCCATATGAAGATGATAATGAAGTTGTTTAGTTGGATAAAGAAATTATATATGATGAGCTATGATAAAGAAAAGCTTCTAAATGAAAATTTAGAAAGAGTAGTAATATTTTATGGCAAATTTGGTGTGCTAGAAATATTGTTATTTTTAGAAGTGATTTAATAAGCGTTTGATTATAGATAAAGCTACAAATTTTTTTTTAGATTTTATTACAAAAAATGATCCCTATAGCATTAATTCCTCTAATCATTGGATGAATAAGGATATGAAAAAAAGAAAAATGAAAAGTTTATTCGTTGGATTCCTCCCAATGGTAATTGGTTTAAATTGAATTTTGATGGATCAGTTAAAAATAAAAAGAGCAGTACGATCAATAATCAGAGACAATTGCGGTAGACCTATTATCATGCAATCAATGTGGATCAATGATGATGTAACAGTTCCTAAAATGAAAGCTATTGCTCTTTGGAATGGCTGTTATCAGCAAATCTTATTGCTAATTTAGGTCATCAGATTCAAAGTACTCAGATTTGGCAAGAGAATTTTCCTATAGATATTTTGGTCATTCTTTGGGAAGATGTAGTTGGTCGTGCTTGTATTAGGAGGTGTTGATCTTCTTGAGCTCAACTGATTCCTCACCCCACATGATTCAGATGGAACATCACAAACTCCGCATAAGACCAAAAGCTTTGTCTAACTGGACGGTCTGACAACACACTTGGCCAATATGGGTTCTATAAGACTATAAATATTCTCTTGCTCTTCAAATAAACATACGTCTTGTTAGTGTAGAAACGGACGCAACCCCAACTATTTATTTATCTTCTCCCTCTCTTTACCAACCCAACGATTGATGGAATTAGTTCACTTTAGAAGAAGGAAGAAAAGAAAAAGATGTAAATAAAAGTCTCCTTGGACTTCTGAGAAGTTTAGGCATGGATATTGAATGTGAGAATTGGATAGAACCAGACCATTTGTGTCTACTCATACTGAATAGCCCAAACCATGTGATTTGGTTTCCTCCAATATCCCTTTTTCAATGGTTTGTGATGTTACAACTGGTGCAGTTCTTGAATATGAGAGTTAGGAGGAATTGAACCATTTGTCCAACTCTTTAACAAGCTGTTAAGTTTCCTCTAACATCTCACATCTCTCAATCTTCAAGAATTCCTTGATTTTCAACACGAGAACACTAAACCTCCTCGATCAGGATCATCACGAGTGATAAAAGTCTTTGATTTCCTTTAATTTCTCATCTTCATTGTTTGTGAATGCTAAGGTTACAAGGAATTCGATTTTCTGAATAATTTTTCCCTCTTCAAGGATTTCAAATGATTTAGGGCCCATTTGGGCATCCAAATAGTAATGAAACTATTTTAGTGTATTTTACATAGTATTGAAGAGAATGATGGCCACCATCACAAATGAGAGTGAAAATTCAAAACAATGGCATTTCATCATTATAGTTGATGTTTATAGCATCAATTTTAAAAAATTCATGAAATGCCCTTGCTTTGGATTTCCTCCCATTTGTGACCGTGGCCATCATTCTCTTTAATTTTTCTGTTCAAGGTGATGATTTGGGCCTTCAATACTATGTAAATTACATTATAATTGTTTAATGGGAACAGCTAAAGCAACCCCAAGAAAGGTTAAGTTTACCCCCCCCAATTTTTTAATGAGAAAATGATGGTGTGAAATGACCAAAAGGGGCATCAGTGTTAACCCACCCCACCCCACCCCACGCCAGCCCCCACCCCTCATTCATCTGAAATCTCATTTGCGCGCCAAAACCCCTCACCATCACGTTCCACTATCCGGCACCCTCTCCGGCGACATTCTCCGGCAACTTTGTCCGGCAACATTCTCAGGCGCTCTTCCGGCAACTCTCATCCTCATCTCTCACTCTCTCATAACCACCCCTAACCAATATATCATCTTCATCCCTCACTCTCTCACAACAACCCTTAAACAAAAATCCATAACCCATTTGTAGTGGCTTTTACGTTTTTTATGAGCAATGGAGGAGGAAGAAGTCAGTTGGAATGGTGTTGGCAGCAAGGAGGTATGTATTTTGGCTTCAAAGTATGCAAAAATGGCGATTTTTTTTATTGCAGTCGCGCAGGTTCGACTCTGGTAATCCGTAATGTTCGGTTTTACGTGACCAAGCATTATGGTAATGTTCGGTTTTACACAACCAAGCTTTATGGTAATGTTCGGTTTTACACAACCAAGCAAAAACAAATACCCTTAAATAGTTATGCTTGGTTGTGTAAAACCGAACATTACCATAAAGCTTGGTTGTGTAAAACCGAACATTACCATAATGCTTGGTCACGTAAAACCGAACATTACGGATTACCAGAGTCGAACCTGCGCGACTGCAATAAAAAAAATCGCCATTTTTGCATACTTTCTCCAGTCGCGGGTGAGCAGGGTCGCCGTGGAGGACTGCCGGTGACTTTCTCCAGTCGCGGGTGAGTGCAGTCACCAGTCGCGGGTGAGCGGGGTCGCCGTGGAGGACTGCCGTTCTCTTTCTCCAGTCGCGGGTGAGCGGGGTCGCCGTGCTTTCTCCAGTCGCGGGTGAACGGGGTCGCCGCCGGTGACTTTCTCCGGTCGTCGCGGGTGAACGGGGTCGCCGCCGGTGACTTTCTCCAGTCGTCGTGGGTGAGCGGGGTGGCTGATGGTCCCGTGTGTGGAGGGAGTGGGGTGGGTGAGGCTTAGGTTTAGTGGAAGGAAGGGTACTTTGGACATTTTGGGGGGTGGGCATATAGTATTGGGGGGTGGGCTTAATACACGGGGTCAACTTAACTCTATTTGGGGTTGCATTAGCCGCTCCCTTGTTTAATTTATTTGGATTACCAAAATGGGCCCCTAATTAATTGATCCGTAACCTGCAGTATAGAAAAGTATTTCGGACGTCTTGTGGAAATTACATCATTCCATGCCGCTTGAAGCCTAAGTCATCCTCTAGAATAAAGTTATTGCAAAACATAACTATATTGACCACATAAAAGCTGTCACCAATTAAAACAATAACAAAAATGTGAATGATGTCATTTAGAATAGCTAATCACAAGAAATATAAGGCTCTGTTTAGCACAATCACAAGAGATCCCATGCGTATGATGGAAAGTAAAATCATCTCAAATGATAGAAAAAATTATTATCGGATACTCATTTTGAATGCTAGTCGACCTTCATTTTTATGGGCTGTCTAGATGCCCCTGTTATCGTAAACCAACCACTTATCCAGTCAGTCGACAAAGTAGAAGTGCTTAATAAATAAGGGTGAATTGTCTAAACAAATTAAACTAATTCGATGTCGACATGAAAAATTCCCAATTCATAATCTCTATTTTTTCCTTCTTTTTTTTTTCTTTTTGGGTACAGATTCATAATCATCACTGAAGATGATGAAATGTGGTTCGCATCCAGAGATTTTTCTTTTTTTCCCCTGACAACATATAGTAGATAAATTTTTTTTTTGCTCCAACTTACAAGCTCTTCATTAGTGAGTTCGAATCTCGTTACAGAAAGTTTAGGGTCTTAGGCCCTTACCATCACTTTCTATACCTCTTGCTGATAAATAAATTGAAGATACAGTTTTTCTTTTCTCTGTTATATACAGTCAATTTATAGTGTTAACAATGAAACATACCAAATTAATGTTTCACCAGCATGGCCTCCATCTTTCTCTTCCTTGCAGCATGTTTTAGTTTCTCTAGTGCAACAAGCCCGACTTGCCTAACTCTTTCTCTGGACAAACCTATACTGAAAAGTTGACAGAAAAGCAATGTTAAAATAAGTGGATTAAGAAAAAAGAATAGGTAGCATTTGCTTGTGCAAGTAATAAACAGAGAACTGGAAATTATGGTATAGTCTTGAAGCACATATTTAACCATTTAAAACAGCCGATATGTAGTGCTTTTGATGTTTAAACATAAACCACGCCACCTAGGAACCCTTGATCATTTAACCCTAGTTCATTCTTTCAGATGACAATTGTAATCATGACCAAAAGTACAAACAAATGTTGTGTTAATCAAAGAGCTAGAGATCATCTTAATGATCTGATTCTAGGAGCACATGATAAACAAAAGATGAAGATGCTACCTAGCCTGCTTGTAAACCATCTAGTTGATTGTATTGGAGAGGTGTCTTTTTTTTTTTTTTTTGGGGGGGGGGTGTGTTTGTTAAAGGGTTTGGGGGAGGGTTTGCCCCTACTGAGTAGCCCATGGGCCCGAATAGGTTTTCCCAGTAGCCAAAACAAAAAAACAAAAAGTGCTTCACATTATATAGGTAGGACAGGTGTGTCAAAATTAAGAGACATAAAAGCATATATGAAGGGTTTGCAACCTTGAGAATATTATGCACAGTGTTTATTTTGTCTACTAAGAGATTAGTAGTAATATCTCATCTACACTCACCGTCTGCTAATGTCCTCCCATGTAAGACATTCGTTGTCCAGACCATAATACAGACGTATAATATCTCTCTCTCGTTCCCCAAGGGTCGTACTAATGAGCTTGTTTACTTCATCCTGCAAATAAATAATTGGTGATGTTAAGATTTCTTTACACACACATACACAAAAATATACCCACAATAGGTCATTAGTAGGACCAAATGGAAACTGCAATTTTAAAAATATGAGAGGCAGAGGTGAAACATTCTCCTTTGGAAAGGTGAGGAGTAAGCCTCAAGCCACAAATATAATGTATTTTAATTAAATTTATTTAAAAATTGTAAAAAGGTGGGGTTCTTGCTATTACGATGTTGACTAATGTCAGGTACTACTACTACTAAGAAAGCTGACTAGGATTGTTAATGCTGAGGTGTAATTTTCAGAAGGTTGTAGCCCTTCTGAAATAATAGGTCTTATAATTCTTGAAATGATAATAGAGAGTTGGATTTGAGAGAAAGAGTAAGTAAACTGAGGAGAATGTCAATAAAGAGTAACAGTAGCAACTAGCAACTAGAAACTACTTAAATTTTGAGCTATAATTCAGATTTCAGACTTAGTATGTGTTGTTAAGTTTCCAATTTAAAAGCCTAAGCTATTAGGTGGAGGGCCCAAATAGGTATATTAAGTCATATCAACTTTTTATATTTAGAGGATGTGGGATGTGGAACTTCAGAACATATGTAATGTAGTTTTGTAAGTTCTACAACTTTGAGTTATTTTCAAGAATACTGTAATAGTTTTTCCACCCTTAATTTTAGAGAATGAAGGCTTTTACTTTTAGAGAATGAAGGCTACTTATAGTAGAAGACTAATAGCAAAGATTGATGAGGTTGCCACATGTGTCCTATGTGTCCTACAAGTGCTTTGCATTGGGTAAGAGATTAACACTTGTACTTCTACTGAAATAGACACATCTCATCATAAAGCTGGATCCTTATGGGTTTAGTAAGGAAGGCTTGGCACATATGCTATATATATCTGTGAATTATTATTGGTTGGCTTAAAGGTCCAATAGGAGTTTAATACCTCCCAATTGGTGGGTGAATTTGGTTTTGACACGTGTCCTGATCCTGGACATGTGTACCCAAATTACTTGCTCCTCATTTCCCTACAAAAGACCAAGGCAAAAGGTAATGTCTATAACTTTCCTTATTAGCCCACTTTAACCACCAAGGCAAAATTCTCTAGTCATTCCATTGGTGCAGTTAAGGTAACGCAATGCAACGTCTCAACTGTCAAAACCAACATCAAGTCCTAAGGTACTATAAAGACTTCCCTAGTTTTGTCACAGACTCGGAGGGAAAACCTCACTCAGACAAGGCTTCCTTGACACATACTAAGTATCTTGCAACATATATTGATGAAATAGGCATACCTAGGCTTTAAATACATCTTAGGCAACCATATCCTCAATGGGAGAGATCTCAACAATTGGTTGTAGATAAGGCCATCATAGAAGATCCTTTAATCGTCAAAGAATGTCAAATGGGAGATATGATCTATTATTGAAGCTAAGTATTGTCTTAGGAATATCTCTTTAAGACTTCGTCTAGTCCTCAAGAATATCTCCATAAGGCATGTGGTCGCTTTAGGAATATCTCCTTAAGATGTCTAGTCACCTTCGAAATAGCTCCTTAAGGCATCTAGTCTTTAAGGCATGTGGTCCTTAACGCGTCTAGTCCTTAACGCGTTTGGTCCTTAAGACATCTTGTTGTTAAGGTGTATGGTCCTTGAGGCATCTAGTCAGCAGCTTATTCAAGGTGTAGCAGCTTAACATTGCATGTCACACAGCTGCATGTGGTGTTACAAGTATGAGGTGGCACTTCAAGTAGAGGTGTTAAGCATGAGATGGCACTTCAAGCATGTAGTTTTGTATCTCTGGCCTGTGGCGAAGTGCTTGACAGGCTTGCCACTAAATTTTAGCCATGCAAAGATAAAAAATATTCCAAGCATTCTGAGGAATTTCGTGATGTGCTTAATATTTTGCAAAAGATATGTAGCTGACCACATGGCAAAGTGCTAGCATGGTTGTAATGTATCAACAAAAATATAAAAAATAAATATGGAAATTTATAAATTAATTAATAGAAATTTAAGAAAAAAATTAAATGTGCTACATGTCATATAGTTCAAACAAAAGTCTTCAGGTTAAATTTATCTCTTGGTGCCATATGCTTCTCCAATCTTTTTTGAACCAATCTTAAGATGGCAAACAACTAAAAAGTCAAAATTTTTAAGCTTCAACAGCCTTTTAAAACTATATGTTGGAAACACATGCACATACAACCTTATAATTGATTAAGATCATCTCATTTGGACAATCAGGAACAAAATTATATAGGAGTCATTTGAAAAATGTTCACATCATTGTCTTTTAGTAATCCTTAAGTTGTTAGTGATAGGCAATATAAATCTATTACCAAATCTGACTTGGTTAAACATTTTTATTTTTCAAAATTTTAAATAATTTATGGTTTTATTCATTTTACCTTGAGTGCCCACTCATCTACTCCATGCCATGGGTTGTTTTCAAGGCGATTATCTGCAATGTACTGAAGAGCATAAAGAAGCAGTCAATTAAAAACAGTAGGGGAGAGACATGCTATGATGAATATAAACGTTCCTCATGTGAATTTGTGATTTTTGAGCACTCACACTATGAAGAGTTTCTCCTGGAAGACCATTCAAAGAAGGGAATGCTTCCCTATCAAGTGAAAAGACCTTACTGATTGCCTGCATACAGTGACATTGCACAGTAAGCATGTAGAGAATTACAGCATAAAGCACTAGAGCAAAAAATAACTCTCAAACATTTAGTACCTCTGTAGCATTCCTAACTTTCTTTTGGGACAAGTTCAGGCATTCTGCAATTTGCTGAAATAAAATGGAAAACAACAGATCAATAGCATGCAAGAGGAGTTCAAAACTGGAACAGGATAACGCAATACATATTAAGTATATTAATTTGAGATTGAAGTTTAATGATGAAAGGGATTAAGTTGACCGCTAATTTAGTCTGTCAAAGTACAGGGTGGGTTTTGTATGAAATTGCTATCATTTGATCACCACAAAATGTCATACTCACATCAATTGATGGAGTTATTCCTTTCTCTTCAAGTCTAATCTTGGCATTCCGGATTAAACTTAACCTTTCATGTAAATGAGTAGGCAATCTCAATGTTCTTGAATTCTCAACTAATGCTCTTGAAACACCCTGACAACAAAGAAAAACGTGAACCAGTGTTATCCTTGTGCAATAACTAATAATGTATTAATATTTCTAAGATGACTTGAACAATATTATTTACACCAACAAAGCAAAAACTTAGGTCTATGAAATAAAGGGAAGAGACATCTAAGAGACTCATTTCTTTCTTTAGAACAGTATGGACACCAAAATCAATGTTTTTTTTTTTTCTTCACAAAAGTAGATGATGCAATTGATGTGTTGCTTTATACTGGCTATCCATACAGGCCTAAAAAAACCTGGGATCAGAAGAGAACAACTGCATTTGAATAACAATGACTGGAGAATTGAAGATATTTCTCAATGTGAAATTTTCAAAAAGTGGTAGCACTGACAATATCAAGGATTTGCTTCTGTGTTGGTAATGGTAAGATCATCCAGGTCTACAGAAATTTTGAAAATGATAAACTATGGAACAAGGATTATAAAAAATCACCATGAGAATGGTTATTCTCCTGTAGTCTATGCTGAGATATCTATGCTTCTTACTCTTTTGGTCGTTAAAGACCTACTTATGCCATCTCACGCAGCTCACTGTCTCAGTAGAGACAAAATTGAGTTCTAAAAACTAGAGTCCAGTCAGGCATACAAATAGTAATCACTCTGAACCCTGAAGGCACTGACACTCATGAAGAATTTTAATTTGTTGGTGATGATGAATGTTGTTTCACTTTCACCATGCACTAAGTTGTTTACTATATCAATTGAAAATATTGGCCTTACCTGACGTATCCACCAATACACATAAGTTGAAATTTTGAATCCCTTTGAAGAATCAAATTTCTCAATCCCACGTAGTAATCCAATCAAACCACCCTACATGAGAAATAGAACATATTTTTCATATGAGAGGAATTAACAGCACCATCTTGAGCGCAGCAGTTTGGGCAGGGGAAAAGGCATATCATATTTGAAGGAAAAGAAAAGTCACCTGAATGAGGTCGGCCATTTCAGCCCCCATGTTATCATATCTTTGAGCAATGGACATGACTAGACGAACATTGCTCATTGCCAGCTTCTCTCTCGCTAAAGAACACTCAATCAATTTTGACTGCAACTCAGCACGAGAAATTCTCAAGGAAGTTGCAAGTTGTTTGTCTGAGGGGTCACATCCTAATCTCTCCTTCAGTCTGGAATTCCCATTCCATAGATTAGAAAGAGAATCTTATGACTAAGACAATAATGAATTTAACTTATTCATTAAATAAATCATTACTGAGTCAAAGCTTTTAGGAAAAAAAATGCCATACCCTCCTCCCCCTTCCTTTTTGTGAATAATAATTTCTCAATGTGGCAACCCTAAAGGGGGTTTAGTAAATAATTTTTTTAAATGAGTAAAATAAACTTGTTATTTCATAGTACTTGTCAATTAGTTGAAACAATGTGACTATTGATATGCAAATGATAGGAATACAAATGAAATGATTCGAATGCATGATTGGATTAGTGATAAATTTTCCACTACACCAAGACAGATATAAAACACATTAAGATATATAAAGCAACAATTTTAACTTGAAGGATCAATCAGATGAAAAAAAGTGTTAACCAAAATTCAAGGATCAATAAGTAATGAAGAAAGAAATACAACTTCTTGCAATCCATTTGTCTTTAATGAGTAAACCAATGCTTTCACACTACTTCTTCTATGGGTTTTGTTAAGTGTTTTTTTCCCAGGAGAAAATGTTTTCTTACAAAGTTGAAATAGAAGTTTAACCGAAAATCATGCAGGTACCTTGATTTGTGCTCCTCCAAGGAAAGACCGGTTTTAATTTTATTGGATAGGCGAACAACTTCCGCATGGGTGAGCAATTCTTCACTTATCACACCCTTCACATAACCCTTTAAACGATTGTGAAGCAGCAGCTCTGGACTGACAATTGATGTTAGCTGCTTGCTTGTATTAGTTCGCACCATAGGACTATTTTGGAAATGATTTTTCCTCCTAGTACTCATCCTCCGATGCCGAGCAGATATACCCGAACAAGTGATGGGTATCTTATTGTGAGTTCTTCCTCTTCCACTTGGTGCATTGGTGGCCTGCTCAAAGGAAAGATTCCACTGCTTTTCCAGCATAGACTTCTGCAACAAGAGCAGAGCCTCCACTGAGTATTCGACATCAAAAGTTTCCTCCTCATCTAGGTGGTAGTGGTTGGATCTCTGAAACCATGAGGGCTTTGTCTCTGTCTCTGTCTCTGTAGTGGAAGAAGGAACAGCAGCAGAGGTATTATCCACACAATGTTCTTTAAGAGCCTTAATGGAGTAGTGCCTGTTAGATGGAAAACTGGGGGGGCTATAATTGGATGACTTCTTGGCATTAATAATGGCATTTTTTGCAGAAGCAGTAGCAAGATGGTGGTGCTGTATGAGTCCGAGATGATCACTGACATAGGAGGAGGAGGAGAGCTTATCTGTGATGAGATCAGAATGATACAAGGAGGAAGTCAAAAGCCTTTTGCCTGCACTAAGCCCAATAACCGCAGCTGTGGCCATCATAATACCAATAGCATCAAATCTAACAAACATGCGCAACCATCATGTTCTTTTTACTGATAGTGTTTTAGTTGCCCAGTGAATTGGTTTTTTTGGAAATTCTTCTCTAAAATCTCTTGCTTATCCTTCTTCTGGTAACCAAGGGAAAAAAAAAACAGATGCAATTATTAAGAAAGGACTAGGACTGCAATTGTTGTAATAATAAACTCAATTAGGATAAATGGCGATGATTAGGCCATGTTTGTTTAGCTGGAATGGAATCAAGTTCCAATTCATTCCAAACAGCAAGTTTGGATGAGGAAATTTGAATGGGAATGGAATCAAACAGCCATTTCAAATCCCTTTCCATTCCAAACTACTTCAATCAAAAAACAAAAACAACTAGTATAGCCTAAGCCACAATATTAATAGAAGAGACACATAGATTAACAATCAATTGATGACAATTATATATGTCTTTGCTTTTTGAAGAGCAAAAAAAAAAAAAAAACAAAATGATTGAATTGGTAAGTGAACATAAAAGTAAGTGTGTGTATATAAAAATAAAACCAACCGCTTTTGTGATAGAGGCTTGAATATGTTTGGCACAAATGTAATTTTTTATTCTTTCTTTCTGCGTATAATATGGATTGAATGGTCACAGAACAAAAGGAGTCGATGATGCACTACTGATTACACTACACATGCACTTTCCAAATCCAACAAATGTCTTTTTTTTTTTTTTTTTTTTTTAAAAAAAAAAAATTAAACATCGATCAAAGGCAAAGGAGGCAAAGGCAAAGGCTTACCTGAAAGAAGCGGCAGCAGCATGAGAGAGACGGTAGAACCAATGTAATGAATGTGAGATATAAAAAAAGTAGTAGAAGGTGAGCAACCCCCACCTCACCTCTCTGTTCTTTCCGTTGTTCCTTGTAACTATTGTGATCTTTTTCTTTTTTTCTTTTTATAATTTTTTTTACTCTTATATATATATATATAAAATAAAGATAAGGGAGAAAGAAATAGGGGGAGGGGAAAATTTTTAATTTTAGAGAAATTTTGTTGGGTTCTCCCTCTCCGATTACGGGAACGGATGGATATTGAAAGCAGAGAGGCCATTGGTCGGAACAGATATTTGGTCCTACTTCGTGTGGTGCACAGCCTCCCAAACTTCTCTCGCACATGCACACGTGTGTATACGTCGTCGTCTTCTTCTTCTTCTACTATACTATTTTCCAGGGCCACGTGGCACCAATTCGCAATTGTATCTCTGAACAAATACTTATGGACCCCACACCCACCCGCGTCACTGCTTAACAAACCCAACAGCCTGCCTTTTAAGTTGTAACCTCTTCGGTTCTTACATTTTTGGCCTAAATCCGACCCATTCATTCATGATCCATCCAACTTTTAACATACCAATGGACCCAAATACTTTCTCATCCGAATCAATGCCCAGTGAGCCCGATTGATTTGTGCACAATTGATTTGTACAAAGTGCAAACCAATAATGCTATTGGACCTTCCTTAATCCCCCAAAAAAACCTCTCAGGATGTGGCATGAAAACGAAGGTGTAATTGTAGGATCCAATAACACTAATCCTAATATGTCTTTATGTCATCTCATAAGAGCTCTTTTGATGGGCTATATTAAGGGAGGTCCAACAACATTTTCCTATTATATATGGCTACTTACTTAAAATATGGATATGTATCTTTTTGTTTCTTAGACTTTATCAGGTAATTTTAAAAACTAGATCAGATTGACTTTACTCCCTAACTTTTATATGGTTTTTAAATAAACCAACTCACACTTGGTTCAAGAAGATTCTAGTTATACTTTGTTTCAACAAAAAGCTGAACAAATTAACAAGAAAAAAAGACTTACCAAATAGTATGGTATCAAAACTAATCAAACTTGTTATCCCAAATGGGATTCAATCCTATGATTTTGATGATAACAATACATAAGATGGTCTTATGGACTAATGAGCTTCAAAGATTGATTTAAGACAGGTTTTTAAAGCTTTCATGTGCAATCAAGAACCAAAATGGACCACCCAAAGCTTAGCCTTCATGAAGTTCAAATGGCTCAATTCTACACTCCAAAAGATGATCAAGTGGAGAAACAAAACCAATGTGTGAGAATATTAGGAATCAAATGTAAGATTGGTTTAAATTGATGCTCACTTTTCTATAAAAAGGGCTTTAGGTTCATGCATAACTTGTTTCCTAACTTAATTGAACCTCAATGGATGCATTTAGAACCGTCAAATTGATTAGGGATCACTTCCCAAATCATTGGACCTAGTTGATAAAAATAAGATTTCTGAGAACAGTTTTTAGACGGCTGAAACTCAAATTAGACGTTTGAATATCTATTTAAGACGGTTGAATTTTAATTCAAACAGTTGCAATGAAAGACCTAAAAAGAACCCTATCTGGAAATATCATAATCCTATTTAAGACATTTGAATTTCTCTTTAAGATGTCTAAAATCAAGTTACGACATCTGAAATAGCCTTATATCTTGTGAACAAAGTTACCTGGCCATATGCTTCAAACTTCTATTTATTCTGTTCTCTGGTTTTTTAAGATGCCTAAATCAGACGTCTGAAACCAGAATTAGAAAGTTAAAATTATTTTCAAACGTTTTAAATCCCTTGGACTGACACATAATGGCTAGTTTTTTTAATAGCCATTTGAGCCAAACAATCATATTAGACAAAAGGGGTATATATATAAGGGTTTAAACTCATTTATAATCATCGATTACATACACAACAAGATCATTCATTACAAGTCCTAATTTGTATTGTGAGCATTTATTGAGATTCAATCATTAGCTAAGTGAGCTTTTAATTACTACGTATTTACTCTATGAAAAAGCTTCTGATACACAAAAACAAACTCAAATTATACTTGTACCAAGGGTTGAGAGAACCCTAGCTCTGTAGTACTTGAAAGGTGTTTTTTGTACAAGTATTGGTGAAGAACACTTGTGTTATATAAAAGATTTGATTTCCACCTATAAGAAGATTGGTATAGTGGATTATGGAATCCTTAAGAGCTCTTGGGAAGATGACGTAGGCTAGAAGACTGAACCTCGTTAAATCACCGTTTGCAATCTCTCTCTCTATCTTAATCTATCTATTGCATATATTCTCAATTGTTTTAGGTTTTATTATATTTGTGATAATTGTGCCAGAGATTGCATTAAAATCCATAATTAGCATCAAGTCCTATTCACCCCCCACCCTCTAGCATTGTTTACTTAGAATAACAAAATTTATCTTCAATTGATTAGGTTTTTAGGTTTACTAAATAACCCCTTAGACTCCAAATGGGAACATGTTTAAGAAAGAATCTTTAAGAGTGTCTAACGATGTCAACATAAATCAAAACACACATGATATATTGGGATTAAGTACTAAAATTCCAACATCCCCCCCCCCCCCCCCCCCCCAAAAAAAAAAAAACAAAACAAAACAAAACAAAACATAACAAAAAGGAAAAGGAAAAAAACATTATTTCTCCCCTATAAGAAAGATAATTCAGTGTTGTACAAAACACAAAGCCACATACATATATATAGTCCATTTAACATTAGTTTGCATCAAGTGCACCTCCAAAACTTCACCTATGAGTCGAATTTTGGGAAACCAACCATTGGGTAGATCTACTTCATAAGTAGGTCATGAATGCTAAAAATCAAGTTAATCCGAAACTAAGACCTGTTTCATCCATAAATGTCCAGAAATAAGTGATCGCCATTGATTAAAAAATATTAGTTTTGGATCAAATAGTGATCAATCCCAAATCAACCTAATTTTTTACATGCATCACCTATATAAGAAAGTTATCTAATCTAATGATTAGTTTCACAAAATACAAGTCAAATGTAGAGTTTTGTAGTACACCTAGTGTAACTTTGCATTATGTGCACCTTGCACCTAATATTAAAATGACTGTATATATATATATATATATATATATAGTTTAGGCATGATCAACTTACACCTAATAGAAGACTTTTTACTCTTGCACCTATCAATATCATTTTATAGGAATAATATTTCGCCAATCTAACCGTTAGATTAAATATTTTCTTCATACACGTTAGGTTGAGTTTAAAATTAATTGAAATTTTTTCATAAATAATACTATAATTTGGGGCACTTCATAAATGACAGAACTCCTAATTTTTACATAAAGATATTGATAGGTGTAAGAGATAAAAGTCTTACACCAGGTACAAATTAGTATCCCTCCCTCCCCCCCTCTTTCGAGCAGCGGGCAATTTATAAAGTCTATGAGTGTAATTATAAACCAGATAGCAATTAAGGACAAAGCTCCTCCAGTTTTAAAAATTCCCCAAAGAGACCTAAATTCCCTTTGTTCACGTGGACACAACAAATGTCTTAGTGGGTTAAAGACCTTAGACCATTAATTTTGTTGTAATCATTCCTCTTTAGTGGGACAGACTACATAATTTAAACCTTAAGGCTATGTTTGTTTGGTTGGAATGGAATGGATGGAAATTGAATCTCATTTCATGCTCAAAATGGTCTGGAATGAAATGAGATTGAAATAAATATTGTGAAATAAATATCATCATAATTCACTATTACTGTTTGATTTTATTCCCATTTAATTACCTCATCTAAACATGTTATTTAGCATGAATTAGAATGGGATTCCATTCCATCCATTCCATTCCAACCAAACAAATATGGCCTAATTGTATAGGATTTCATGCTATATAGATCGAAATTTGTAAGCCAAAATACAAAACCCCTACCTATCTCTATTAAACCCACTCATGACCACCACACCTTCAACTAGTTACCACCACCAAGCTCAACAACCATTGATAGGTACGTACTTTGGTGGCTCCGACAACCCACCTTCGACACCAATTCTTTGGATTTGGTCTATATCTCAGACAAACTCGTCCACAACCACCATACCTTCACCTAATCAACACATCCAATAGGTATAGACCATGGCACTTTGACGACCCTCCTTTATCATTAGTTCTTTGGACATGAGCTGACTTTACTAAATATTGGCCACGATGGACAAGAACCTAATGTTTGTGAAAAGGGAGTGGCTATTGCAACCCCCTAAAGTTATAAGTTGCCCCCCCTGATTTCCCAACCCCCAAATTTACATACCCACCCCTCTCAAAGACTAAAATAGCCCTCCTTCTAAATAACCCCTAACCTTTTTCACCCACCCCACTCCCCACACAACAACCCCGATCTGGAAAGGTGACGGTGATGGCGAGGAAGGGCAAAGGCGATGGCGACGGCGATAGTGACGGCACCATTTTTTTCAGATCTGTGTGTTTTCTAGCAAGGGAGGTTTTTTTTTCAAAACCTCTATTTTTTCTAGCAAAGGAGGTTCTTCCTCTTCTCTCTTCTTCTCCTCTTCTTTATTTCTTTCTTTCTTTCTTTCTTCATTTTTATTTTTTTTCCCCTCTACTGGTCAGATCTATGTGTTTTCTGACAAGGGAGGTTTTTTTTTTCAAAACCTCCATTTTTTCAAGCAACGAGAGGGAAGAGAAAGAAAAGGAAAGAAAAAAAATAGGGCTGTCGATATGAGGGAAGAAGAGAAGAAAAGGAAAAGACAAGGAAAGAAAAAAAATAGGGCTGTCGATAGGAGGGAAGAAGATAAGAAAAGGAAAAGAAAAGGAAAGAAAAAAAAAAATGAAAATGAAGAAGAGAAGAGGAGGCCGGGTTGCCAACGGGAGGGAGGGCTGCCGACAAGAGAGGGGTCTAGGGGGGTAAAAAAAAATAAATAAAAGAAGGAAGAAGAGAAGAAGAGGGTAGAGGAGGAAAGAAGAAGAGGGGTGCGATGCTCGCCATCGATGAGAGAGGGGTGTGGGAGAGGGGTTCTGGGGCAAAAAAAAAAAGAAAAAAGGAAGATGGAAGAAGAGGAAGGAAGAAGAGGGGTGCGGTGCTCGCCGTCACTGTTGCCTCGCCGTCACAAGTGGGGTGGGGTGTCGGAGAGAGTTGTCAGTGGGGAAGGGTGCAGGAGAGGGGATGGGTGGGGGTACTTAAGCCCTTTTTGGTAATTTTGTATAATAATTTTTATAATTAAAAAATATAGATGGCAACTTTTAAGTTTAAGGGGTTGCAATAGCCATTCCCTTGTGAAAAAGGATATGTGGTGTGGTTTGATTGTGTAAGGTAGAGAGAAGAAGGTGGTTAGTACCGTTGTGGCTGGCTTGACCATGGTGTTGCGCTTAGGATTTGGGTTCCAATAAGTCAACTATTATTGAACCTATTGTGATCAGAGTTGAAGGTTGGGGTCATCGGTGGTGCAATGACATAGGGTAGAAGGTCGCAACGGTGAGGCCTACCATCGTAATAGGAAGTTCATTGAGATTCAACCATTTCTTCTAACACTTGATTTGAATTTTCATTATTGAGAAGTGGCTCACGACTTGCAACAAAGGTACTAACTTGATTTTTAGAAACTTAAGCTAAATTTAATTCGATTTTGAAAAATCAAGTAAACTTCAACTTCAATTAAGCACAACTTTAACTTTGATATTTTTGTTGATTTTTCCAAAAAATTAAAGAAGCTAAATATAGCTAAAAATGAAGTTAAGTTTACCTGCATTAAAATTAACTTTATTTCTACAAGTCACTTAATTTATTTTTTTTAATTATAAAATTTCCTAATCAATATGGATCGTCTCAAAGCTCTCGATTAGACATTTCAAAAATATAATTTTTATGGAAATCGGATTTGTAAAATTAGAGTTAATGCATATTTAAGCAAAATTACATGTCTCCGGTCAAAATAGGAAACAAATACAAAGAAAGGTTATATTTACAAAGTACCATGGGTTAACACCCTCAGCTTACAGCTTTCAATTTGAGAATAATTTCTCTTCCTCTTATAACGTGATGCCCTTCTCAATTAAATTTTTCTTTCCCCCAACCCCCGGCGCACCCCGCCAGCCCTGCCTAACACCTTATTCAAGTACATGCATTGGAAATAAATATCACAGGTCTATCTGTCATAGTAATAATTTTGGGTGTCCTTTAACATCGTTGAAATAATAGAAGGCAACAAGTGGCACAACTTATGAAGTAAATAATAATTCATTCTCTTATGCACCAAATCATAAGAGGGAAAATTAAATATCCACAGAGGAGCACTATACAAAATAAAAGACAATTTTTTCAACCGATACTGATCATTCAAATAAACAACTTAATATAATCTTTATAGACTCCTGCAAGGCATATCAAAAGTAATACAAGTTCATCGAAATTCACATCAAAGAGAAACAAGTAAAGCGGTTGAGAAAAGAACCAAATCCTGCACATAATTCTATGCTCTAATCTGTCATGATCAAAGAGCAGAAATCACATAAACTTGCATGTACATAATTTTTCCGAAAGACAACAATATATCCAAAATCTAACCAGTCCTCAATTTTTCACTTGATCAAACAGAACATAAATCCTTCCCACAAAAAATAAAAAACACAAAAAGGTAAAAATAAAAATAAAAAACATACACATCATTATCTTATTTACAGAGGATCCAAAGACCCTTTTGGCTTACAAAAAGACTCTGAAACTTCCGGCCAGATGCTCAGAATGTCCAAAATAATCTGTTTGGTTTACAACTTCTGATATCCAAGTAAATAATAAACTATAGCAGCATTACCTATTGGATACTCCTATCATCACCTTGAGCCTGAACTCTCTGTTGACATTGTTTTCCCAGGCTGCAATATATACCTTGACAACCAAGTTAGATTCCTTCAAATAAAATGCAAATCCAAAATCAGTAACAAAATTTAATTATAAAAATAAATAAATTAAATTAAAAATTTCCATTCCTTTATTTTCTTTTTGTTAGTTCAAACAAATCAGCAGTTGAGAAACAGATTCAGAGATTAAGGCTGATGAAAGGCCAAGGTAACCAGAAGTCCAGAACAAGATTGATTGCATGCAAGGTGAACAAGGAGATGAGGAAGCCATAATCATTAAATTATATTTATGCAAACACAATGAATGAGCATGGTCTGGATGAGGATTTCCACAGCATGAGCCCACAAAGCAGGTGGAACAATTGAGTACAACTTTCCTCGCCAACTCTCAATACATAATCCCTCGCAAAGGAAAATTAAGCTAGTTTCAACATTAGGCAATCCTTCCATAGTCCTTTCTTCCACGAGATGTTGGCGGAATGTGGGTGACCGGATGATTGGCCCTACGCCCTACAACAGAATTCCAGGAACGGTTACAATGACATTAGCTCAGCCTGTCCTAATCCCCCTTACTCCCAAGAAACAACTAAGAAAAAAGGATATTTATTTCACACACACATACCCCTAACTTGGACTAATTTCATCATTAAATGAGAAGAAAAAGAACAGAATAAAAAAGACAAATAGCTTAATTTTCTAGGTGTGTGGAGTTAGAAAGTACCCCATGACGAGCCATTGCCAAAAGAGCTACTTCCAGGAGAATGAGGGCCCGCAGAGTTAAAGCTGGAAGGAGGCTGGACCTTGATATTATTCCATTCACTACCACGAATTGCTGTCGAACTCCCATGATTAAACCGCTGAACAGGTTGCTGTCCCAAACGGCTTGGAGAATTTTGTGAGAAATGAGGCATGAAATATGAAGGTTTTGACATGAAACGGGGATACCCAGCATGTGGATCATGGGCTGAAGGAGGGCTGCCAACCTCTACATGTGAAAATGCTTTTGCAGGTCCATTTGTTCTGAATTACATTGCACAAAACCATAAATTGAATCAAGCTCAGCCCCTTTAACAATAATTTGGGGAAACACGTACACACACTCACAGAGGGAGTATACATTATGATAACACCCACTCCCCCCAGGTGGGCAGAGAGAGAGAGATGCACTAAATTCTATTATCAAGCTTGAAAATTTCAATTCATTCTTAAAAATTTTAATTAAATAGATCACAATCAAAAGTTTCATTATTATCTTAATACAGAGAATTTCAATTCGTTAAAAAAATATATATATATCAATATCACAATGCAAATCCATCCTTCCACTAAATATGAAAGTATGTCCAAAAATGCATATAATTTTTTTGAAATAACAAAGTAAACAAATAATTTGCATTAAGGGAAGCAAAATTGCATGCCTACATGCCCATACTAGCAAAAGAATGATTCCATAGGCCAAATGACTCTATTCAAGAGTACACAACCTACCTTTGGCTGGATATATTTGAGCTTGTATTCGAGACACGGTTGAATCTTTCGACTCCAACTGATGGTTCTGCAGAAACCAAAGCCTGACCAAGATGCATCCCTTTGCTGAACTCAGTCACTATGCAATCCGAACTATCGTCTTGCAAAAGAAGTTCATCGCTAGCACAGAAAATGGAAAATGCAAGATTAAAAGCTACACAAACACGACATGGTGATATGATTTGAGGAAATCTGAGAACTAAACCCACTCTTTGCACCTAAGTGAGCAACAAGGGAGGAAAACCCATCAAAATTTTAAATATTCATCGATGATTTTGAACATAAGTATTGACATTTAAAATTAACATGTTCCTTGCAAAAATACAATTTAAAATACAATTTGTCAATTATTAACAGAAAAAAAGTGATAATCATGACAATTAAAAATTGGGACCACCATTCAATGGGAACATTCTGTGTTGTATTACTCATAACTAACAAAAGAATTTTAATGGTGGAAGAAAAATGACATGCCAATAATTAATAACATAGTTTGTGTTGTTATGATGGTATTAGGGCTAGTTAATCAAACCCTAAACCTCTAAACAATTATAAATACCAAATAATTCAAATTACATAAGAAGACCAGAATAACCTCACACTAATAACAAATACATCTCATGACACTCCCCCTCAAGTTGGAGAGTACATATCATATAGTCTCAACTTGATAGTGAGGGGAGCTCGAATAGGGCCCGGACTTGTAAGTGAATGGACCTTGGAGGAGCTGAAATCCAAAGAGCTAAGGTCCAAGAACAAAGGTCCGAGACTCGAGATCCAGGTGCTGAGATTGGAAGCTTGTCTTAATGCCACGTGTACAACTCTAACCTACTACTGGGTAAGTCGACATTTTCCCACATAGATCCTAACAAACCAGTCCCTTCAAGAATATCTGACCCACTTTCTATGCGGGAGGCTTAAACAATTATACCTACCTTAAAACAAGCTACCTTAATTCCCAAAAAGTAACATAAGTTTCTCAAATCCTTGGTTTGAATCCTAGTCTGTAGAATGCGTTCAAATTATCAATGTCCAAATAATCATGTCCAATAATATTGATATCATCCAAATAAACCACCAATAAAACCATCCCTCTCTGAAGTAAGAAAGAAAACATAGGGCTTGTTTGGATAAGCTTCTCCTTCAATTTTTTAACTTTCAAAAGTACAAAAAAAATTAAAGTTTTTTAGTGTAAAAATTTTGGAAGTTACTTATAAAAGTTGAGGTAGTAAGAAATTCTTGCTTCCTTAACTTTTAAAAGTAACTATCAAAATTTTACACTATAAAAAACTGTCAAAAATTTTCATTTCTTTACTTTTAAAAGTAAAAACCAAGAAGTAGAAGCTTATCTAAACGGGCCCTGAATGATCAATCTATAACTTCACTAAATTTGCCAAACCATGCCCTAGGAGATTGTTTTAGGCCATAAATGGCCTTGTGAAATCTGTGCTCTTACCCATTTCTGCCTTGAGCAATAAACCCAGATGGTTGCTCAATATATACTTCTTCTTGGAGATCCCCATGCAAAAAGGTATTCTTGACCTCTAATTAAAAGAGAGGCCACCCAAAAGCAGTAGCTAAAGAAATCAAGATACAAACAGATGCAATCCTAGCAATGGAGAGGTGGTCTCGACATAGTCAAATCTATATGTTTGTGTATTTCCTTAGCAATGAGAAGAGTTTTCAAATGCTCCACGGATCTATTAGGCAAGTACTTCATGGCATACATCCCACAACAAATTTGCCCCGAGAAAGGATCACTAGATCACAAGATCCCAAGTCTCATTACAATGCAAATCTTACATCTCATCCTCCATATTTTCCCTCCAAGCAACCAGGGATCGACAAAGCCTTTTGAACTTTGGAACATAAAATAATAGACAAGGAAGCAAAAAAAGCACGAAAAGACGAAGACAAATGTGCATAAGATAAGAAACAGAATTAGACATACGATGAGCAGTACATGACATTTACCATTCTGCAAAGCAATAGGCAAGGAATCTAAATCAAGAGCAGAAATATATTGCAGATCTCCACATAGGGGCGATGGTGCAATGACAAGCACCTGAGACGAAGAAGTATGCTACAAGTGTACCGACAATGGCTTCTCACTAGAAGAGATAGATCTAGCCAATGGAGGAGGGAGTAAATTAGCAAGATAAGGGAGACACAGGTCCAAACTAACATCAGAACATGGATACAAATAGGGTACCGATTCCAAAAAAGTAATAACAGCAAACATAAAATGATGTCTAAGGGATGAAGAATTACACTTGCATCCTTTTTTAGTCCAGGAATAACCTAGGAAAACAGAGTGAATGGATTTGGATTAAGTATGTCTACCCTGAACTCAACACATGAACAAAGCATACACAACCAAAAACCCAAGGTGACAAAGCAAAGGGAAGGGCCTTAAGTAATGAAGTAGCATGTGAAATTTGTCAAGGAAGAATAGTAGAGGATATACGATTAATAAGATAGCAGACTGTGAGAAGAGCATCACTCCAATAAGATTTAGGAACATGCATATGAAATAATAAGGCTTGTGTAGTCTCCAATAAATCTCCCATTTTGCGCAAAACCACTCCATTCTGTTGAGGAGTTTAATTGCAAGAAGACTAGTGAATAATGTCATGCTCAAGAAAAAATTTAAATAAACAAGACTTGAAATACTCTTTAGCATTTCCGATCTAAAAATGCGAATGGGAATATCAAATTGAGTCTTTATTTCATTATAAAATACTTGAAAAATGGAATACAATTCTGACATTTCTTTCAAAAGATAAAAATAAGTCATCCTAGAGTAGTCATCCACAAAAATAAAATAAAAAATGTCTAAAACCTCAATAGAACTCAACTCAATTAGAACCCTAAATATCTTAATACTAAATGAAAGACGAGATACTCGACTTTCTATTCTAGAAATAAATGGCACACGGTGGTACTTACTCAACTAACACACTTCACAAGACAAGAACTCAATTTAATGCCATGAGGGAACCAACAACTCAGGATTCTGACGATAAAGATGTCCTAAATGACAGTGATGCTAAATAGGAGAGAGTAAAGACTAAATGGATGTAGAAAGGGAGAAACCAAAACTAGTAAACTAATAGGCCTCCTATCTCATGCCCGTCACCAATCATCTTCCTAGTCTTGAGATCCTGAAATGTACGATGAGTAACAAAGAAATTCACAAACCAATTAAAGATTTAGTAATTTCACTAAAGGACATTTGACTAAAAGGAAATTTGGGCACATACAAAACCGAGGTCACAGGAAAAGTAGAGTTAAGATTAGTCGTGCCCAAACTGGATATTGGTGAGGTTGGGCCATCAGCTAAGGTAACACTCGGTAATGAGGTTTACTGTTGCATATGCAACATACTGCCCCTAGAGTCAATAACCCATGAGGTACGAGATACAAGAAAAGCAATAGATTTACCAGAGCAAGAGTATCAGGAATAGCACTATTATGATGAGAAGATACGACAATACTAATCCTATGAGATGGAAATCACCCGTGAAATTGGGGCAACTGAAGTAATAGGTTAAGTAGATAAAGAATCAGGAGTAGCAAGTATGTTGACCTAAAGTCAACATTATAATGAAACATGGCCTAATTGGCTGAGGGTTTCCTACAAAACCTCCAAAAAAAATCCAGTGTGGGTGTCACTACCACAAAAAGTACACTTCCGAGTGCCACGGCCTCTACCACGGATTCCTAGACCCCTGGCTGCTATGGCAACCTCAAAAGTTTCCACCATCCCCCGTGGTGGTGGCTAAAGCTTATTTTTGAAGAAGGCTAACCATTACAGAGGTATTTGAGATAATAAGGCTTGCCGAAGCCGAAAAAGCACCTCACTGAGAGAAAGAAGCTCCTTACTTCCTAGAATTTGAGATTTAATTAAATAAAAAGAAGATGGCAAGATAGAAACTGAGCTACAAGTATACATTCACTTGTCATTTCCTGGCCGTAACATCTACAGAAATGGGCTGATAAAGACTTAAGTCCTCACAAATAGTCTTGAACTTAACATAATAATCCTCTAGAGAACAATCATGCAAGCTAATTGAAAAATAATCATGGTGAATTTGATAAATCCAAGACAGATTATTAGAACCCGAATACAATTCTTACGCCTACTCCCACACAAGTTTGGCAGTAGATAATAGAACAAGACCACAATTGATCTTAGGCTCCATAATATTCCATAAACTACTTCCAATTTGGGCATCTCCAGCCGCCAATCGAGATTTGACTTCTCCATCAAATACATAAACTTCTTTCCCCAAAAGGAAGAAAACCTCAACAATTTGAGCACAATGAGCATAATTACTGCCATTCAACCGAATCAATGTGATGGGGAGAAAATCCGATGACAAAAGAAAGCTATTGGGATTCACTCTCCTTAGAATCCTTAATATGAAGAAATCAAAAGAAGTTGGCCCAATAAAAACAAATAAAAAACCAGCAACACAGTGGCTGGAAAACAGAAGAAAAATGACAAATGGAGCTGCTATAGGGTACCAGAAACAACCAAGGTGTTAGAGAATTTCACAGTTCCAAGATCTGTGAGACGTGAAATTAAAGAAGAAAAACTAAAATCAAAGGCAAACAATCAACACACAGATTTACGTGATTCACCCAAACTTGGGCTACATCCATGGAGCCACCATGATTTCAATATTTCTTTGAGAGCAATACAAAGTGGTGTTACAACATAAAACCCTAAAGGAAGAGTCAATTTATATAACCCACACAAAAAATTCCATTTTAAAACCATACTCTTCCAAGGTCGAACCAGGTCGGGTGTTGTCAACCGGGTAGGACAAAATACCAGGCTTCGCATAGCCTAACACAAGGGATATTCTCCACTCATAAATAAATCACCACAACTGTGTGCTTTGACCAGCCAAAAATTCTTCAACAAAAAGGTCAAATACAAATTAAAAAAGGGATGGCCAGGACCCTAGGATGCCAAAGACAACGTAAAGAGGTGAACCAGCGACCTAGGGGCTGTCAAAGAGAGGTTAAAGCTGTTAGGATCTACTGTCAAAACTGTTAGGGGCTAGAAATGGAGGATGAACCGGTTAGAGATGTGCAACAGACGTGTCGAATCTGCTAGGGGCCTAGTACATATGCCAGGGTCATTGGGGTGGCTTACCGAAGTGTCTAGGGTGGTCACTAGAGATTGGGGTCAGTCATTGGAGAGTCTAGGATTGTCCCTGTTGGTAGTCGAGCCTGGTAGGAGCTGTCAAGTGAGGTATAGAAGCCGTTAGAGGCTTCGCACAAAACTAGGGTTGTCGGGGTGGGTTTTCAGAGGGGTCATAGGGAAGTCACTGGTGGTTGTTGGTCAGAATGGTCGCCGGTGGGCATAGGTCGGTCAGCGGTGGATGGCTAGGTTGGATGCAATGATACCATGTTATGTTGGTATGAGGGTCAGTTAATCATAGGTTGGATGCTTTGATACCATGTTATGATGGTATTAGGATTAGCTAATCAAACCCTAATCCACCAACTCTTATTAATATCAAAATAAGTCAAAATACATAAAAATCCTAGAATACCCTCACACTAATAAAAAAAAGGTCTCATAACAGTTTGGCTTGTTAAGTCTGAATCATGGCCTAGCTGCTTCGTCCACTAAGTGGCAAAACAAACTCTCAAAGAGGTTTACTAAAACTATAAGAACTGAAAAAGCTATGCTAGTCAGTGATATCCCTTCCAAAATTGGTTCCTCCAATGTGAGAAACTTCGCAACATGTTCTATGCATACATCAGATTTTGAATCAAATTCATGTTGACTGGAAATGAGGCATGTGAACAAACTCTCAAAGAGGTTAACTAAAACTATAAGAACTGAAAAAGCTATGCTAGTCAGTGATATCCCTTCCAACATTGGTTCCTTCCAATGTGAGAAACTTCACAACATGTTCTATGCATACATCAAATTTTGAATCAAATTCATGTTGACAGGAAATGAGGCATGCATGTAGAGGCAGAATACCCCGGTATCTTACAAATTCAATGCGATTGGTATGTTAACCTTGCAATACAGAAGGTTTTGTATGCTTACCTGTAGTTGGGATCCCAATCTCCAGGATCTGGCAGCGACAAGCTAGCCTCAAGCTTGTCGTTAGCTGCTCCTGTGGTTTTTGATAATAGTGTGTTGGAATTGTGAGTAAATGAACCCGGCATGTTCTGAACAGTAGAGTAACCAGCTCCACTGCCTCCTCGCGGCTGCTTCCAGCCCACGGAATTAGAGTTTGACTGAATATGCAATGGAGAACCACCAACTACATGAGAGTTTCCCTCAGCTTGGCTAGAGCCAATACCATCAGTAAATTGCCCTTGCCAATGCGTAGATGATGAACTTTCTTGAGATTGTAAACTTCCAGAATTTCCCCAACTTTTTCTTCTGTTAAACTGGCTAACTGCAGCCATTTTTCCTAACGGCGACCCTTGACAATTGCCTCTTGCTGGAGAAGTCGGGCCATAATGTCCAGGAGAACCAGATGAAACCTGACTATAGGAACTTGGAGGAGTAAATTGTGACGGACTAGTGCCAAGGGGCAATGGTGCAAAATTTCCTGCAGACGGACTGACACCCAGCCCACTTCCATGTGGGAACTGAGTCATCCTTCTCCTTGCATCAGGACTACTTCCGAGTATTGACACACCACCTTGTGCATAGACATTCATCCCAGATGGACCAACCGGTGAGTAATATGCAAATGTATTGCTATTGTCTCCATAGCTTCCATAACTGCTTCCAAGCCCAATGCTATCATTATAGCTACCATGGCTTCCTAAACTTCCATAACTGCTGGCATGTGCATATGGCACCACCTGAAAATGTGGGCTGTTATGCAGGGCAACTCTGTTCCTGCCTGGAATCTACACAAGGTGAACAGACTTCAATAAGGTTAAACAGTGGTCTAAGGTCTACTAGATATAATTATTAGAACTGTACATAATCTCCAATAATTATTAAAAAAAATTGCATCTTTATAGGAATGGCAGCTCACATTAGGTGACAAACCAGCGGCAAACCAATGGCCTCCACCTGGGTGATGGTCCACCTTAACATTTTGAGAAACAGGCTACAGGAAAAAATGGACACAAGTAATATAATTATCATCTCCTGTAGAGAAATCCAACAAATAAGTGACTACTACAAGGTGAAATAGTCAAACCAGAAAATCTATCAAAAGCACCAGTCTTCTATGGTTAAAAAAAATAAATAAGAAATGCATAAAATATGTGAAATGACAAAACCAGATACTAAAGTTATATCCCAGTTGTAAGTGTAAAGAGTGAAGGCAGGCATGAGACGAAGCAACTCATAATCCTCAGCTAAATCAGGAATGAAGTGACTCAAGCATAAAATCAAATATTATATCCTCACAAGGAAATTGATATCGGTTCTCAAGATTAATTTAAAACCTATCTTCATTTACACTTCATAATAAGGTAATAAAAGAAAACATAATAATACAAATTGTAAAAGAAGAAGATACACAGAATGTACCATAAGTCGACAAAAACTTAAATCAATAAAAATATTTTATCTGTCTAATAAAAAGCCCCGCATGAAAATTCATGACTGAGACCCTGAAAACTCCTTTGCATGAGCTGTAGCAAGCATGGAAAATAATAGTTGGATGGAGTTTCCTTGTCAAAAGGAAAAAAAAAAAAAAAAAGGTTGGATGGAGTTTGCAATGCCGTGCTATCAACTTGGTTGAAGCTTTAAGAACCGTTTCCAAAAGCTGAGATAAAAATCTACTTACCATGCGAGGGGTCTCTGGGGGAGGTTCGTAAGGGCATGTGAAAGGTTCCCCCGTCACAAAAGGGTGTTTTGAGGCCTGCAGGCACAGAAGTTCAAACTCTAAAACTACCACAGCTTGAAATTTACGTCGCATAGCAGAAGAAATCAAGAAACTAAGATGATAAAAATGCTGACAGTCAGGGAGAGTTTCAATGACCTGAAAAGGTGACCACCGCTTTGCAGGATCAAACTCAACAAGTCCCCTCAAGAAATCAATCAAAGCTAATCGTATTTGACTTTCTGTAGCATTTTCATGACAGGACAGCTATTAACAACTTTATTTTTTTTCACAATGATAGCAGCAACATACTAGGCAAAATTTTCCAGAGAGTATTGTGCTCAAAACAAAAACAAAGACATACCAAGGAAATGGAATCTAACCTTTGATGATATCTTCTTTAGGCAAGTTCTTTCTGTAAGGATAGTTTGTCACAATTGCTTCAAGGTTCATATAATTAAAATATTCTTTTCCAATAGATGGTTTTTTCAGCTCCCTCTGCACAGAAACCAGCAACCATAAGAATATAATGAATAAATTATGTCACTAAACAAACAATTTATCTGAAAGTATACAAGTGATAAAGATTAAACAGAGATGTTAGAAAACTTGTTTATAACAGGAACTCTTTACTGATTAAACAGAGATGTTAGAAAACCTGTTTATAATAGGAACTCTTTACTTTCTCTTCTATTTATTAATTTTCCTCTTACTGCAAAAACCATAATATTAACACTTACAGTTTCATATTCTTCTTCTGTCAATGCTTGGTAAGCACTTCTGCCACCCATGGAAACTTCACCATCATCTACATGGCGGAGACTCCCTATGCACTTAAAGAACTTACTTGTATTTTTTGCCTCCTTTAGTACATAATCTGGGGGTTGTCCACTACAAAATTCAACCACACATAACAGGATGTTAAAAACAATTGCATTGAAATACAAATTACAGAAAGATACATAAACCCAAAACTACCATCTTCTTTTTTTACTTTTTCTCTTTTGGTTCACCAAAAATGATAACTTTTGGAAAAAATAATGGAAAGGATCATTGGAAAATGCTAAAGATCAAGGTAAATATACCAACTTTCTTTACCAGTTGATGTGGTAGTGACAAGTTAGTAATTAATAAAAAGGTTGTGCCTTCTTTGCTTACACCCTAAGAAGAGTGGACGCCACATCAGCCCGTGGATGATTCAGTAACAATATCCAGTGGATGTAGAAACATTAGGGATCATTAGAATAATGATAGTGAAGAACACCATAGCCACAAAAGAATTACAAATAAATTCATTTTTTTTAATTTAATATAATTGATTTCATAGGAAAATATAGAAAGAGAAAAAAAATACAATCCTCAATTTCCAAAGATGCTACCCAGTAGTACAGTGGTAATACAGTGAGTACTAAGGTCATCTAAAATTTAGCTTCCCAAGTTATAATTCCAACTATTCCTGTTTGGGTCGATCACCTCCCAACCTATAGCATAATTTGATCTTCCATGATTTGAGTCACTTTAGAATTAAAATTTAGGCCAAAGATGGAGAGTTGATCCATGTTGTAAAAATTTCAACTTACTTCTGAGTCATATGAGTGTCTTAACAGTTTGTGTAAAATAAAGAGATTGAATAAGTCTCCAATGTCAACATTTTGCTTGTTTATCATAACCACATAGAATAATTTGGCTAGAAACCATTCTTCAGTTTCTGTGAACTAATTTGAAAAATAAAATCATCCTCGACCATCAGTTTTCTTTTGAAACATTAATCACTTCTATTCAGCACATTTGAATATGATACCAAATCTGATGCAGGATTTTTCAAAACAAGTCATTACAACACATATTAGCGTTAAGGTTGCTGCATAATAGTTAAGGAATCATTAGGAATCAATAGAAGAGGGTTTTGAGAATTACTAAAAATAAAAGATGGGGTGTGTTTTAGAACAAGACTAGGGCTAACTAAAGCTGGTTGAATGGGCTTAGCTTTGCACTTGGCTTTAGTAAATCTACAGAAACAATGTAAAGAAACAATGTAAAAGAAAAATCGACTCCAAAAAGCCTTAATCCACAGACATGGGGTCAAATATGTGAATCTTTTTACGCCATTTCATTCTATCAAGGATCATATCCTTTGTTAATCCTTAGCACATGTCATTCCTCACCACCAACATGGCTCCATCCATGTTAGTTTGGCCTTCCATGTTCTTTTGATGCCTTCAACTTGAATCAAGTCACTCTTCGTACAAGTGCATTCCTAAATCTATGTTTCACATTGTTGAGAAGCTTCGTGGGGCTCCTAGGAGCATACGAGGAGTCTATGGAGACTCTAATTGAGTCATGCATTAACATAATTCAATAAAGTCCTTTTATTTTCAAGTGCACTTGATGTAACTTTGCATCAAGTGCACTCCAAAACTCTTAACACATGAGGCCATGACTCGTATTTTTTTGAAACCAAGTGTTGGATTAGATAGCCTTCTCATGTAGGCGATTCATGCCAAAAATCAAGTTGATTCGAGACTGATTGCTATTCGATTTAAAACTTACATTTTTCAGTCAATAACAATCGCTCATTTATAGACATTTATGGATGAAGGCAGCTCTTAATCTTGGATCAACATGATTTTTGGCATGCATGACCTACATGTATATGAATCAAAATTAATCCGACGGTTGGTTTCGCAAAATACTATTCGCAGATAAAAGTTTTGGAGTGCACTTGATGCAAAGTAACATCAAGTGCACTTCATAATAAAAGGACACTATTTCTAAATTAAAAATACTATGTAAAACATAATCATAGAAATTCCCAACTATGCACCTCAAATACATCCCATGATTAATACTATATTATCTCTTCAAACCAATAATACCAATCACCATAATTCCTCAAATTAAATGATGCCATCAACATATTTATCAATGACCCTACATAAATCAAATTTCAGTATATACATCAAAATAACCACATTCACTGCATAAGAATTAAATCCCCTACCTCAAATTTCAAGAACATGAACCTTTCTCTTTCCTTAATTTTTTACAATTCCCACTTTCTCTAAGTCTCTTGGTTATGCTCTCTCTCTCTCTCTTTTTTTTTGATAACGAGGAAGCCCTCCGGGCAAACCTTAGGTCCATATAAGACCCCAAAACCCATATGAACCAAGTAAGTACAAGGCCCATGAGAACCATGACACCTTGTGTGGGTGCCCCCAAGGGATTTAGCAAGAGTCAAACCCAAGACCTGAGGTAGGATCCCTTGCAAGTTATGCTCTCTTTCTTACTTTCTCTTTTTCTATTGTAGTGGGTATTCTTCTAATGATTTCTCTTCTTGTGATAGAACGGATTTTTTTTTTTTTTTTTTTTTTTGGGATAACAAGGGAACCATTCCACAACAAGGTCCTTTGGACCCACCCATGGAACCTAAACCCTCGGGGAGACTAGCGCAGCAACCCACCGCTACGGCCCGCCACTTAAATCTTGGGTTGTCCTAAGGGGGAATCAAACCTGTGACCGTGCGCCTAACCACACAATCACAAGTTCACTCTTACCAACTGGACTACCCAAGGGGGGGTGATAGAGCAGGTTATTTATAGGGTGCTTTCCTTAACTCCTTTGTTAGAAAAGAGGATTTGAGGAAGCTGATGGTCAACCTCAGGCCAATGTAAAAACAAAGGATGCACTAAATCCTCCTATAGACTTGTCCGACCGAACTAATCAAACGCTGGCTGCTCTCACTCCACTTATCTAGCAAAGATTGTTATTACTAGCTCTATCACAAAGATATTAACATTTTATTGAACCAAATAGTGAACCAATGGACTAACAAGTGTATTGAATGAGGGATTGACATTGGGCATGTGGCTAGGTTTGGACAAGTGTTGCTACGTGAAATGCTCCTTTACACGTGTCAAGTCAATACAAATCTAGCTATTATATTTTGCCATCTCATGGGATAATTTGCCACTCGGCTCACTGGGCTGTTGGCCTACCAAGCACTTAAGCCACCTCATGCTAGCTTATTGACAAGACCCACATGCAAGAATGACCCATGGAGGGTATTTATAGTGGGAAGTGGCTTACTCTCCTACTTGGTGGAATATTCTAGAGTTCTCCAGGAGACTCTAGACTTGTACATAAATAGAGACTTCTAGAATAATCTTTATCTAGAAAGTTCTATTGAGGAGGTGGGGAAGCTTCTAGAGAATGCTCTAGACCTCTCTTAGCATTTATTAAGTTCTAGAATAGTTCATAGGAGCCTATAAAAGGAGGTAGGCCTCATTTGGCCAAATCATCCAAGCCTTGTAGCCTACAAAGAGTTGTAAAGCTTCCATAGTGCAATACAAGCATACTTTCCACAAAGTGTCCGAGTGCAGTTTCCTTCTTTCCTAGCTTAGTGGTGCGCTTAAAGGCTTACTTAAGGGTTCACGAGTAGGGCGTGAAGCTTAAGTGCCGCACGAGTAGTGGGTTGAAACATCAAGCCCGTGACAGTTGGTATCAGAGCCAAAGTTACAAGGCGTGTGACTAAGGCAAAAGCGGTGATGGCTACCACCTCGAATGTTAGTAATCCTACGGAAAATGTTCCTAAGGAAAGGGAGGACCCTCACAACGCTGGTAGGAGGGGCAAGTCGAAGTCGAAGGATATGGTGGCTTCCATGGAGGCACGGCTCGAGAGGATGGAAAAGGTGGCTGACATTGGCATGCAACTAGAGGATAAGGTCCCAAGTAGTGCTACTCTAGAGACCGCGATGGAAGACTTTAAAGGAGACACGCTGGGAATCTTGAACTCCATGGCTGACACACTTTGACAAGAGTTCCAACGCCAATTAGACCAAGTGTTTGCGGAGCTGGCCTCGTTCCGTGATGAGATGAAGGAAATGAAGGGGGATTGGGCACTATGCAAAGACGCGGCAATTAATCGGGCTCACGTGGTTCGTGAGGCGCCGAAGGTGGATGCTCCAAAGCCCAAGGCCCATGATGGCAAGCGGGATGCAAAGGAGTTGGATACATTCCCATGGAACATTGAGAGGTACCTCCGACACCTACATGTGGAGGATGATGCTAGCAAGATCTCGACAGCTTTCTTGTTCCTTAGTGACAATGCTCTCTTGTGGTGGCATCGACGGAGCACTGAGATCAAGCAAGGTACATTCACCCTTGAGACTTGGGATGATTTTAAGCAAGATATTAAGTTGCACTTCTACCTCGAAAATGCTCGCTTTGAGGCTAAAGAACGCCTTCGATGGCTAAGACAAAAGGGTACTATCCGGGAATATGTGTCAGAATTTACCAACCTCTTGTTTGAAATCCCGGATATTACCGAGGAAGATAAGTTCGTCTACTTTATGAGTGGCCTCCAACCCTGGGCTAAGCAACAGCTGCAACGCCGCGGAGTGCAGACCTTGTCTTCAGCCATAGCGGCTGCGAAGTCACTTATAGAGTTTAAGAGGAATTATAACAAATCCAATGGGCAGAAGGGCAACAATGGGAAAAGTGGGGGAGATAAGGAAGCGAAGGGGAAGTCTGACTCGGGGAAACCACCCTCAAGAAAAGACAAGCATGGGGACAAGGGCAGGGACCAGTCTAAGTCTAAGCCCTAAGTCTAAGCCCAACAGGGCATGTTACTTCTATGACAAACCCCACTTCATCAAGGACTGTCCCAAGAAGAAGGCCCTTAACGCCTTGGCGTCTTAGCAAGAAGAGGAAGAGGATGTAGGGGAAGAGACGAGGGTGAGCTCTCTCCGGATGCTGAATGCTGTGAAGGCTAAGGCTGAGACATCTAAAGCCCCGACCAAGGGACTTATGTATGTAGACACAGTAGTGAATGGGAAGATGTCCCGTGCCTTGGTCAATACAGGGGCAACACACAACCTTGTTGCGATAGAAGAAGCTAAGAGACTAGGTCTCAAGGTAGCCAAGGAAAGCGGGTGGCTCAAGGCAATCAACTCGACTGCTAAACCTATTGATGGTGTGGCACGTGGAATGAAGCTGTGCATCGGCTCGTGGAGTGGAATGGCAGATTTCTTGGTTATTCCCATGGATGACTACCCCATGGTTCTTGGCATGGGCTTTATGGACAAGATCAAGGCTTTCCTAGTTCCCTCCTCCAATGTCATGTGCATTGCTGAAGAAGGGACAACTTGCATGGTTCCGGTGACGAGACAAGCCAAGATCGAGTCCAAGGCATTATCGGCAATGCAATTCTCTAAGGGCTTAAAGAAAAGGGAGTCTACCTACCTTGCAGCTTTGAAGATAGACGACTCTCCCCAAGGTGGTTCAAAGGAGATAGAGTGGGTATTAACCGAGTACCATGATGTGATGCCTAAAGAGTTGCCCAAGAGACTACCACCTAAGAGGGAGGTGGATCATAAGATAGAACTGGAGCTTGGGGCTAAACCCCCTGCCAAGGCGCCATACCGCATGGCCCTACCGGAGTTGGAGGAGTTGAAGAAGCAATTAAAGGATTTACTCGATGCCGGCTTCATTCAACCATCTAAGGCACCCTATGGAGCTCCAGTGCTATTCCAGAGGAAGCATGATGGGTCCTTGCATTTATGCATCGACTATCAGGCGCTCAACAAGGTAATTGTGAAGAACAAATACCCCATCCCACTAATAGCTAACTTGTTCGACCAGCTTGGAGGAGCAAGGTACTTCACCAAACTCGACCTTCGCTCAAGGTATTACCAGGTGCGGATTGCTAAAGGGGATGAGCCTAAGACTACCTGTGTGACGAGGTACGGATCTTACGAGTTCCTTATTATGCCCTTTGGTCTCACCAATGCGCCTGCTACTTTCTGTACCTTGATGAACAAGATCTTCCATCCATACTTAGATAAATTTGTACTGGTATACTTGGATGACATAGTGGTGTATAGCAAACGCTGGAAGAGCATGTCCAGCACCTTAGAACTGTCTTCCAAGTATTGCGGGAGAACGAGCTATATGTGAAGAAGGAGAAATGCTCCTTCGCCCAAGAGGAGGTCAGCTTCTTAGGTCATCAAATCAAGGATGGAAGACTCATAACGGATGGAGCCAAAGTCAGGGCTATACAGGAATGGGATCCGCCTACCAAAGTATCGGAGTTGCGATCTTTCTTGGTGCTCGTCAACTACTATAGGCGGTTCATTGAGGGGTATTCCTTTAAGGCTGCACCCCTCACGGATCTTTTGAAGAAGGGCAAGACATGGGAGTGGTCTGCCCAATGTCAGAACGCCTTCGAGGGACTGAAGAAGGCAATTATGGAGGAGCCATTGCTGGGCTTGCCAGATCTCAGCAAGCCATTTGAGCTTCACGCAGATGCATCAGACTTTGCTATTGAGGAAGTTCTTATGCAGGAAGGACACCCTATAGCCTATGAGAGTCGGAAGCTCAACGATACATAGAGGCGCTATACAGTGCAAGAGAAGGAGATGTCTATAATCATACATTGCCTACGAGTTTGGCAACACTACATACTTGGTTCCAAGTTTGTAGTGAAGACGGATAATGTAGCCACTAGCTACTTTCAGTCGCAGAAGAAGCTCTCTCCAAAGCAAGTTAGGTGGCAGGATTTCTTAGCAGAATTCAACTATGTGTTGGAGTATAAACCCGGCAAAGCTAACTTGGTGGCAGACGCATTGAGTCGAAAGGCTGAGTTTGCAGCTATGACATGCCCGCAAAGCTCTCTCTTAGATCGGATTCGAAAAGGTTTGGAGCATGATCCCATGGCCAAAAGCATGGTAGAGCTTACAAAGGAGGGTAAGACCCGACGATTTTGGCTAGAAGGGGACCTTCTTTACACAAAGGGGAATTGGGTCTACGTGCCCAAGTGGGGAAACTTGCAAAAAGAGATCTTAAAGGAGTGCCATGACTCTAAGTGGGCCAGACATCCGGGGACTCACAGAACATTGGCCTTAGTTGGAGACACCTACTATTGGCCACAGTTGAGGGACGACGTGGAGTTGTATGTACGGACTTGTCTTGTGTGCCAACAAGACAAGATGGAACAAAGGCATCCTGGACGATTGTTGGAGCCTCTTCCTATCCCAGAGAGACCTTGGGAAAGTGTCTCACTAGACTTCATTGTGACGCTACCCAAGTCAGAAGGCTGTGGGTCGATTATTGTGGTGGTTGACAGGTTCACCAAGTACGTGACTTTCATACCAGCCCCGACAGATTGCACAACAAAAGAAGCAGCCCGGCTATTCTTCAAACATGTGGTTAAGTATTGGGGAGTTCCGCGGTCTATAGTGAGCGACTGGGACAAGCGTTCCCAGGGTGGTTTTGGACGGAGCTCTTCAAGATGTTGGGATCTGAGTTAAACTTCTCTACAAGCTTTCACCCCCAAACTGATGGCAGATAGAATGGGTGAATGCCTTGCTGGAGATATACTTGAGGCATTATGTGAGTGCCAATCAAAAGGATTGGGCAAGGTTGCTGGACGTGGCCCAGTTCTCTTATAATCTGCAACGCTCAGAGTCAACAGGACATAGTCCTTTTGAGCTAGCCACTGGGCAGCAACCCTTGACACCTAGCACGATCACGACAGGCTACACGGGGAGTAGCCCTTGCAGCTTACAAGACAGTTTAGGGTTGGCAGGAACAAAGAGAGTTGGCCCGCACTTATTTGGAGAAGGCGGCTAAAAAGATGAAGAAGTGGGCTGATGAGAAGCGAAGGGCAATAGAGTTCCAAACAGGAGACCTTGTCTTTCTCAAGCTCCTACCCTCACAACATAAGACCTTTCGGGGATATCATAAGGCGTTGTTGAGGCGATACGAGGGACCATTCCTAGTACTAGGCAAAGTGGGCAAGGCATCTTATCGCTTAGAGCTGCCATCAAAGCTCAAGATTCATCCTGTCTTCCATGTAAGTAACTTAAAGCCATATCATGAAGACAGGGAAGACCCAAGAAGAGGAGAATCAAAGAGAGCCCCACCAATCATTGCTACCTCATTCGATAAGGAAGTTGATTGTATACTAGCAAATAGGGAGGTACAGCGGAAAGGAATTCCAAGGTACAAGGAGTACTTTGTGAAGTGGAAAGACTTGCCAGAATCTGAAGCCAGTTGGAAGTCAGAAGAGTCCTTGTGGCAATTCAAGGATCACATTCAGTGCTTCAAAGAAGAAGGCGCGACGAGGATGTCGCCAGATTAGGTGGAGGAGAATGACACAACCCGCATGCAAGAATGACCCATGGAGGGTATTTATAGTGGGAAGTGGCTTACTCTCCTACTTGGTGGAATATTCTAAAGTTTTCTAGGAGACTCTAGACTTGTACATATGTAGAGACTTCTAGAATAGGGTCTAGAATAGTCTTTATCTAGAAAGTTCTATTGAGGAGGTGGCGAAGCTTCTAAAGAATGCTCTAGAACTCTCCTAGCATTTATTATGTTTTAGAATAGTCCATAGGAGCCTATAAAAGGAGGTAGGCCTCATTTGGCCAAATCATCTAAGCCTTATAGCCTACAAAGAGTTGTAAAGCTTCCATAGTGCAATACAAGCATACTTTCCACAAAGTGTCCAAGTGCAGTTTCCTTCTTTCCTAGCTTGGTGGTGCGCTTGAAGGCTTACTTAAGGGTTCACGAGTAGAGCGTGAAGCTTAAGTGCCGCACGGGTAGTGGGTTGAAACATCAAGCCCGTGACATTATGCCACCTCATGCTTCTAATTTGCCACCTCATGCAATTACATGCAATAAAATTTCTAATTTTTAAAGAATCTTTTGGAATCTTAAAAAACCTTATGGAACACTCTAGAAATTGTAGAGACTATAGTGGAAGAATATGGATAGAAGCGAAATTACAATTTAATACCTCTATTTAGAAATATTTACCAAAACAACCAATTATAAAAGTATCTAAATCCTAAAGAACTTTATAGAATAGAGTAGAACCTTATATAACTTTTCAGAACATTATAAGAATATCATGGAAAATTAAAGATATTATCAAAATTACTGAATAATGCCCTTTACAGTAAATATTACTAGAAAATAAATTGAAAAAAAATATATTCCCTTCTAAATTGGAAGAACCCAAGTACTCTCTTTCAGATCCAGAAACAACTCTCAGAGATCTTTTCCCAGTTTAGAAGATACAGTATATTTTACCTCATAATATACTATACAAATATAATTTATGAGAATTTTATAAATTAGCCATAGTTTCCACAGATTTCAAAATTTCACAACAGATTTATTTCAAAGTTTTCGTGTATTTTGGAAATTTTGTTTTATAGAACTCATAGATTTAAACATGTTTCGTTAATCACACTTGGACATTTTAGGCATGACAATTCGTGAGTCCATCTTTGTCGTCCACTTGACATTCCCGTTATTGTCTTGTTGGACCTACATGTGAGGGGGAGTGTTGAAAAACAACATTAAATCAAAATTTTTCTAAATTCCAGATTCTATAACACTTTATGTAAACCCTTCTCACACATTTTTCTAAATTCCAGATTCTATAACACTTTATGTAAAACCTTCTCACACATTTCAATCACTTCTCATTTCTTCTACACTCTTCTCCACCAATTCTCTCTCCTCTCTCTTTTATTCTACATTTCTTTGCTTCCATTATAATTTCTTTTGAGGAAACCATGAGTTAAAGAGAGAGAGTTTGATAGAGAAGGAAGAATCAAGAGGCTTTTACGATGTAAAAGATTTTAGGGCTACACAACTTGGGATTTGTTCGTCTTTAAAATTGTGTTGTCGTCTCCTAAGGTAGGAGATTATAACTAAGTAGTTCAATAATCGTATTTTCCACTTAAAAAAATTATGATTTTGCTTGCTTGAATAAACTAGTGTTGATATCATGGAATTTTATTTAAATATATGTTAGATTAATGCAATCTTTGTTTATATTGTGAGAAATTCTATATTACTCAAGTTGGAAAGATGTGAAATTATTTGTAAGTGGAAATAAGACTTGTGGATATTGTCTAATTGATATTTTCTAAGTTGAATAAACTAATAGATGCAGGACAACCTCAAAACCCTTAGGGAGAGTAACAAAGTTAGGAAAAGAATAGAGAAGAAGATAGGGGAGGGTTTGGAGTCGGCACCAAACCCAGAAAGAAGCTGAACCCCTAGGAATCGGCACCTAGGGGGTGTTTGGAGTCGGCACCAAACTTTGGAAAATCCAATGTTTAATTCATCATCAACTAATTCTCAAGAAAATATTGGAGCCCTTATATAGGGACTCCAATTACATCAAAATTGGAAATTACTTAACCCTAAAGTCTAGAAAATAAAAAAGGCAATTTTCCATTACTCCATAAATAACATAAAATAAAATAATTAATTAAATTTGTAGCCTTGGTCTTCAAGTTAATAGGCTGAATTAAACCACCCTATTGAACCATGTGTTTGCTTTGCCATCAGCTCTCCCGAGGTGCTCCCAAGGTGGGAGAAACTCGACTCGAGTTTGGATCGAGATATTGAAGCCACCTTCTCCACTAAAACAAATACTTCGAATAAATCTGCTACTTTAGGTGAGCTTCAAAGTATGCAACCCGACTTAAAATCTTCAACTTAGAAAAGAACTCGCGCACACATGTCAACTCAAAGTTGTTAACACCAAGAAACTCTATCCCTTGTACCTCGAGCAATTCAAACGCAAAGACAACATCATTCTCTTGTAATAGAACCAGACTTTCTTGCGTCGAACCTTCTTCCTCAATAATCGGTACTTTTGGGCTTCTATACTCTATTGAAACTCTTGCACAATCATTTCTTCAACTTTTGAATTATCAATGTCAACTTCAATGTTCACTTCCAAATCTTCTATAGCTGGCATAGGTTCATCGAATGAAACAACTCCTTGATGCATAGGTTCGAGCTCATCAATTATTGTTTTCTTGAATTCGGTAGGATCCGGCTGCGGCATCATCTTGTCTAACTTCTTTGGCTGGGCATCAAGTTTGGCACTCACGTCTTGAAGTAGTTTCATTATGGGCTCCCATGGGAATCCCTTGGAGTGGCTTCCATGCTAGTGACCCCATATCTTTCTACACAAATAAAAGCAACGATTGGAGCATAATCATCTAAAACAAAGCCCAAGGATTGCACTGCTTCTATGGGATAGGGCTTCAATTTATCAGCACAATTCATAAGGACTTGCTCTACCAATTGCCAAGAAAGAGATCCAACATTCATGTCCTCCTTTCAGACACTATCCAAGAGAAGACACAAAAGCTCCCTTGATATGTCATTACTTTCCTCGAGAACCATGGTTAAGAATTAAGATTGCTTCCATGTGGGCAAATATAGCATCAGGACAATGGAATTGAGCAACTGTCAGAAAATGTTGGAACATCTCAATAAACAACTCGTCACACCCAAGATTCAATATCATTAGACATAGCTTGGTCTTTACAACATTATTAAAAGTGGAAAAAGATGTATAATAATACTTATAGTTAGGAAACAATGTACCAAATGCTGCAACTATGATTTGAAAAACTTCCCTTATTTACTTATATCACTATAAAGAGGAATTAGGGCTATTATCCTAAAAATCTCGCAGATGCACAATGCAACTAAAACTCTCAAGTCGGCATTCCGATGCCTCACAAGCTTAGGAGCTATCAATGCATTCATTGAAGGCCAAAGTGCATCTTGCATTAATCGATATGGGAATGGTCCTACTTTTGATAAGTTATATACAAGCTTATCAAGTAAACAGAGAAGAACATTAATAGAATATGGAGGAAATATAAGCCTTTTTCCAACACCTATAATCCATTTTTCGAGCAACTATTATGAAGAAATCATCGTTTCTTTTGTTTTTGTTTTTTTTTTTCCTTTTTTTCTAACTAAGCACAATAGAACTAATAGAGGCAATAGTTAATTTTGACTTAGCTAGGATAGCCCGTCCTCGGTTAGAATAGCTCGAAGAATTGAGGATAGCTCTGTCCGAAATTGGAAATTGGAATATAGTATTCCTAGGTTAGCATATCCTGCATCGGAATAGCCTGATTCGACGTTAAGATAATCCTATCTCCAATCTTGTCCTCAGCTGGAATGGATTATTCTTGCAACCAAATGGTCCACAACCTCCTTTTATTTTTTAACCAGATAGTCCACCTGATGCTTCTCGAAGCATATTGAGAGAGAGAATCGTAAAGGCAGGGTTCAACGGCAAACCGTCACCGGTGAGGGGGGTCTCATTGAAAAAGAGTCACGGCATGGGCAAATCTTTGACAACAAGAGTTGCCCGCAGGAAGGCTTTCAACGGCAAAAATTCACCAGCAAAAATCCCATAAAATGAAGAGGATCAATGATGTCGAAGATCGATGGTCGCTCGACGACAAGTGTGATCAATAGCGGTTTGACGGCAAGAGATCGACGACAACAGTGGGTTTTGACTTGGCAATCTGGCCGTGGTGATCAACCAAGGGTTTGAATCCAAATCTAGTGGTGGTTCGAAGGCGATGGCCCGACAACAGCTCGACAGTGTCGTTAATGGCAGCAAAAGATCTGCCAAAGTCGAGGGATTGATGGTGAGATCTGGCTCGATACTAGTGTGTCTACGGCTGTGGTTAACGGTGATGTCTCGTCGATGGGTCTGGCAAGGTTATGGCTGATGACTTAAGAAAGGGGTGGTGTGGTGGCTTTCGACTCTGTGACTTGTGTTTGGTCGAAAGTTGGTTGCGATTTGGGTATATGAGGGTTGGGGTTGCGGGTTTGATTCACTGATCTGTTTTTGGGTTTCCTCTTCTCTTTTCATTCCCTTTTTTTTTTTTTTTTTTGTTTGGTGATGAAGATGGGGTCTTGGTTAGATGAGGAAGGGGGTTAGGTGTTAACGGTGGTGGGGTGACTGGGGTTGGTGGTTCAATTCGACAGGGACAGTACAGGCATGGCTAGGCTGACGGCAAAGGCATGGGTTTCATCATGAATTCACCGTTGGGTTAGGATTTGTGAGTTTGGTATGGTAAAAATGATGGTGGTGGATCGAGGGTTATGCTGCCACGACTGTGGTGTTCAAGTTGGGTATGGGTGTGGCTGTACTGTGCAGCAAGGATGGTAGGGTGTTAAGTTCGAACACAACGTGCTTCACAAAATACGATCAATTACTTAGCGGAGGTGCGGCGAATCGAAGTTTGCTCTGATACCAAAGCTGATGCAGGACAACCTCAATATCCTTAGAGAGAGAAACAAAGTTAGGAAAAGAACAGAAAGAAGCTAGGGGAGGGTTTGGAGTCACCACCAAACCCAAAAAGAAGATAAACCCCTAGGAGTCGGCACCTAGGGGGTGTTTGGAGTCGGCACCAAACTTTGGAAAAATCCAATTTTTAATTCATCAACTAATTCTCAAGAACATATTGGAGCCCTTATATAAGGACTCCAATTACATCAAAATTGGAAATTACTGAACCCTAAAGTCTAGAAAATAAAAAAGGCAATTTTCGATTATTCCATAAATAACAAAAAATAAAATAATTAATTAAATTTGCAGCCTTAGTCTTCAAGTTAATAAGCCAAATTAGACCACCCTATTGAACCATGTGTCTACTGTCCCCATCAACTCCAAAGTTGAGGCAGGACAACCTCAAAACCCTTAGGAAGAGTAACAAAGTCAGGAAAAGAACAAAGAAGAAGCTAGGGGAGGGTTTGGAGTTGGCACCAAACCCAAAAAGAAGTTAAACCCCGAAGAGTCGGCACCTAGGAGGTGTTTGGAGTCGGCACCAAACTTTTGAAAAATCCAATTTTTAATTCATCATCAACTAATTCTCAAGAAAATATTGGACCCCTTATATAGGGACTCTAATTACATCAAAATTCGAAATTACTTAACCCCAAGGACTTTAATATCGATATCGATGGATATATCGAGGGTCCAAAAATGTGGATATATCGGATATATCGTTGGATATATCGACAATATCAATATCGTTTTAAAGATATAGTGGATATTATGAGTTAAACATGGATATTTTTATTAAAACTCTGGGAAACAATGATTAAACTCTAATACACAATCTAGCATCAAAATATTGCAATGTAAATATGTATAATACAAGTATGTGTTGCATAGGGTATAAAAAATATACCGCGCTAAACAAATAAATAATAGAAAATTTTGCAAATTCAACATTTAGATGTTATATAACATTGAAATAGATTTTTGTAACATTTAAATATAGAGTGCTATTAGACCAAAGGCCATTGGTTTGAAATAATATTTTAAATTATGTGAAATAATAAGCATAGTAAAATGTACATATATATGTGAATCCTAACCTATTCTAATGTGTAAAAATTTCACCAGAAATCAGCAAAAGGGCATTTAAACATGGCAGTGTCGATATCTTGAACGATATCAACGATATATCTTCGATATCAGCGATATATCGAAGATATATCGCTGATATCGAAGATATTTTGTTTTTTGAAAATTTTTCAATTTCGCAACAATATATCGTATCGTTACCCTCCGATATTGCGATATATCGCGATATATCGTCGATATATCGCGATTTTTAAGTCCCTGCTGTTAACCCTAAAGTCTAGAAAATAAAAAAGGCAATTTTCCATTATTCCATAAATAACACAAAATAATATAAATAATTAAATTTGCAGCCTTGGTCTTCAAATTAATAGGCCAAATTAGACCACCCTGTTGAACCATGTGTCAGTTGTCCCCATCACTGGTGTTGATATCATGGAAAGATGTGAAATTTTGTAAGTAAAAACTCTGTTTTGTTCAAATATTCTGGAAATCCTTAACAATGGCTCAAACTTATGAAATTTTTCCCCATTTTAATTTAGTTTTTAGACTTGAATTTCTGGATATTTAAAGTACATATGTTCATGGTTATTGGTTGTTAATTTCATAACAAAACCTTAAGAATTTTATTTTTGGTATAATTTCAAAGTTGAACTTCAGTTGCTGTTACAGAAATTTCTACCACTGCGGTTTATTTTAAAATAGTCATTGATGTCCGTTTGTTACAAAATTTATATGGTTAGAAAGCTGAACGAGTCTAGTTTCAAGTAAAATTACTTTGGAAGCCCAAATGAATTAAGTCTAAAAGCGCCAATCATTAGTCTATTGTAATCAGTTTTCAGTATCAAATATTGTCTTGAATATTGCTATTATTTGTTGTTCTATTGCTTCTCATTGTGGCAAAGGCTCTTCAGGATGGCCAGTTTGAGTTCCTCCTCTTTATTGCTCTCATCTGTTGATTATTGAGTTTGGGGGTTTTGGGAGGTGCAAGAGAGTTGTTACTCTTTGGAGATGCTTTAATAAAAAGTTATATGTCTCATCATGCTGTCTTCCTTAAAGGTATACCGTACTTTACTATTCCCGCTAAAGTTGCACTCGTCTATAAAGAGGACTTAGTTTACATTGATCCCTTCCCAATTGAGGAGTCCCGTGAGGAATTTATTTCTAATCTTGATGTCTCTTCTCTTCGTCTTTAAGATAGATTTTCATCTGAGTCTAACTCTTCAAATTTTCCTTCTTTTCCATTGGTCTTAAAGTTATTAGTATGGGTATATTTGTCTTTTTAGTCTTTATTATTATATATAAGGGACTGCCTAATCTTTTTAGGGTTAAGCCACCTAATTCCATTGTCTCTTCTTCTCTCATATTTATTTTTCACAAGTTTACATGGTATCGGAGCATCCTAAAGCCACGTGACCAGCCCTAGCATCTATCAATCAACATCCTTCAGCCTTCAGCAGCACAGTTGAACATCACCTGCCATGTAATATCCCCAATCGCACCATGAAGAATCCTATTCTAACCTAGTCGATCAGTACCAGACCTATTTTGGACCCAGTTGACCCATCAAACTCCACTCTAACCTCTGTCGCACCATGAAGAAACCTCTTCCCGCCTAGTTGATCACTACTAGTTCTGATTTGAACCCAGCTGACTCACCCAAACTCCACTCCAACCTCTGTTGATCAACACAAGAAGATCTCCCTACGTCAGTCAAGCATCATAGAGGGTTCCTCAACATTAGTCAAGTCCTGTAGATGTCTCATTGATCTTCTTGAAACATAGTAGCAGCCTCATTCCCTTTGTCAATTCAATCCAGCGCTGTTTGTTCTTCGTAGAATGTACTACTACAGTTTTTGATGAACATCAAGGGCTTTCTAAACAGTATCAAGTACTGCCTTATGGGCTCCCAGCACTTATTTGTTGTCATGCGTGGGGTTTGTTTGATGCAAAAATCTGTTCTAATATATGGTAGTTGGTGTGTTAGAAGCCAGAAGGTTTTTTGGAGTATGTTAATAGTGAAGTTGTGACAGTGGTTGTTAATTAAGGTGTTGTGTGGATATTTGTGGTGATTGTGGAGTGTTTTAGAGGACCATAAAGAAGGTATTGTGCTTGTTGGTTGGTTGGTTATTTGTATTGATGGCTGAATCAAGTTTCGCAAAATTGAGTTCTATCCCTTCATCTGATGCTGTTAATATGCAATTTACCACCATAAAGTTGAATGGTGCAAATTACTTGTTGTGGGCACCAGCAATAGGTTGCATTAGGTGCAACTGTGCAAGGCAGAAGCTAAAGCTTATTTCATCGAGTCCTCCGTCTCATGACTGTAAGGGGTATGAGGCATGGCAAGTAGATAACTTTGTGGTTATGCCATGGTTATGGAACAGTATGGAGACGTCAATGAGCTCTAATGTATGTTTTTGGTCACAGCAAAGGAGATTTGGGATGCAGTTCAAGAGATGTATTCAATGGAGAAGAATGTGTCTCGAATTTATGATGTTCATCAAAACTTGTTTAATCTGAACGGCAAGTCGGTTAGTGAGTATTATAGCAATTTTAAAGGATTGTTAGATGAATTGAATCAGTATCATCCCATGACAAGTGACGTGGAGGCATAGTCTTAAATATCGCGATATATCGTCGATATATCGCGATATATCGCGATATCGATGGGGAGCGATACGATATCTATGTGCGAAATTGAAAAAAATTGAAAAAAACAAAATATCGTCGATATATCGCGATATATCGTCGATATCACGATAATTTCATATTTCGTCTGGATAAGGAGAGAAATCTACGATATATCGACGATATATCGACGATATATCGCCCCTGCCGACACAAATCCCTGTATCGTCCATTGAAATTGCAATTTGAGACTCGTTTGGCTGTTTTCTGCTGCTTTTCTCCACTTTTTGTCATGCTGTTGCATTATTTTGTCATGCTGTTGCTGCTTTTCTCCACTTTTTGTCATGCTGTTGCATTATTTTGTCATGCTGTTGCTGCTTTTCTCCACTTTTTGTCATGCTGTTGCATTATTTTGCTACTTTTTCAGTTCTTTTGTCCAATATCAAGAGCTTTTACATTATTTTCAAACATTCACGTGAAAGACTCCTTCAGTCCTTCACTCCTTTCAGCTTTCATCCATTAGCATTCCCCTTCCTTCCAGTATAAAAAACCAAACACAACCTCCTTCCAGTGTATAAACTTCCTTCCAGTTAGTTTAGAGTTTTAGAATTTAGAAATCAAAACTTCACTATAAGCTGAGAAGGTGAGGAGACTTGAAGAAAGCAAAGGAATTAGCAGCAGACCAGCAGTCAACAGACAGGAGTAGTGCATTAGTTAAAGACTTGAAGACTTGAAGGTTATAAACTTAAAAGGTTATAAGCCTATTTCTCATATTTTTTGCCTCACACAAAATTTTCATTATTATTAGTGCTGCTTTAGGTAGTATAGGTTAGTCAATAATTTTTTCTTTTCAAATTTATTTTAAAAAAATGTGACCCAGCATGGCTTTTGTTAAAACAAACTTGAAGTAGCCACCAATTTCTCCATTTGACTAATTTGTCATTCATTCTCTCATTATTAGTACTGCTTTAGGTAGTATTAGGTAGTGAATTTATAACAATGTCAGATTTTTTGTTTTTTTTTTTTTTTTTTTTTGGTTGTTGTGTTGTTTAGTAGTGCCGTAGTAGTCATTATGAGTCAAACTTCATTAAAGTCTATTGTAAATTTGTAGTCTTAAGTCTTAAGTCTTTTATCATATTAAAAGCACCATACTAGTTAAATAAATAAACTCTCACAAATAAATAAAAAAGAAAGAAAAAATATATTAGAAATTTATAAATTTTCTGATTTTAACAATAAATGCATATAAAATCACACACTAGTTAAATAAATAAACTCTCACAAATCAAAATATTTATAAAAGGGAAAAAAGAAAGAAAAAATATATTAGAAATTTATAAATTTTCTGATTTTAACAATAAATGCATATAAAATCACACACTAGTTAAATAAATAAACTCTCACAAATCACAATATTTATAAAAGGGAAAAAAGAAAGAAAAAATATATTAGAAATTTATAAATTTTCTGATTTTAACAATAAATGCATATAAAATCACACACTAGTTAAATAAATAAACTCTCACAAATCAAAATATTTATAAAAGGGAAAAAAGAAAGAAAAAATATATTAGAAATTTATAAATTTTCTGATTTTAACAATAAATGCATATAAAATCACACACTAGTTAAATAAATAAACTCTTACAAATCACAATATTTATAAAAGGGAAAAAAGAAAGAAAAAATATATTAGAAATTTATAAATTTTCTGATTTGAACAATAAATTCATATAAAAGCACACACTAGTTAAATAAATAAACTCTCACAAATCAAAATATTTATAAAAGGGAAAAAAGAAAGAAAAAATATATTAGAAATTTATAAATTTTCTGATTTTAACAATAAATTCATATAAAAGCACACACTAGTTAAATAAATAAACTCTCACAAATCAAAATATTTATAAAAGGGAAAAAAGAAAGAAAAAATATATTAGAAATTTATAAATTTTCTGATTTTAACAATAAATTCATATAAAAGCACACACTAGTTAAATAAATAAACTCTCACAAATCACAATATATTGTTGTAAATTTTAGTAATGTTTAATTGTTTATGAAAAGTAATATTTATATTAGAAATTTGTTCATTTTAACAATAAATGCATAAAAGCACATAATAGTTAAATCAAGGTCAATTGTCAATTGTCAAAATTAGTTATTCATTTCAAACTAACATAGTAACCTCTAACGTAAAGCCCTACAAAAATTTAGAAAAAATAAAGAAATAAATAAAGTATATACAATCACATATGCATATTTAAATTCATATATCCAGTAAAGAAGTAAATAGTAAATTAGTAATATTATTATATATTTATATGTTCTACACGTGTACAAATTATACTTGTATAGTTGTATAATATCACGAAATTTGCACTTGTATTCTTTTAGCAAAAGATGGCAGGAGCGAAGAATGTTGATCCTGTATGGGAACATGGGAGTCGTATAGAGGGTACAGTAGGTGGTATCCAATGTAGGTATTGTCAAAAGACATGGAAGAGTGGTGGAGCGACGCGGCTTAACTACCATTTACTGGGGCCAGATCCAAAAAATAATATAGCACCTTGCAATAATGTGCCTCCAGAGGTGAAAGATGAGATGCGTCAACTTTTGATGGGGAAAGCCACAGCAAAGGCAGCAAAGACAAGGAGAGATTCAAATGTTAGACAAATGTTAAGGGGTGGTATATTGGAATCCCAATCAGATGATACTGATGAAGATGATGATGAGGACATCCTGATGTACCCAGCAAATTTGGATGCGCAGGAAAGAAGGAATTATAAGAAAGCCTACCATGCTTCAAAGGCTAGTGAATGGGAGGAAGAGCAAAGGAGACAATTCCAATCAGATGCTCGTTTTGGAAGTTCTGGTGCTGGTGGCTCAGGTTCTGGTAGAAGTAAAAACAAAGGACCAATGCCTCCACTTAAACGTAGTCAAAGTGTTCGGGTGCCAGACACTCATACCCCCCCTCTTACTTCTCTGTATAAATCATCACAATCAAAGCAAAGGACTCTTAAGGATGCTTTTAGTAAAGGCAAGATAAAGGAGGGTTTAGGTAGATTAGTTGCAAAATTCTTTATACAAGAGAATGTCGCGCCTGAGAAGGCCGGCTCCCATCACTTCAAAAATATGATTGCTGGAGCTCAGAATTCTGGAACAGGCGTTAATCCTCCTTCCCCGTATGAGATTAGAACTAAATATCTTGATATGGAGGTAATTACTAATTTAATTCAAAATATTAGAATTTATTCATTATAAAGTTTTATTTATGATCTTTTAATTTTTTTTATGTGATTTTACTTAAATTATATTTCATCTCACAGGTGGAAGAGATGAATAAATACGTTGCACAAATAAAGCCAATGTGGAAGACATATGGCTGCACCATTATGTGTGATGGATGGACAGGTCCAACAAAATTGTCCATCATCAACTTTATGGTATATTGTAAAGAAAAGACAATTTTTTTGAAATCGGTGGATGCTTCGGATAAAATTAAGGACCATAAGTATATTTATACTTTGATGAGAAATGTCGTGCAATCAATTGGTAGCAAAAATGTTGTCCAGCTAGTGACTGATAATGGCAGCAATTATAAGAAAGCGGGGCAGCTGTTAATGGAAAAGTATAATTTATACTGGACACCCTGCGCTGCTCATTGCATCGACCTCATATTTGAGAAAATTGCTGGTAAAAAAGGAGTTAAAGATGTGATCACTGAAGGGAGGATGATCACAAACTTTATATACAACCACAGTTGGTTGTTGGCACAAATGAGAGCATGTTGTGGAGGAGATATTGTGCGACCGGGTGCCACTCGGTTTGCCACAAATTATATTGCACTCGACAGCCTATTAAAGAAAAAGGGGGGCTTGAAAACCTTGTTCACCTCTGATGAATGGAATGAACATCCACTGAATAGAACGCAAATAGGCCGTCATGTTGAATCACTTATTTTAAACCACACTTTCTGGACTAGGGTTACAAAAGTATGTGGTATTTATGAGCCTCTTTACCGATTGTTGCGCATTGTTGATAGTGAGGTATTCCCAACCTTGGGTGTAGTATATCAAGCGTTCCAAGTAATGAAAGAGACCCTCCTATCATCTAATCGGAATGTGGAATGGGTCTTAAAAGCCATAAAGGAGCGCTGGGACAAATCAATCGATCATCCTTTATTGTCGGCAGGTATAATTTATACATTATAAATTTCTATGTTAAATTCCTATATCTAAAATTATAGAAAATAATTTATATATGTTATTTGATATTTTTTATTTGTTAGTTTGTTACACACTTACACCACACAAAGTGAAACTAATTAAATTGTATATTTGTGTTTGACATGAATGCTAGCATACTACCTAAACCCAAAGTATCAATACAAGAATAACATTAGTCACAACCAAAACTTGACTAATGCAGTGCTTGAGGTCTTCCAAAAGTTGGAACCAAACTCTGACAGGAGTGGAGAGATTGGAAATGAGGTAACACAACAACAATAACTATCAAAGTTTATATTTTAATATTTATTCTATTTAATCACTGATGAAAAGGTTGCACTTGTAGATTATAATGTTTCGAGAAGCGAGGGGTAAATTTGGAGAGAGACTCGCAATTGCATCAAGAGAAAGCATGACAGCTGGTGCGTATAGAACTATATAGACTACTAACAAATTTGTTAACTTATAAATTTTAAAGTTACAAATATAAAATTAATAGTTTCATTTTATTATGGGCAGCTGACTGGTGGGATATGTATGGGGTTTCTGCTCCAACATTGAGGGGATTGGCAATGAAGATATTGTCACAAACATGCTCCTCTTCAGCTTGTGAAAGGAACTGGAGCACGTTTTCCCTAATACATACAAAGCAGCGCAATCGACTAGCGTACGAAAGGCTCGAAAAGCTAGTCTTTTGTTATTACAACATGAGGTTGAGGGTCAGAGATATGGAAGCTGAGATGGAAAATGCAACAGAGTTAGAGCCTCTAAATCTGCTTGATATATCAGTCGAATTAGGAGAGGAGAATGAGAATCCTCTTTACGAGTGGATTAGGCCCTCACATATGGATGGGCCAGATGGTGAACCTGATCCAAAGGTGGCAGAAGAAGCTCAAAACCTCGGGATTGACGTCGACAGAGTTATATCTGAGGAGGTTTTATCAAGCGAGGATGCAATGAGAACAGACTCGGTGCATTCTCAGTCTTCTGACTCTTCTGACACTAATACTGGAGGTGGGGATAGTGATGGAGATGATGATGGGGACGATGGAAGAGGGGGTGGAAATTATGGAGCTGGAGCTAGTCCGAGGCCATTATTGAGTCCTTTTTCTTGTGAAGCGGATTTCACACATGCGACACAGGATGAGGACCATGGCTCTAGGAGAGCAGGGCCAGGTATCGGGGCAATAGGCAAACATTATTCGAGGAGAAAACGGGGACAAAACACAAGCAGCCAACAAGATGTAGATTCCCTTTCCTCGAATTTCGAGTCTATGAGTATAGGATCACAACAAAGTCATTTTGGCTATGGAACAGACTTGAGCCAAGATACCTATCCCCATCAACAAGTCCAACCTGTGCCATATCAGTCATACAACCCATATGAGATGGGCCACTATAACACTGATCCCTCAGGGGCATATATCTATGGACAACAATATCCATATCAACAACCAATTGATTATATGCCCAATCCATACTCAATGTATCCATCAGTCCCACCGCAAACAAATGAAGAAGCTCCTGAGACTGAACCACAAGATTTGCCACCAATGGGAATCCTACGGCATTGTTCTGCTGATGAATATGACCGCCATCTACAGAATTATTTGCTCAATTATGCTAATTATATGAAATGGCCAACCTATTGTCGTAATATTACCAATATGGAAAGGCAGAATAGGGATAGAAATGATGATTTTGAACCACCAAGGAGCTCCATGTGGTATTAAACTATTAATGTAACTATGTAAGTATGTAAGTATGTAAGTGTTTATTGTGTAAATGATAAATATTTACAAATTTTAATCTCATATGACATTTGGATGTTATATTTGCATGAATTTCTATTATTTATTTTCTCATCGTATCACACTATTTATACCCTACACAACACATACTTGTTTTATACACATTTAAATTGCAATTTTTTGATGCTAAAGTGTGTATTATAGTCTAAATCATTGTTTCCCAGAGTTTCAATAAAAAATTCCGCGTTTAACACATAATATCCACCATATCTTTAAAACGATATCGATATTGTCGATATATCCAACGATATATCCGATATATCCACATTTTTGGATCCTCGATATACCCAGCGATATCGATATTAAAGACCTTGCGTGGAGGTACCCAAGCACCAGCGTGAAGAATTTTATGTTTCTAAATTCCTTTCTGGTCTTGATCATAGTCTTCAGACACTTAAGTCACAAAGGAGATGGGAGTATTCCTCGTTGGGTAATGTTTATGCTCAAGTATAGCGTGGTGGAACTGGATTCTCATCATCTGAGACTTCTAATAAGGACAACTCTGCCTTAATAAATTCTGGGGGACAACAAAGTTCTTTTCAGGGTAGAGGTAATTTTTCTGGTGGTAGAATGCGTGGTCGTGGTAACTTTGGAGGTCACAAAGGTTATGGTGGTCGTGGTTTTGGGAGTCAGAATTTCATCTTTCGAGAGCTATAAGGGTCATGGTGGTGGCATTGGTAGGGCCCGTGGTAGAGATGGTGGCAAAGATGGTGTCCGCAAGTGTACTTTTTGTGGAGGCGAGAATCACACGGTAGAGCGTTACTATGATCTTCATGGTAAGCCTTAGGCCAATTCTTCTAATCCGGTTATGTACCCTATGGACAACAACTCAATTCCCTCACAGGAAGTTAGTGCTTCGACTCCACCTACTGCTACATCCATTAGTGATTCAGTCACTTTATCAAGGGAGGAGTATAATGCCTTAATCCAAAATCAAAATCAGACGACGTCTCCTTCTGATGCAGCAGCTTTTGCTCATTCAAGTAACATAGCATGTTTTTCATCATCTCCTTCTACTCTGTGGGTAATAGACTCTAGAGCCTCAGCACACATGTCTAGCAAGAGTACTTTATTTTCTACCTTAAATTGTCAACCTCCTAATTCCTCGGTGGTTTTGGCTGATGGTCATTCTTGTGCCATTATGGGTAGTGGTATAGTTCATCCTATTCCTACTCTTAACCTTTCTTCTGTCCATTATATCCCCAAGTTTCCCTCCAATCTTTTATGTGTTAGCAAACTGACCAAGGCTCTTAATTGTTCTGTAACCTTTTTCCCTTCTCATTGTATTTTTTTGGACCTCAGCTCGAAGAGGATGATTGGTGGAGGTCGTAAGAGGGATGGACCCTATTACTTGGATTTTGGTCCCACCAGAGACAATCTGTTAGCATTACAAGCGAGCGTTTCTCCTCATCAGTGGCACTTCGTCTGGGTCATCCGTCCCTGCAGTCTTTAAAAATTTTGTTTCCTTCATTTCAGTCTATGTCTAATTTTGAGTATTAGGCATGTCGATTGGAAATCATCATAGGGTTTCTTTTCCATTGAGACAGAATAATCGTCCGTCTACACCTTTTGAGTTGGTGCATTCTGACATTTGGAGTCCGTTACGTCATAAGAGTCTGTTTGGTTTTTCCTACTTTGTGTCTTTTGTGGATGATTATTCAAGAATGACTTGGATATTTTTAATGAAAGAACGTTCTAATATTTCTTATATTTTTCAATTATTTCATAAGGAAGTTGCCACTCAGTTTGGATATACCATTCGTATTTTACAATCTGATTATGCCTTGGAGTATGTTAAAGGCCCTCTTTAATCTTATTGTGATACTAATGGGATTATCCATCAAACTTCTTGTGGTTATACCCATGGTCTTAAATATCGTGAATATCGGCGATATATCGGCGTATCGGTGGGAACCGATACAATATTAAAGGTCTATTTCGTTTTATCAAAATATTGAGATATATCCAAAAATATTATATCGACGATATTTTCGATATATCGTTCCAAACTTCCAAATGGTCAAAAATATCACGATATATCATCGATATATCTCGTGTATCTTTGATTGATTGCCACTTTTCTTGTTTCTTTTATACCTTTTTAAGTATTTCAGATGATGGAGACTTGCTTCACGTGAAGTGAATAGTCAAAAGTGAGCTATTTTCACAGCTTTTGCCTCATAGCCTTTAAAGGCTATGGTACTTACTTACACAGCCCCTGCCCCCTGCCCTCTGCCTTGCATAGCCTTTATAGGTTATCTGTCACTATCAAACTCAGCACAGTGCACAATACACAGTTTTTAAAGGCTGTGAAACCCACTCGTGCATAAAACTCTTATATATATATATATATATATATATATATAATGACTAAAGCATATAATTGATAAACTAATTATTCTGTGCATAGTTGTTGGACTAGGTAACTACATATATAGTAATTTACCATGTATACAATTACTAATTATATATAAATAGTAATTATACTATGCATCACATATAATTACTACAATATCTTATACATAGTTGTATATATAACAATTAATTATTTATTCAGTGCGGCACATTTTGCATACCCTACACAACACATACTAGTATTATACAAATTTAAATTGCAATCTTTTGATTCTAAAGTGTTTATTACTCAAAATCATTGTTTCTCAGAGTTTCAATGAAAATATCCGTGTCTAACTAATAATATCTGTCATGTCTCTAAATCGATATCGATATTTTTGATATATCCATCAATATATCCAATATATCCATGTTTTGGAACCCTCGATATATCCATCGATACCAATATTTAAGTCCTTCGTTATGCCCCCCAAATGGGGTTTCTAAACGCAAAAATCAACATCTTCTTGAAGTTTCTAGAACTCTTATGATTCAAATGAATGTTCCCAAACAGTTTTGGGGGGATGCTGTTTTGACTGCGTGTTATCTCATTAATCGTATGCCCTCATCTATTCTTCGTGTTGGTATTCCACACTTTGTGTTATATCCCGATCGACCCGTGTTTCACTTACCACCACGTATCTTTGGATGTGTGTTTTGCTCATATTCTTTCTCCAAGGAATGATAAGTTGGATCCCTGTGCAATTAAATGTGTTTGTTGGTTATTGTAGGACCCAAAAAGGATATAAGTGTTGGGACCCGTAGTCTTGTAGGTATATTGTTAGTGCAGATGTTACCTTCTTTGAAGGAACATCTTTCTTTTCGACTTCTAGTGCGTCATTAGATCTTGATGTTATTGAGTCTACCTCTATTCCATTGCCAGTTCCTCCCATTTCAATCCCATCTAGTGTTTCAGTGCCTAAGCCCTCTATGTCAAAGCCTTTATAGGGGTATCGTTGTCACAACCATACTATAAAGAATGAAGATCCACCCAAATTACCTCCTCCTTTATTTGGTTCATCTGTGGTCCTTGATTCCTCCAATGATGTGTCTGCTTCTCATCTTCCTATTGCTCTACGTAAAGGTACTCATAGTCGTATTCAGCATCCTATTGAGAAAGTTATCTCTTTTTCTCATTTGTCCCCTAATTTTCGTGTGTTTGCTAGTAAATTATCTTCTATTACAGTTCCTCATAATCATACCCAGGCATTAGCCTCCCCTAGTTGGAAGAATGCTATGGATGAACAGATGTCAGCATTATATCAAAATAGTACACGGGAGTTGATTGACTTGCCTGCTAGGAAACATGTTGTGGGTTGTTGATGGGTATATGTGGTGAAGTATCATCCAGATGGTTCCGTAGAGCGCTTGAAAGCTAGATTGGTGGCTAAAGGTTACACCAGACATTCCGTGTCGACTACTTTGAGGCTTTCTCTCCTGTGGCTCATCTTGCTTCTATTCTTGTTTTGTTAACACTTGTTGTAATTCAAAACTGGCCGCTTTATCAACTTGACATTAAAAGTGCCTTCCTCCGTGGTGAAATTCAGGAGGAAGTGTACTGGGTATGTTGCTCAGGGGGAGTCACATAAGGTATGTAAGTTGAAGAAAGCAATTTACGGGCTTAAACAGTCTCCAAGGGTGTGGTTTGATAAGCTTGGTAAAGTAGCTTGTACATATGGGTTGAGGCACACTGTGTGATCATTCGGTGTTTATAAAACACAATGTGAAAAGTAGTATCATTCTTGCGGTTTATGTAGATGACATCATGATTACCGGAAGTGATACTGAGGGCATACAATCTTTGAAATGTCACTTGAGTAAGCATTTCCACATGAAGGACTTGGGATAAATTCATTATTTCTTGGGTATTAAAGTGGCCAAATCAAAGGAAGGAATCTCATATCTCAACAAAAATATGTAGTTAACCTTCTAGATGAGACTAGTATGATGGGAACTAAACCTATTGATACTCCTATAGATCCCAATACACAATTGAGTAGAGATGATGGTGAAGCATTTGATGATCCAAGAAGGTATAGAAGACTTCTAGGGAAACTAATTTTTACTAGACTGTAACACGTCGAGACATTACTTTTGCTGTGGGAGTGGTGAGTCAGTTTATGCAAAATCCCAAGCGACAGCATTGGGAAGCTATATGCAAAATTTTGAGATATTTGTAGAATGCTCTTGGTAAAGGTTTAATTTTGAGGCCCTCAAATAATTTGGAAATAGTTGGTTTTTCAAATGCCCATTGGGCAGGTGATCAATTAGATAGAAGTTTAGTGTCAGGGTTCTGTACGTTTGTGGGTGGAAATCTTGTTACATGGAAAAGTAAGAAACAAGCCATAGTAGCTAGATCTAGTGCTGAAGCTAAATACAAAGCAATGGCTCACACAACTTGTGAGATATTGTAAATGAAATCTCTTTTACAGGAGATGGGTTTTTCGAGTGACAAGCCAATGCAAATGTTTTGTGACAATCAAGCAACTATGTATATTGCAAGAAATTATCTGTTTCATGAGAGAACAAAACACATTGAAGTCGATTGTCATTTTATCTGAGATTTGGTGATGAAGAAAAAAATTGTTACAACTTTTGTTAGATTAAGTGATCAGTTAGGAGATTTGTTTACTAAAGCTGTGGGTAAGGGACTGTTTTCTTATCTTTGTAATAAGCTGGGTATGATAGATATCTATGCTCCAGCTTGAGGGGGTGTTAAAGTTATTAGTATAAGTATATTTGTCTTTCTAGTCTTTATTATCTACACTTATATGGAAAACGCTGGAACTTTTTGTTGGATGTACGGGGCGGATTACCAAAAAGTCCCTAACAATTTTAAATATGATAAAGGTTATCGGGGTTACAAAAATCTTTTAAGCACGGAATCAACTCCATCTTAACCACCCACTATCCTCTCATTCCCCTTCCTTGAACGTTACTTCTCCCACCTCTATCATAACGACCCTCCCATTCTCTCTCCTTACCATTTAATATCAGTTTTTGTAATGAATTTTAATTTTAATTTTTTTTATAGCTTTTGTTAATATTATTTTTTGGAAGATCTTTGTCACTTTTTTTTTTTTTTTTTTTTTTGTGCACACGCGTCCAAAATCTAGTTATATATGAGGGGCTGCCTAATCTTTTTAGGGTTAAGCCACCTAATTTCATCGTCTCTTCTTCTCTCATATTTCTTTTTTACAAGATTACAGTTTACTCTCATAGAAAGATGCAGCGTCCTCAATCTATATCCACCAGCACAGAACTTCCCAACTCTGATTCTTCAAAAGTGCTCCTTCTTGAACGTCAATATGCTAGCGTACACCGGTACATGCACTCCTCCCATGAGACTTGGTTTCTCTCATACCTATTTTTCTTCTTCTTATCGTACTTTTCTTTCTTCTATTCATTCTTGTTTTGAACATCACTTTTAAGTTTTAACTATGTTGCATGGACTCGGGTGCAAGTGTGTACCCAGGTGTCAGATTCATCGAATTTTTTAATTTAGGATAAGAGAACTCGATCAAAAAGAATCTAAAAATTGGATATAGATACGGGGATATATATATATATATATATATATATATATATTTCATCAAAAATATAAATATGTATACAATTATATGTTAAATATGGTTAAGGATAAATCAATAAACAAAATATGAGGAGGGCATTTTCATAATAATAGATTTTGTAGGGGTTAAATAATAAGTTTGATGGTTGGTAATTTCAAAAATAAAAAGAATAGGAGGACTAAAGTGAAAAACTAAAAATATTAAAAGATTCATTGTTTTCATTCGATAGCTATTAAGTCCAAAAGCTTCCAGGTCATCAAGGCATCAAATCCTTGCCCTCCCACATCCATCCATTGCTCCTATAGCAGGCTCCAGCACCCTGTAGCAACCTCTAATCCACCTCCGGCGACTATCTAGCCCACCTCAGACAATATATCCAGCCCACTTGCAGTTAGATAATCCTGTTTGCTATGTTGCACGGACACTCCATTTTTGGAGGAAATGCAGTGATGGACATGTGTCCGACACGGACACTTGCCAGACACGCCTACGGCACGTGTCCGACACTCCAAAGAAGTGTCCAGTCAATTTTACTGTTCTTTTTTGATCGGACATGGTCAGGACACGGGGGGGACACTCCTAGGACACGTGCAGGACACTCCAAGGACACATCGGGGCCATTTTGTAAATATTTTTTTAAAAAAAGGGTACATAATGTTATATTTTAAAAAAGAAGGGGTCTTTTTTGTATTAAAAAAAATTAAAATTAAACTTAAAAGGGAAGAATAGAAGCTTCCCGATTCAGTTCAAAATCCCAAGCCAGAGAGAAAGCAAGAGAGAAAGAGTCAGGCGGAACCCTTCGACCTTCGTCCATGACTGATAGTGACGACAACAACCAACGGCCTTCCCGACGACGATGACCTTCCTTCCTCCAACAATAGCCGACACGTCGACAACCCTCACTCAATTCCAAACCCATTCAGCCATTAACGAACAGAAGAAACAAAGAGAGAGAGAGAGAGAAGTCAGAATGGCAGAACCCCTTCGTCCATGACCCTTCCCTACGACGACGACGACAACCGATGACCCTCATCGCACGACCATTTGTTTGAAAGCTAGGGTTTAAAACAAGTAAGTACCCCTATTTCTCCTGCTTTTCTTCTTCCTCATCTTCTTCTTCTCCTTCTTCTTCTCCTTGGGTAAACTGTGTGACTGTACGAGTTTTGAAAGTTAGGGTCTTTTTACCTCCATCGCTTTATCTGGTTTTTGGGTGAACTACTGAAAATTTGTTCCTTTTTGATTTCTTATATAGTTATATATGACTTGCAATTTTTTATATATTGTTGTTTGGGTGATCTTTGTTGACTTTTTTTTATATATCGTAATAGACAATCATCCAATCAATGATAATTGATTTTTTGTATGGAAAATGTTGCTAAGTGCTAACTAATTACTATACTTCAAGTTAAATGCCATTGTTAAAAGCTTTTTGATGTCTTGGTTATCTTTGTGATTAATGATTGTCTTTTTAGTTCCATGAATTTGAATACTTTTTTGATGTGTATAATGGAATTATATATATATATATATATATATATATATTTATTTATTTATTTATTGCCGTATCCCCGCCGTGTCGTGTCCTAGTTTTTTTAGGATTTGCCGTGTCGAAGTGTCCGTGTCGTGTCGTGTCGTACCCGTGTCCCGTGTCCGTGTCTGTGCTTCTTAGCCTGTTTGTTTGGGTGACAAAGGTAGGTTCTCTATCTTCTTTCTTTCTTTCTTTCTTTCTTTCTTTCTTCTTTTTCTTCTTCTTCTCTCCCACAATTAGCCATGTCCACTGTGAAAATGTTGTATCCCAACCAGATCCCATACCCGTACTGGTGTTGTGTCATGTCAACACGGGTACCTTGGGGTCAAGTGCCGAGTCCATGTAACAAAGACTCTTAGAAATAAGCCTATATTGATCCTCATTAGATTGATGCACTACAAGACGAATTAACTTCTCTTGATAAGACTAGTACTTGAGACTTGGTTCCATTGCCTGTAGGAAAGAATCTTATTGGCTACAAATGGGTTTATAAGGTGAAGACCAACTCAAATGGATCTCTTAAACACTATAAATCTCGGCTTGTTGCAAAAGGATTTTCACAATGATATAAGATTGACCAAGAGGAGACATTTGCTCGTTGCTGAAATAACTACTGTTTACACTCTGATCTACGTTGCTGCAAAACTTAAGTGGATGCTTTTTCAGCTTGATGTCAAAAATGCCTTTCTAAATAGACATCTTATTGAAGAAGTCTACATACACCCCCCCCCCTCTCCAAGTCCTACCCATCCTCTTGGTCACGTCTGTCATCTGCGCCATGCACTTTATGGTTTCAAAAGCAATCTCCTCATGCTTGGTATGAACACTTTCAATTGGCAGTTATTCAAATTGGTTTTTATTCTAGGGCTCATATTTTGCTCTTTTCATTTGCCATACTTGTCAGGGTTTGGTTATTCTTATCTTGTAGATGGTTATTCTTATCTTCTAAAGAGACATCTAGAATTTGAGATGACATACTTGGGTCCACTACAAAATTTCTTGGGCATTGAGGTTGCTTCTTCTTCAAAGGGTTATCTCCTATCACATAAGATTTAAATATCGCTATCGATGGATATGTCGAGGGTCCAAAAATACGGATATATCGGATATATCAATGGATATATCGAAAATATTGATATTGATTTAAAGATATGGTGGATATTATTAGTTAAACACATTTTTTTTTACTGAAACTCTACAAAACAATGATTTAGACTCTAATACACAATTTAGAATCAAACGATTTCAATTTAAATGTGTTTAATACAAGTATGTGTTGTGTAATGTATAAAAAGTGTGACGCGCTGAGAAAATAAATAATACAAATTTATGAAAATTCAACATCTAAATGTCACAAGAAATTAAAATCTGTAAATATATATCATTTACACAATAATAAATCAATCATCAATAAATTAATGTCATACACTTACATTAGAACCACAGGAAGCTTAGAGAAGCTACCAAACTAGCCTTGAGTAATACTAATAAATTCAAATGTGTATAAATTAATGTCAATACTAATAAATTAATAATACCATAAAGTAATACATGGTCTATACTAATAAATTAATAATACTATAGAGTAATAGCCTAATAGGTAGTTGTAAAGGTGCTAAAGAGTAAAGGAGCTGGGTAAAGGGGAAAAATGGTTGGGTTCTTGTGAAGCTTGGAGACAACAAGTGTGGGAAAACTACTAGAACAGGACATTAGGTGTGGGAAAAAAGGAGACAACAATCACAACACTCAAATTTTAGTAGGTTAGTCACATGGGTCGATATTCCTCGATATGGTCGATATTCCTCGATATATCGTTGAAATATCGACAGTAAATAGTGGAAAATTGTCGAAATTCTTGATTTATCTCGATATTGTCGATATTTGTCGACGTATCATCAATATATCCAATGATAAGCTGTCAAAACAATACTGAGATATGATATTGTTTCGCTGCTTGTCGATACGGCGATATATTGACAATCGCCGATATTGACAATTTTTAAGACCATGGTGACAGTCTACTTTTTTTTTTTTTTTGATAAAGATGGTCACAGTCTACGTATGCTAATGAACTTACCCATCATGCTCAACTTACAAATGATAAGGTAAATACACCTTGCAATCCAAATTTTTAAATTTCTAATGGTATTATTGTGGATGATCCTACCTTGTATAGGGAGCTTGTTAGTTGTTTGCTTTCTGTGACTCGACCAGATATTAGATTATGTTGTCTATATGGTTAGTCAATTTGTTTCTACACCTCGTAATGCTTCTTCTTCTTCTTTTTTTTGTCAACAAACAGGTACTCATTGGGCTACTTTGTTGCGCATCCAGTGTTATGTCTATGGTACCATCTTTCAAAGTTCATTATTTTCCTCCACTTCTCCACTGCCCTTGCCAGCTTATGCTGATTTTGATTGAGCTAGTGATGTTTCTAGTTACAAGTCTACTAATGGTTTTTGTGTTTTCCTAGGTAACTTGCTTGTTTCTTGGAAAATTAAGAAGCAGTCAATAGTCACTCATTCTACTGCCAAGCTTGATTATTGTGTATTGCTCAGGCTACTGCTGAGGTTATTTGGCCTCATTGGCTTCTATCTGATTTAGGCTAAAGCTGTCTTATCTCCACTCCTCTTCACTGTGACAAGAAGAGTGCTATTTAGATTGCACATAACTCTGTGTTTCATGAGCGCACAAAGCACACTGAGATGATTCACTTTTTCTGTCAGCATCTTCAGATGGGCACCACTCATTTGTCATTTGTCTCTTCTACCCTATAAGTTGTAGATTTCTTTACAAAGACTCATTCTTCTACTCATTTTCGGCTCCTTCTTGACAAACTCTCAATGTTCTCTAGGCTCGCATCATGAGTTTGAGGGGAGTGTGAGGTGTAAATATTGTAAATATAATTTATTAATTTATTAGTTAGGGTAGTTTAGTATTCTAGTAATATTACGGTTATACAACTATGTTCATAATCTCTCCTTTATCTATTAATGAGAATTGCACCTTTAACAAAACTTACATATACAATTCAAGAAAGAATCATAATTAAATAGTTTATTGAGTGATTTTTCTCCTTTTTTTTTCTTTTTTTTTTTTTTTTTGGTGTTGGGGGGGGTTACTATTGAAATTACATTTGCTAGCAGAGCACAATTTCACTCATGGATAAAATAGGGCACAAATAAATACAAAAAAAATCAGCTCATAACAACTAACAATATTAAAGAAATGAGACTATACCCATGCTATTAATTTGTATCAACCATACCACTCCTCAAAAACTCAAAGAATTTCAACCTCAGATGTTAAAATACAAATACATGTTATATCATATTGTGTGATACTTAATCATGTGTAATTCTTGATTCTAAGGCAATGGAAGAAATATTACAAATTCACAAAATAAATTAGAAACCATGCATTAAAAACCAATGAAAGACTAAATTCTAAAAACTAGTTAGAAAACACATAATAAATAGTTACAAACTGTAAAAGACATTCATTTTTATTTTATTTTTTTGGACAAAGTAAAACACTTTCAATTTTATCAGATAAAACCAAATGTTTCCACAAAAATCTTGATATTTATAACTTTCTTATCAACTTTTGATTTAAAATCTAGATTTTGTATCATCATATAAAAAATTCATAAACCTATGTTAGAAAAATCACAAATAAAAAAGACTTTTGGAATCTCCAAAACATTTTTCACCACAAGATTTGCTACATATAGCAGCAAAGCCTGACAATGACAATAACATAGAGATCTGTATAGCATATGACGTTTGGAGTCCTAATTCTACTGGTGTGTTTTCTTGTAAATCTTACTTTGATAAGTTGATTATGGACTTTGGTAATTCTTCTACTTTTCCCTTTGCTTCTTTATGGAAATCATGTATTTGCCCCTTAAAGTTAGTATTAATACTAATGACAGGATTCAGAGGAGAAGACCATCTCTTTTTGCTAGTCCACAGTGGTGTACTATGTGCAGGGGAGTGGCTGAAACAATTGACCATCTATTTTTGTACTGCCCCTTGGCTTACAAATTATGGCAGAAACTGTTTTGCGTTGGTTCTGAGCAGTGCGTGCTGCCTGGTTGCGTAAAGAGGTTTTCTGAGATGGATTTTTGGGGATTGGGTAAGGGTAAGAAAGAGAAAGTTCTTTGGAGCTGTGCTTTTCTGGCAGTTGTTTGGGTTCTCTGGCTTGAAAAGAATTCAAGGATTATTGAGGATAGAGAATCTTCTTTTGAAGAGTTATGGGATAGAGTGCATTTTTTGGGATCTTTTTGGGCTTCATCTTCAAAGGAATTTGGTGACATTCCTCTTTTTTTATTAAAATCTGATTGGAGAGCTGTGTGTACTTAGATTGGGAAGTTTTTTCTTGTTTTGGCTTCCCAAAGAGGAATTTGGTGATCTTCCTCTTTTTTTTCTTGTTTTTTTATTAATATCTGATTGTCAGTTAGATTCGGGTGGATTCCTTGTCCCCCCTTTTTTGTATCTTTTCTTTTTGTTTTAATTATACAGGTTTTGTTCCTTATTCCAAAAAAAAAAAAAGAGTATAGCATATGATGTAGTGTAAAATCTTACTCCCACTAACAATATGAGGAATATTTATATTTTTTTTTAGACAAACAATGATCTTCATGAAATTCTCAAATAGGGCATCAAAATTACTAGCTTGCCTTTCTTGTCTCCACAGCAATGCACTTAAATTTTCAAGAAAACTTTGAGGAAACAAAAGAAAAATGCAATTAATCCAAGACATTTGCGAACAAGTAATCCATAATTTACCATGACATACTAATGACTAAAATAATGGAATATGATTTACACCTTAGATGCAAGCACAAAAAAGATAGAGGTGTACCCAAGTATTCGTATCATCCGCCTTAGAAGATCAAATTCTGACGCTCCTGGGAATAGTGGCAGCCCTAGAAACAATTCAGCAACTATGCAACCAAAAGACCACATATCGATAGCAGTAGTATACCTGGAATAGGGTTAAGGCCCAAACTAAAATCCCACATTATACCAGGACCAATTTGAATATAAAAATTGAGATTATGGTTAAGATCTCAAAGCACCAAACACTTTTGAGGACCATGCTTAAAGCCTTTTTTTCTTTTTTCTAATAAGTACATCTTTCAATTAAAGCAAGAAGATCTTAGCACTAGTACATCATGACCAAAAAAAAAAAAAACAGCACTAGTAAAACAATGAAGTAGGGCAGCACACAGCATGCAGGACACCTGCACCTTGGATGAGTTGGATCAATTTGAAGGGCAGAAAAATAAATATACATAGACCCAGATGGAATGATAGCGAGAAGGAGGAGCATTTAGTTAGTTGATACATTGTTCATCTCCCTATGGCTAGAGGAGTTCAGAGATTAGGCAATGTCATCTTGAGGAATCAAGCTTCCATAAAAGAATGGTTCTGGGTTTCCTTTGACACAGTGATTCAAAGCAAATAATATCTTCAAAAATGCAAACCTTGAAAATAGGGTGAGTAATGTCCCTTTGCTCAGTCTTTGTAGAAAATATTATTCTCTTTGGTTGGGCCCATTGGGGGCCCCCATTTTATTATCTCCATGTTGGAGATTTCTTATAAGGTTTCAATGGTATGAGTGTAAAGATAATTTGTAAATTGTCTTTCCTGGTAGTTTTGTGGTTTATTGAACTTGAAAAAAAGGATAAGAGCTTTCCAAGACATCAATAATACCAAAAATGTAATTTTGGGAGAAAATTCAATACCACATCTCACTGAGGGCATTAGTCGCCAAGGCTTTTGGTGGCATTCGGTTTAAATTCATTAATAGAGGTTGGAATGCCATTTTCTAAAGGATACCAACATAAGGGTCCATCTACAAAATCCTACCACACAAAAAAAAAGGCCATTACCCATTGTGACTCCTGCTAAGCACGTGCTGGGAGGGCTAAACTAGGTGTTAGGTTTCCAACCTAAAAGACTAAGCTATTAGATGGAGGACCCAAACAAGTACATCACGTGCAGGCGGCCAAACAAATGAAATGGCCCAGGAATGACATGTTAAGTTCCTAACCTAAAAGCCTAAGCTATTAAGTGGATGGCCCAAACAAGTATATGAAGCAATGTCAAAGTTTATAATTAACCAATGTGGGCTGTAGTACTTTCCAACACTAGGTATGGTCCAAACCTTTGTTTTAAAGTACAAACTACAAAGTAGCCGCTTTCAAGACTTGAACCTATACATTCGCACTCGGTAGTCCAAGGCTTTTACCATTACACTAGATAATGGCCCCTACAGAATCCTAGCACAAGGGAAGATTAGATTTAATTTCAATGGGTGCTTCCTTGGTAATTCCAGTCATTGCAGCCATTTTTTGGGATAATTCTAGTGTCATCATATAGTTTCAAACTTTCTTATAGGAGGGGTTATGACTTTAAGCTTATGTTATGACTTTCTTGATGGGCCTTAGAGAAGCTGAGGAAAGGGTTGGACCAACACTTCAGTGTAGGGAGATGTTCATGTGCTCATAAAGTAAATCAAGAGTAAGAGAGAACAAGTTAAGGAATGCTTACGATGAAGGAAGTTTGATGAGGTGACATGGCTAGTTCGAACGGATTGGTTATGTTTTTGCGGATTGAAAAATAAATTGTTTGATATTGTCTTGTACAAAGTTTCTCATGGAGACAATATTTAACTCATAGAGAATGGTAGGGGTATAAGAGTATCGCTGTGGCTTGAGATAAGCAGTGGGGTGTGGCTGGTTAAAGCCTTAGAGGAAGCAGGCTCATGGACAAGTTCGGAGGAGTTTTTCAGAAAGTCTAGATCCAATAATGGCTGTGTGTTTGTGGAGGGTCAGGTTAATAGAAAGGGTCATTTTATGTCAATCTATCAAATGATGGGCCAGAGAAAAAGGAGATTCACCGTTGTTCCTCAAGGATTTGATGCCGAGGGGTGGGATAAATTTGCAGAGTTGATTCGACCCTTCTAAGAATAGGGGTAAACACAAGGAGAAGAAAGAAGAGGAATCAGTGAGGATGTTGCGACCATCAAGCAAAGCTTTGGGAGTGTCAGCTTATGGTGCTTCTACAGGGAGAGTGCTGTGCTCATAGACCTGCTGTGTGACAGGGAGAACTTGAATGTTTCTTGGTCTTTTATTCAATCCTCTTTGATGAGAGTTCTTAAAATGAATATCAAATTATTTCCGTTTAGGCCTTGTAAGGCTTTGTTCTTTTATGAAAATGAACAGGTTGCTAGCAAGGTAGGATGTGTAGGGTGGCACTGAATAAAGTCACGGCCATGAATTTACAGCATTGGTGGATGGAGTTTATACTTGCGTTCAGAAGTTGGTCTGTTATCGAGGTAAGGTTTCTATTAGAGGCTAGCCTTTCCATCTTTGGATGGGGAAAATTTCTCTAAGGTTGGAGAGTGCTGTGCGGATCTAGTGGAAGTCAATAAAAATAAGATTGTAATTGATAATTTGTTTGAGGCTAGGATTAAATTGAAAGGAGTGTCAAATGCCTTCATTCTAGCCACTATTGATATAACGGATAGTAGAGAGACCTTTTCAATTCATTTGGAAGCGATTATGAGGGGGTTGCAGTATTCAAAGGTACACAGTGATGGTTTTTTTGGAAGTGGTTTCACACATTCTTGGTGTACCGAGCTAGAGGTTGAATATTAAGTTAATAGGGGCAAATGGACACGTGGCAATGATTATAATATGTTGAATGGAAGTTTCCATCAGCCCACAAGCGTAAGGAATAGTTCATGCATTGAGCAGAAAAGAAAGATAGCCTAGGAAAGGTGTCAAGAGGGGTGGATGCATGTGATCATGTGAAGAAAGGGGGGTCTTACGAGGATAGGGCATGTTTGGCCAACAGAAGTGGAAGGAATAATTGTGCAGTTGGCCCTAGCCGACATATCAGGAAAGAAGCATGGGTCAAAGTTGACCCATACTTTTCTGAGACATATGCTGAGGGGGATCGACCCTCCATTATGTTCAATGGAATAGTCCATAGGACCGTTTAAATTAAAATATGGGAGCCCATTTGGGCAAAAGACATCCCAATATCAAAAATGGATCTCATAAAGTTAGAAGGGAAGGTGGATTAGTCCAAAGGGATGGAAATAAGAAGCCCTAGAATCTGTTTGGTGGCGTCAAGTCCTTCTTTAAAGCCGAGGAGCTTCATCAGAGGTTTCTAGTGAGGAAGTTGAAGAACCTGCGATAGCAATGCAAAAACTCCTTTGATTGGAAGGAATCAAATCTTGAAACTCCAGCAGCGAAGCCAAGAAAGATGTGTGAGGAGCTCAAGAGCTTGAAGCAGGGGAAAATCTGTGGTTGGGCAGCGAATATCATTGAAGGTTTAGTCAATGGGTATGACCAGTGCCTAGAGTGAGGAGGCCAGTGATGGAGAATCGATGCAGATTAGCGTGACGAAGAAGAATCCCAGACTTCCAGCAGTAAGGATTATGTTGATGAATCTGCAAATAGGGTCTATTTTTATGTCTGGTAAGCCTTTGGGCAAACCTCAGGCCCATATAAGACCCCAAAACCCATATGAACCAGGTAAGTCCAAGGCCCACGAGAAATATCTAGTAAGCCTTTTATGGATTTATCTCCTAACTTCCTAAGCTTGGTAATTCTCATACTTGTATGCTCAAGGATAATGCCCCTATTATTGAGAATGCTGATAACAATCTCAAGGTGGCTAAATACAATAATAAACTGGTGTCATGGAAGCTTGCACTACCTCTAATAGTTGCGACTTGTGAGTGTAGATGAGAGTAGAAAGAAGTCCAAGCTGGTTGTGTCAAACTTTTGCAGGGGGTTGGGTGGGCTGGAAAGGAGTAGGGAGTTGAGTGGGGATGAGGGAGAGGCTAAGAGGGATTCTTTGTGAATTGAGAAAGATTGGAACATATTGAAAGGGGTATTAGGTATGTGAGGGTACTCCTTGAGGATATCATTAGTTAATAGAAAGACTGTATTGGGTTGGGGGGAGGCAAAGGTGGTGTTAGTAGCAGCAACAGGCAGAGGAGGAGGTAAGGCTTCGAAAGGGACAAGAGAACTTAGGAACTTACGTTGGGGATTAACTCTGAGTCAACCAGGTGTAAGAAGAATGTTTTTGCGGGCGCGCGGAGCAGGGAGAGGGATGATTTATGAGGATTCTTAGTTGGAATATTAGAGTTTTAGGGTCCAAAAGGAAACGGAGGGTAATCAGGTATTCAATCCTCTTAAAAACTAGTCCAGATATTGTTATGTTTCAAGAGATTGATAGTTTGTGCTTTGGGACTCAATCCATGCATCCACATGTCAGAGTAAAAGCTGTAGTCATTCTACATGAACCAAAGGCAAGCGCCTAAACAGGAGATTGGGGGTCATCTCTCTTGGACTAAGTTCTGTGTTAATAGATTCATTATTCAGAGTGTGTGAGAGGTGTGCAAAAAGGAGTGGGCATTTGTCCCCTCACCTCAAGTGGGGTAATTTTTTATTTGGGACTTTGGCGTGGTTAAGGGGTCGGAAGCGCTTCAATAAATTTTAAGACGAGTGAGGATGCAGAGTGGTGGTTAACAGGGGTTTATGGTTCAAATAACTCAAGATTGAGGAAGTAGTATTGAAAAGAATTAGGTGGGATTCATGGTTCATTGGTTTGCGCTCGTTGCTCCATGAATTGGCGTTTGAGGATGATTTTAAAGTTATTACTGTTAGAATACCACTCAACCCCAAAAGCTTAAGCTGTTAGAGAATAGGCCAGCAATATATATCATGCTAACACTCCCCCTCACATGTGGCCCCACCCCGCACATGGAGAGAGAGACAAACACACAAAAGACAAACAAACAAACTAATGGGGAAATAAACAAATGAAGGTAATCGGACTCAAACCCAAGACCTCTAAACTAGAACTCTAATAACATGTTAAGTTCCTAACCTAAAAGCTTAAGATATTAGGTGGAGGGCCCAAACAAGTATAAGAAGCTATGTCAAATTTTATATTCAGACAATGTGGGATGTGGTATTTTCTAACACACCCCTCGCGTGCAAGCAAGATAGAAATGGGCCTGACAAGTGGACAACAAAGTCAGGCTCACAAACCAAACGGCCCAAGAAGACATGCTCTGATTCCATGTTAGAACACCACTTAACCCTAAAAGCTTGAGCTGTTAGGGAATGCGCCAACAATATATATCAAGCTAACAATTAGGTACACAGAAGAGAAGTTAAATGGTTCTAGGATTACCAGGAGAATAAGGGATTTTGATTCTTTCATTAGGAAGTGTGACCTCTGTGATCCCTCACTTCAATGCTTTCCTTTACTTGGTCGAGTCAGCAACAAGCTAGATAGATCGCTTTTTGTTTCCTAATGTTAATATGTAGACTTTGCCTAATTTACCTAAAATAAATTTCCAATTTTGTTGAGTCTAACCCTATCAAAGAGTGTCCCACCCCTTTCAGGTTTGAAAATATGTGACCTACCCATCACTCTATTTAGGGTTGTTCCGATAATTGGAGGAATGAACTAGCGGTGAACCAGTGCGAAGCATGGGACAAATTGGAAAGAAACAAAATAAAAAAAGAATAATTATAACAACAACATTAAATTTAAATTCAAAACTAACTATAAACATAAAAAATTAAGAGTAGGCATGATTGTGAACTCTTTAATGATGGAGGCATGACTTTTCTAAGAAATATAAATAAAAACTATGATTTTGATAAGCATTTGTATAAGGATAAGAAGAAACCGATATGACTATTTAATTCTGTCACAACCTTTCAGCTAATACTGTTGGGAAGACAAATTATAACAATGAAGAGACATGTCTTCTTTTCTTTTCTTTTCTTTTCTTTTCTTTAGCAATTTTTGTGTTTAAAAAATGTAGTTCAGAAAAATTATTTTTACAAAAAAACCTTTTGACATTTACAATATCCCATTCACATAAAATGACGAGACGGGTCATTACAAAAAACTAAAACAAAATAGAAATTATTGTGTTTAAAAATATATATATATATATATATATAGATAAGAGAATACTCTTTGACAACTCTTTGAAATTTAAAACATCCTGATGATTGTTAGTGCACAACAATCAACCAAAAAAGACCCACTTTAACAGCCCAATAAACATTTGTTCCTAATCTATTTTAATTGGTATAATAATGTTTTCTCCTGCAATAATTTAATTCAAATTTCATAAAGTTAGTAATGCTTGCATGCTTCCTTATAGAAAGGATTCCCTAAGTTGCAGGTGTGTTTTATCCCTGTAGATATTTTGGGCTCATCTTCATATTTTTTTCCTATCACTTGCAGTCTTGCAAATTCTGGTATTAAAGGTCTCCTATATTCCTCATAAGCACACAGGAAATCAACATTTTCTTTTTTTTCCTTTTTCTTTTTTCTTTAAATAAAGAATAAAAAAACATTGTTAACTTAAATTTCCAACCTAAAAGCATAAGCAATTAGGTGTAGGGCCTTAGGGCCCAAACAAGTATATGAAGCCATGTCAAATTTTATAATTAATCAAAGTGGGATGTGGTATTTTTCCAACATTAACCAAGACGATATTATTGTTGCATGGCAGCTTAAATTGTTAGACCTTTTGTAATGCAGGGGATACCGGCAATAACCGAACGCCAAAAGGGTTGCCATAAAACATTAATCCCTTTTTCTTATATCAAATCTCCACATAAATTTATTATAAATTAATTAATTAATTTTAAAAAAAATAAAAAGAAGGAAGAATAAAAAAACTAGGCATCACATTGGGTTGAAAACAAAATTTGGATCAGAAAGAAATGATGATAAAATGTCAAACAAAATTCATACTGAAGTATATGGAAAGTAAAGCAAATCCATCAAGAAAAAAAAAAGGAAGGAAATGAAAAGCAAAGATTCAGAGGATTATAGTAGAGTGTGGACGCCTGGAAACACACCCACATTATTCACAGGTTTGGACAGTCCTATTTGGAGTCATTTCCTTTTTCCTCAATAGGGTGCTCTTCTGTAGTCTTCTTCCATTTTTAAATTACTTGCATAATGCTAAACACATTGCAAATGCTAAACACAAAGATGTGGTGTTACTTCATCCAGTAGAACACAACGAACACACACATATTGCAATATTGCAATTATATATATATACATATAACATAGCGAGAGAGTGACCGAAGAACTTCAGGAGGAAATTTAATTTCAAATTGCAGTATGTATTGGTGTGGTGAGAGAGAGGGAGTAAGAGGGGGATAAGGAGAAGAGACGGTGAAGATTATATAAGGACCAGAAAATTTGTTGGTTGAGAAGTTAGTTTTTGTGTTTGGTTTTCTTAAAGCCAGATGAAAACATTGTGTAACTGTTAAGGGGTGCTGAAATATCATTCTTAAACATTATCTGTGAGATGAAAACAGCCACATGGCGCCACATAGAAAAGAGAAACAATTGGCCTGAAAACAATATATATATATATATATATATTAGATGTGCGGTTCAAGGGCAAGGTAGAGTCCAAGATTTTTTCCCAGTGAGTACACATAAGAACATATTGTCAAAAACTTTAACCTTATATAATTTACAAAAGCGAATTTTTACTAAATTTACCTCCAAAACCCAAGAAATATAACAATTTCAAAATTTTAATCATAATGTTTACAAAAAGTGTGTACGTCTGACCTTTACACATATTTATAAATCAAGAAGTGGGAGCACTTTAGTAAATTCTTTAAAAATCTTATATTTTACGAATAGGCCCTTCAGTTTTTCAAAATCACAGTAAGTGCACGTGCCCAGAGTGCACCCATACTAGATCCGCCCTAAACAAGGGCAGGAGGATGTTGAGTTTATGAAACAACATTAGCAGGCTAAGGTGAAGATTAAGGAGCGGAATAGAAGTGTTTTTGGAGATATGATAATTTTGGAAGATCATGTCCTGATCTGTATTGGGATTTTGGACGGCCTTGAAGAGGTAGGTCAGTTGAGTGAGATTCTTCGACCAGAGAGACGAAATCTCAAGAATCAGTTTAAGGAAATGGTGTTCAAGGAAGAGGTGAGTTGGAGTCAAAAGGCTGAATTTAAGTGGATCAAGGAATGAGACAATAACATTAGGTAGTTTCATAGAGTGGCCAATGGGGAAAGGAAGAAGATTTTGATTAAGAAAATCAAGTCAGCTTAGAGGGAGGCTATTGAAGACCCTGAGGCTATTGTCACTAATCTGGAGGATTTTTTTTTTTTTTTTCTCAATTCTATTCTTCGAGTGTGACTCAGAGACTGAGGTTTGAGTGTTCAGGAGGATAAGGTGATTTGGTTAGAGAGACCTTTATGTGAGGAGGAGATTAAAGAGGTGCCCAAGGCACGTAAGTGAATGGGAGGCAAATTTTGGATTCGATGCTTGTGGCTAATGAGGTGGTAGGATTACAAGAAGAGGAAGAAAGAATGATTCATTTTTAAGCTGGGTTTCAAAAAAGCATATGATCATATGGATTGGAATTTTCTTGATTATGTCTTAGACTGTAAAGGCTTTGGTGAAAGATGGAGAAGTTGGATGAGAGGTTGTCTTAGCTCTTCAATTTTTGCAATGATTATCAATGGCAACCTAGAGGGTGGGTTCAAGACCTCTAGAGGCCCAAGGCAAAGGGATACCCTTTTCCCTTTTCTATTTACTTTGGTTTGTTGATGTGTTAAGAGTAGAATGATAGTTACATCAGAGGAAGTGGATGTTCTGAAAGATTTTAAGGTAGGGAGAGAGTGTGTTAGAGTTACTGACCTTCAATTTACAAATAATATTATTTTTTTCCTTGTAAGGTAATGAGGAAAAATTGATAAATTTGATTATGATTGTGAGGTGCTTTGAGTTGGTTTCTAATTTGTTTATCAACATAGCTAAGAGTCCCATAGGGAGTACTAATGCCGATTCGAGCAGAACCCAAAGACTTGCGACATTGCTTGGGTGCTCAAGTAGTGAGTGGCCCATGAAATATCTAGGCATGCCCTTTGGTAGCGATCCAATGACTAGCAGTTTTAAGGACTAGTTGTTAAGAAAGTGGTCAAAAGATTATATGGGTGGAAGGAGGAGTAAATATTTAGGGGGTAGGTTGACACTTGTTAATTCTGCCTTTGCTAGCATCCCAACATATTATCTTTCTCTCTTTAAGATTCCCAAGACAGTGGCAATAGAATAGAAAGGTTACAGAGAGTTTTCCTGCCGAAAGGTAGTGGAGAGGGGAAGAAGGATCATTGGGTTTATTGGGAGGTGGTATCCCGCCCTAAGGATAAAGGGGGTCTTGGGTTTGGAAATCTGGTCCCTAGGAATGGGGCCTTAACTGGCAAGTAGTTGGGGAGATTTCCCAATTCCCATCGAATAAATTTCTTTATTGAATTTAACCATTAAAAGTAAATATGGTAATTCAAGATAATGGGTGGTATTCTCATATAGAGTTGAAAGTAGAGTTATCGATGTTCTTGGAAAATTATTACTCAAGGGCTTCCTCACTTTTTGAATCATGTCAAACTCATTGTTTGTAATGGGACTAGCATTCGTTTTTGGGAGTAACTTTGGTTAGGGGAGCACCCTTTAGACAACTCTTAACCTTGTTTGTTTTGTCAATCTCATGCAAAAGGTGTTTGCATTGCTGACCTAGCTTCTGTGGATTCTAATTCAGTTAATCAGAATTTTGATCTTATTTTTCCTAATCTTAGTGATAGGGAGTCTGACAAGTAATCTTCGCTTCTTTTGTCCACTCAAGTGTTGTTATCTCTCACTCTGGCCTTGATAGAAGGCTTTGGTCTTGTCACTCCTCTAGGATGTTTTCTGGTAAATCATTTCTTAATACTCTAGTCAAGGATTCCTCTGTTTCAACTTTTGTCCATGCAAAGTGGATTTGGAAAGCAAAAGTTCCTGTTAAAGTTAAGACTTTGGCGGTCCCCTATTCTTCAAAAATGAACAATATTGATTTGGTGCAAAAGAAAAGACCTTCATTCTTTCTCTCCCCTCATTGGCTGGTGCTTCACAAAAAGAATAGAGTCAATGGATCATATCTCTTGACACAATGATTTGGCTAAAGGGTTGTGGCATCGTGTTTGACAAAGCGAGCCTTTATTAGGCGAATCCTCAACCCTAAGCATGTCTCAAGTATGATGGAGGTGGAGTTTTAGGGTCTTGGTAAGAACAAGAGGGCCAAATCTCTGTGGTTTTATGCTATCATGGCAGTCGTTTGGGTTATTTGGCAAGATAGGAATGCTAGGACCTTTAATGATAAAGTTGAAGAGAGAGAGGTTGTGGGATAGAGTTTTCTTCTTTGCTTCATTATAGGCTTCAGTGGACAAACCACATTTCAAGGAGTTTCCTTGTTCTATAAGTGATTAGATCGAAATTTGCACTTCGAATAGTGCAAAGTGTAGGAATTTAGAATGTTTTTTTTATCCTCCTTGAGTTGGTTATATAGGGCTAGGGTTTTGTTGGGCTGTATATGGAGGAACATGTTTGTGCTCTCTTTTTTTTTTTTTTTTTTTTTTTTTTTTGTGGGGGGGGGGGGGTGGGGGGCTGTCTTGTTTGTGCCTTGTCTGATTGATTTGGGGGCTTTTCTCAGTCTTGGTTTTTTTTTTTTTTTTTTTTTTTTTTTTTTGATAAGGTCAGTCTTGGTTTTTTATTTATAGGCCAAAGGTCTATTAAGTTGGTGGTTGTTGGACTCCTGGTCCACGCTGGCCTCTTTTTGACATTAATACAATTCAATTTTTTAACTATAAAAAAAACAAAAATAAATAAATGAATAAGGTGGGGAATCAAGAGTAGTTCTCAAGGCTAAATATGGTCATCTTTCTCAAAAGATATTGGACTTATCCAACATTTGTTGGCCCTTCAATCTCCTTGGTGCATAGATCCATAGCTAAGTGGGCTGCTCATTCTCAAAGAGCTTAGGTGACATTTTTGTCCTCCCTAGACTTTCATATTTGGTTTTGGGGTTGCTTTATTTGGTTTCCCAAAGGACTATGCGTCATTCCTCTTTTCTCAACAGAATATTTGTTTACTGGTCAAATATATATATATATATATATAAAGCGAGAGAGAGAGAGACAAAGAGAGAGAGAGAGAGAGGGAGAGAGATATTAAGCTTTTATGTAAATATAAATATATTATATATGTGTGTGTGTGTATATATATATATATATACAAAAACGTGTGTGAGTGAATGCATGTATACAAGCATGTAAGTACATATAACTATATAAATGCGTAACATAGGCCCAAGAATCTATGCAAATGCCACTGGTGCTACTTCAATAGACCTTACGTAGATGTTTACTGTAGTTTCTCAAATAAAATGGGATTCCAGAATTATGAAGTTCTAACTGGTCAGCCTTTGCGTTGGGCAAGTAACCAGGGTCTCAATTCTAAGTCATCCCAAAATTATGTTGAATTGGGATTTTTCAACCCAATCCAACCATAGCCGTAAAAATTCAGCCCAGACCCGCCTGAAGTTTAGTTTGAATTTGGGTTAGGTCAGGTTCAACTCCATCCAAGTAGCATCAGTGGAGGAAAGTAAATGGGAAATGGAAAATTAAAAGTAAGAAAACCAAGATCAACCAAAGAGACAGGAGATACTGCAGGAAATGCTATACATTTCATTCACAAGGATACTGATACCCAAGAAGAACTTCAGGAGATCTATAGTAACGACTCTGCAGAAATAAAAGGAAAGCATTAAAGAATGAGACCATCCTTAGCAGGGTAAAAATGAAACGGAAGTCAATGACTCAGCATAGAAGCAGACCTGAATGTAAGAGTAAACAGTCCGATCTTCCATGCAAGCTGATCCAAAGTCGATAATTTTAATTTCTGCTGGCTTCACACTACTAATTTCAAGACACAGCATCCAATTTTATGAGGACAGAAACTTATTAAACAATTTGCAGTCAAAAATCATCATGATAAGTGGCTCACCTCGTGCAAAGAAGAATGTTTTCTGGCTTCAAATCACAATGAATAATACCAGCATCCTTCATCAAATCCAATCCACGCAAAATCTATATTTTTTTTTTTTCAAATGTATGATAAGCATTGTTGAAGGAACATTATCCCCAAAAAAAAAAAAAAAAAAACACATTGTAGGACCAATTGCAAGTCTAAACAAAACTGCTATACCTGTTTTGAGAATAATTGAACGATGCTCAATGATAATCCCCTAAAATGGTTTATCTTGATAAGCTCATACCTGAATTAACTTATCAATGTCAGCACTGTGCAGCAAAATAAACTAAAACAACCACTGTATGAAATATGAATGCAAGGGGGAAAAGTCACACGAGGTACATACATTTCATAAATACTTAAGAGCACTCTAATCAGTAATTTTTTAATGTAACTTACAGATTTGTGTCAAGCAATTCAAAGGAAATACACAAATGGCGCTGATACACAAAGTAATCATAAATGCGAACGATGTGATGTTTATCTTCAGGATCATACTTCTTATTTAACTGCAAAAAATAAAAATAAAAATAGTGGAACAGACTCAGAGAAATTTAACTATTATTATTACTACAGCTAAGGAAATATACAAGTAGATGAGAATTTATATACCGTTGTCAGAATAGAAACTTCAACCAGTGCCTGTTGATAGTATGCAGGTAGATTTTTTATGATTTTCACAGCAACAAAACTGTTAGTTTCTGCAACCCAGCATTTGGCAACCTGCCCAAATGTCCCATGGCCAAGAATATCTTTGACAATGTATCTGCAAATGTTCAAAAGCAACACGATTAATTACTTAATTTTATAAAGGATAAATCAAAATAATATATGGCCCACTAGGTAATTTTAATTAATACACTACATAACATATTTTTCATCATAATTAAATATTCCTAGGAATGCTTAAATTCAACTCCAAATCTCTAAAATCTATTCATAATTAATCATTTCCACTTGTTTTTATTAATTTTAGTGTGGTGCCTCATTATGCAGCAATACTGACAATCGCCCCTATTACTGTACTACGCAGTAAATCAAAGCAAAATTTGCAAAGAGATTATAGACAAATACTTCAGGGGCAACTGTCGTTCGAGGGGGGACGTGCCCATCAAGGTGGTCAACAGCACTTGGTGAAATGAGGCCAAGTCAAGCAAGGGTGCAGTGTGGCATCGTTGCAAGGTGTTCATAGGTACCACATCACTGGCACTCATGGACACCTGTCATGTGGGTTACTGATGACATGTGGCCAACTCCCACTGGTGAATTAAGGGCTCATGGCCATCTCCCATTGGTCCACTGTGTTCAATAAATTCGTATATAAACAACATTCAAGACTTCGCTATTGGTTTTGTTTGTTTTCCTGTAGTGTACCCTTTAAACAAGGTGGAAATTTTTTTATTATATGAATCGGCATCTAGGCAATGGTATCTTTAGAAATTATGCCAAGTACAATACACAAAATGATGAGGGCAACAACATTTCTGTGTAATGGCATCAATCACAAAAACTCAAATGCCATAACATTTAAGATGGAGCTTAGACACTTCTAGCACAATTGTTGAAAATATGGGACAAAAACCAAACTGAAGCAAGGGGCACATCTGGTAATCTAAATAGGACTGACAATCCACCCAAGGCTAATGTCTCCAAACATCAGGAGACATAATCAAAGGAGTGTCCTGTCTTACTTTCCTATTGTCATGCCCCGAATTTTCGAAGCATGATTAAAACATAATAGTAAAACAACTTAGTCATTCTTACAAAAGAAATCTTGATTTTTAAGCTATTGAAATAATCTGTGGTTTTGAAAATCCTAATTTTTTTCAAATAAGTAACTCTAGTAAAACCTGCATTTTCACAATTTCTAAAAAAAAATTAAATTGAGTTGAGTTGCTGTGAGAACAATATGGACAATACAAATTGGCATCCTGAACATCGATCCATAACAGAGTCTCACATCACCAACCTCCAAACACCTAGTATGATGCACATATATACATAAGATACATTCAAACTTTTATATCATACAAACAGTACATATACACATAGTCTCTCAATTTCAAAAACAACTGCTCACAGAGTACTATATACACAATACAAAACCAAGTGCCCACTCACAATCCTCCTCTAAACTGCCCTATTGGTACTTGTAGGATGGTAGGGTCAGCGACACTGCTGAGTAGAGATAATATTCCACAACATAAATAAAGTTTAAAAAAACATATATGATAACCAATAATTAGAAGCTTATAAAATAAAATCAGAGTTGTCATATTCATCATAATTTCTCATAAGCATCTCATTCAAAATCATAATTTATGACAGAAATATACATTTCTAGAAAACATGTTGCACACTAAATCAGAACATTAAAGAATATCATTTTTAAAAATAATAGAATTTTGCAACTGAAATATCCAAGAATGCAATCAATGATCAGTCCCACAGTTTTCACAGACCAGATTTTGTCTCCATATTTCAAACCTTTTACATACATCCATCACAGGAGGGACACCATCCATGCTCCAGGAGGAAACCATAAACCATCCATCAAGTGGAAAACCAACCATAAGGATAACCATTCCGGAATAAACCGTTAGGGCCTTTCACCCAAGGGCACTCTACACCCTTCTTGCTAAACAGGGGAGAATTCCTTAGCATAACCATCGAGAAATGCATTCAAGGACAGGAGCCAATGTTCCATTTTAAATAGAAAATGGGTATTCAACCCTCCAATATCAAATATTCATACAATTCACCTCAATTCCTTTCAAATCCAAACATGGCTCCTACGTTTCTCATAAATCCTATCAAATACTTTTGTAAAACTTTTCGCAAAAAAAACTTTTCACAAACAGAGGGTTTCAAGATTTTCAAACTCAATAAAAATAATAATTTTCTATCTATAACAACTTTGAACACATTGAAGTTTTTAATGCTGAAAACATAATCATGTCACCTTTCAAAATTCATACCTAACTTTATATACATCAGAATCACCTAATTCTTGAAGATTTAAAAACTAAACTCAAATCCGAATACAAAGAAAATAATAAGCTAGTTTAAAAATCAGATTTAATTGGTTATAAAACTGGTTTAATTCTATGGACAGTATGCTGGAACTTCAATTTCAGCACTAACCCAACAGTAGAAAAACCATTGCTATAATTTTGTTTCAAAAGATATAGGCTTGGGACTTGTGTCATATGAAAATAGACATAATAAAGAGTATACATACCAAAAATCATGAATTTAAAGCATATGAAACCATAGGTATTTAATTATCAAAGTGAGGATTTATACAGTGGGGACTTCTCAAAACAACTTTGCTGTCAAAACTTTGTAAATCAATTTAAAATACCAAACGTGGTTCAATGGTAATGAAATTTTCTAGAAAATCATAATCAATACACTTAGTTTATCTTAAAAAATAAAAATTATAAACCAAACAATTCCCTGCACATCATATTATAATATGAAATTTATACTAGTTATTTATAAAACAAGATTCTAATTGTGCTTTAAATTGAACACTATCATAGAATTATAATCTTGTCATCCAAATAACAAATTCCACTAAAAATAAAAATAAAAAATTAACTACACATATAAGTATATTTGAAAGTAGGCATAGTTTACCATCATATAAATTCCCTTCATCATAAATTTCATAAATCATATGATCATATCCAAACACTTTATTTATATGAACTATACTCTTATTCATGGAAGGAATAGAATCCCTACCTTGAATTTTCCTAGAATTGTGTCTCTTCTTCTTTTCTTTCTCCCTTGACTGACCCTCTCTTCTTTCTCTATTTTGTTTCACTTCTCTTCCCCCTTTCTTTCTACATCTCCTACTCTCTCTATGTCTCTACATATACATATGTATATGCATATGCATATACATATAAATATATATAATACATATACATATATATGTATATGTATATATATGTATTTGTATTATATATATTTATATGTATATGCATATGCATATGCATATATATATGTATATGTATATATATGTATATGTATTATATATATGCATGTATATGCATATACATGAATATCCATATAAATATGTGTGTGTGTATATATATATATATATATATATATATATATATATATATAATGAGATAAAGAATGAGCCATTTATATTAAAAGAGTAATTGGGTGGCTGAATATAGTGATGACGAGTCACAAAGATGTGATTCTATTGGACCAAAAATTGAACTAATGGATGTACAACTAGTGTATTGAATAGGGAATTGACGAGTGGCTTGATCTGGAAACTTGTCTTTACACAAGAAATTCTCTTTTACATGTCACTTGCATGTCAATCTACATATTAGACTTTGCCACCTCATTATCCACCTCATGCTACCTTATGCCACCACATGCTAAGTTGACACATCATGATATAATTGCCACCTCATGCTACCTTTATATGCAATCAAATATCCATCTTAAATGTGTCTTCCCAAATAACAAAACATATAATAATAATTACCTTTATATTTATATCACAACAATAGTAATATTAATAAGAAAATTAACAATACTAAATATCATATACTCATAATGTCACATTATCGATAATTATCATAATTATCTTCATCTAATAATCATTATCATAATATTATCACAATTATAACACATAATTTATTTCAGGACCTTACACCTATCTCCTCCTCCATACCCCCCCTCCCTACTAATGCAGACTTTTTCTTCTTCAGACCTAAAATTCTATCCCACTAAGTGAGACCTTGAAGCTGGGACACGTCTTTTCTCTGTGTTGCGTTTAAAGTTATCACAGAGAAATGATTTTGTGTCGGGTCAAGATGGGAACCCATGGAGTAAAGAATTAGCTCTCAAAAGTTCCATACAGAACTACCAGTACTGGATCAGAGAAGTCATGAAAAAAAAATGACACATAGGATTGCATAGAGCCAAAACCCTTTCACTAAATTGATGTGCCCTTCCAGGTTTAATATTAAAAAGAAAAAAAATTGAAGGTCAGACCACAAACTGAGTGGATGCTTGCCATAATTAAAAGAATCAAATAAATATCATATAAATCAGCAAGAACATGTACTTTAAGGATTGTTTATCCTTGGGACATGTCTAATTTACGAAATACCTTGGTCAATTTGCAAGTAAAAGTTCTCAGTAAGACTCCTTTTTTTTGTCAAACAATAAAATTAAACCCCCACTCAATGCTTCTACCAATGTGCTATGATGGCATTGGTCATAAAGACATTAGCACAAGATAAAAATACAAAGTGTACAAGATCAATAATTTTCTTAACTTTGATTTCACATCACAGTTTCTCTAAAATGTATCCTTCGTAGACAAAATATGGCAAAGGAGAAAAGAGCTTCAAAAAAAAAGTGAACATAACAAAAAAGAAGTATAACAATTATCAAATAAAAATATCAAACCTTCTCTCTTTGTCTAAATTGACCAAGACAAAGTTCACAGTCAGAATAAGATCTGAATTTGCATTATCATAGCCATCATTGAGCACTCCAATTGATGGGCTAGTCAGGAATCGCTTTGGATTCAGTTCTTCTGAATACTTGAATTGCGGGTTGCATATTTGGTATGATTCAACTATGTCCTTCGTTAGTCTTGCTACCACCTGCAGAAAGAAAACAGTATATCACTATAGAGTTCCACTTCAAACAACTTCAGCTCTAGAATGTATTCCACTTATACAAGGTCCAATACTCCAATGAGGGAATGCCAAAATGATAATAATTACAATCCTCTGCCAGCCGATAGGTTCAAAGATATGAACATGGCAATTTGACTAAATTTTTGCAAGAAGACACAAATGCAAGATGTCATATTTCCTTGAATAAAATCTTAGGCATATCTGATTGTTTCTCATAAATTTCATGCATGCAGTCCTTACTAATTAAGCAATTTGTAATCACCTGTGTTAATAGATATTAAACATGCAAAATATTTTAATTAGTAATGATATACTTGAACTCATCTATATTTCCAAAATTTTCACTTTTTTCAGGTTCATCTATTTTTATTAACTTGCATGACTTTTCAGACATTTAAGGTCTTTTTGGTATATATGGGTCACTATGCATTGGCATAACCAGCAAAAAAATTCCACTCCCTCCTCTGTGAACAAAATTAAGACTTTAAAATATGGGTGAAGGTGATGCACTTCCATTACTCTAACCAAAAGTAATCAGTCAAGATTGCCCATTTGCTTTCATATTGTTTCCCACTTCAAGGTTTGTGGCTAAAGAGACAAGCGAGTTGCAAACAGATTGTTTAGATGTGTGGTTGTATTGTGAAGTGAGAAACACTATTTTACATATTAGAGATTTAAATTAAGTCATATTAGATATGAAAATATTTCAAGAGCCCAGGACACAATTCTCTTAAGTGAATCTTTACAGATTCTTAGGGAATCTTAGAGATTCTTTTAGTTTAATTGATTATTTCCAACATTGCAGTGTCACTTCCCAATTCCCATCATGATAAAGGATATAAATTATGGTGAAGGCAGTGATAGCATCATAATTGTCTAATACGCCACCAAACATAGTTGGAACCAAATTTGTTTTGATCAGGTAATATTGTGATGTGAACCCTTTATCACCTAGTATTAACTTTAAAGCAGAAAGAATGTCTCAGTTATGCCATTTCAAAGATGAATGAAAGCACTACTGTGTATTTGGAATGGATCGTGTTGCGTTGCTGGATTTATCAACCCCTATTGCTGCACTGTCATCAACACAATTGGGAAAACCCACATACGATGGCCCAAATATTGGGTTTGATATAACTTCATATAATCATTGCACCCTCCACCTAAAAGCTTAGACTTTTGGGTTAGATTTTCTTTACAAACACCATTGTAATTACCACTCGCCGCCAGCCACCACTGCAAGCCTTGTCACCCCACCATAGTCATTTTCTCTTGCATTGTTCCCACTACCATACTTTTGGTCTACAGTTTCCGTTATGTAAAAAGATGTACAGTGCTAAAGATATATTAAATAAATAAATAAATAAAAATTAATGGGGTGCAAGTTAGACAACACTATCTCCAATTTCATCTTGTATAAGAAAGAAAATGCCTTCCCCATCACATGTTTTGTCCAACCATTTTATTTTTTTTTAAATGTTTGAATTTTTTTAATAAATAAATTTTATATTTTTTTTTTTTTTTAAAGGAAAGGAAAAGTGGTTGGTTGCAAATATTGTGGCCCACTTTTGTTGAGGCCCAGCTTTGTTGTATGGCAAATGATGCCAAATTTTGTATGATCACAATAAAGCTTCATTTGCTAAGCAAATACACATGATATCTGATAAAATCTCACCAACAAATACTAAGAAATCATGAAAGAGAGAGAAAATTATGGAAATTAAAGGAAAACGTAAGCTGGCCTTGATTTCAAAAGAGAGAGAGCTCACAACTCTCTTTACTATCCGAAACAAACAATAATATTCTCTAAAACTAATTAACTATTAAAATCTTATTTATAGAGAATAAAAGCTATAAAATTACTAAAATACCCTCAACTACTAAATAATTAACCCATAAGCTACTAATTATATCCTAAGCAAAGCAAATAAGCTACTAATAGGCCACTAATAAGCTGCTGAGCAGCATACATCGTAGCACATCAATGTCTTCTTACAGTACAGGCACGTGATGTTGCCCACTTGTCATGTGGGTGTGTGACGCCTACTTGATTTCTTGTATGAAGACACTAGATATCTTCTTGTGTGAAGGCATGGGATGCCATCATCTTCATCATGTGGTCTTAAGACCACTACTTTCCTTATAAGATGGTTGTAGTAAGGGGAGCAATGTCAACCTCCTTATTTGTATGTTTTTCTAAATTAAAGATGTAAATTATATAGAGAAGCAACATCATTAAATTCATTTAAGTTATGAGACAGCCCAATTTAAAGTCATTCAATTATATTTTCTAATTTTTCTTTTTTTTTTTTTTTTTAAATGCCATTCAGGTACAGCATGGAGAGCAAATGTAATGTGGCAAATAAAACTTCGTTTGTTATCTGTGACCAATTGATCGTAAATCATCTCATGAAAATTATAAATGCCAAAACAATAGTTTATTTTCTACCTACTTTAGTTTATGTTGATGGAATAATGGATTATATACACAAATACATTATGACTATTTTCAACAAAACTCTAACCAAATTGAGGATAATTCTTTGAGAGCAAAAGAAGAAGAAGAAGAAGAAGATGATGATGAAGAAAGAAAGAATTAACATTAAAGTTTGTAGAGAACATCAATATATAACAAACTAGCTTAAAAACTCCTATGATCTCCAGATGATATTTGTTTATGACGAAAGTAACAAATCTAAAACTCCACAACAGGATAAGAATTTTTTTTTTTTTTTTTTCTTAAAACGAGGAACCCTTTACAAGTAAACCCTAGGCCCATGCAATACCCCACAATCCACACGGACCAGTTAACCCAAGGTTCATGAGAACCATGCTACCTTGCGTGGGTGGTCCCAAAGGGTTGGCAAGAGGCAAACTTATGACTTGAGGCGTGATCCCTTGCCAACTAAGCTACCCCTTGGGGTTAATAACAGGTTAAGATATACTTGAGTAAAGATATGTGCTATTGGGATTTTACCCCAAACATTTTTCCTCAGCTATAATATTAGGTAGAGAAAGTAGATGTGATGGGAAGGACATGTCACAGGAGGTGAATGGTGTCATTTCTTTCGAGATGTATCAATGTTTTATTTCCTTCCTTTTTTTTTTGCTTCTTTTTTTTTTTCTTTTTTCTTTTTTTTTCTTTTTTTGGCTTGTGTGTGTGTGCATGTTCTTTTGGGGTTGGTGCAATAGGATTTCTCAATGATTAGGGATTGGGGATTTGGTAAGCATCTTCGTTGGTTTTTTTGCTTTAGCGGTAAAATAAAGCCTTCAATAAATTTTGTAAAAAGTATGAGATGTGTATGTGGCGATAGAAAAAAACGAAGGGGGTGGACACCTTACGCATGATGTCAAGTATCAAGACTCAGTTTGTTGCTCACTTCAAACTGAGACTGAAAAAGGCAACAAGGCAAGTTGGCAACTAGGTTCTTAGTTTGAGATACAGTGTCCTAAATAGTGAATTTGACACTTTTAAGAAAACTAGTCTCTTCTTCTCTATAACTGCAAAACTGCAAATTGGTAAATACAAGGATGGTTTGGAGATCAAGTTTTCTCAGTCTAGGATTTAGCAAAACGTGACTATGGTCCCATATTTGGAACTCTTCCATCCCATCTCAGGTTTTTGTCTGATTAGTATTGATACCTTGGATAAAAATATTTATTTGACTATTGATCAATTAGATTTCAAAGAAAGCAAAAAATGGACAGATCTTTTTTTCTTTTTATCAACACCAACGACATATTTAATAAATGCTCAAATGAAGGACAATATGTTATCACACAAAAACAGAAAACAAAACAAATTCAAAAGAAAACTAAGCATTACGAACTAACTTCCAACCATATTATACTTAATAAGAAACAAAGGAACCCCAACAAAAGCTTTAGAAACCAAGGCCCAAAAGAAAGCTAAAAACACAAACTTGACTCCACAATCCTACATTTGACTCAAATTGCTACTCAAACGCCCTAGCATTTCTTTCCAACCAAATGACCAAAAACACAGGCACAACAGCACACCTCCAAATAGTTAACGCTCTCTTATTCTTTCCAAAACTTTCGAAATCTATCTCAAACATATTAATGCAATATGTCAGTGAAACCCTCAACTTTCCAAAAAGGCTCCAGCTACAACCCCTTAGCAACCAAACAATACAAACAAAAGATCTACATTTTCTTCAGCTCTTTTACACATTATACACCACTGAGAAGAAAAACAAGATAATGGTCTTCTCCTTTGAAACATATCATTGGTATTAATTTTCTTATTGCTTTGTTCATTTTCATCAAGGCTTTATTCAATCTTCTTTCATCCAAATTGCATGTGATTGAGTGGGTCAAGCAAAAAAAAAAAAAAAAAAAAAAGAATAGCTTTCTGTTGTTAGAACAAGCAGAGAACGTAAATTTCCAATTACAATACCAGGGATCGACATTGAGTCCTTATCTCTTTTATTTAGTTATGGATGAATTTGTAAGCTTTGCTTAAAAGTGCGACTTTCATTAACTCTAATCGGAAAATTACAGGGTATGTAAACAAAAGAAACCATATACAAGAGAAATACCAATAATACCCATAATATATACAATATATACAAATATATCCCAACACTCTCCCTCAAACTCATGATGTGGCCATGGGAAACACTGAGAGTTTTCCGAGTGGAAACCAAAAGCGCAAGAAGGTGTGACTTTGTAAAGAAGTCAGCCAACTCCTCTATAGGTTTGTCATCCTCTCCTCCAGGCATATCTCAATCCACTTGGGTAAATGATTCAAGTGCCACTCATCATATGATTCAAGATCCCTCGTTGTCTATTTCTACTATTTCTCCACCATCCTCGATTATTGTCATAACTGCCAATGGCATTTCAATGCCTTTGGCAGGTGTTCGATTTGTTTCCACCTCTTATCTCTCTCTCTATTTGATGTTTATTGCATTCCTCAATTGTCTTTGAATTTGATTTCTATTAGACAACTTTCTATTGCTCTATATATTATTCATTTCTCTTCGATGGGTTATACTGTGCAAGATCCTCATTCCAAACTGCTGGTTGGAATAGGCCATAACGTGGGAGGGCTGTATGTGCTAGAGGAGATGAATGACCCTGCTTTGGCTGCTTCCACTATTGATTCGTCTTGTTTTCGTTTGAGTCCTAAGTCATCCAATTTTTATTTGTGGAATTCTTAAATCGGACATATTTCTAGTTCTCGTTTAAAGTATTTAGTTTCTAATGCAATTTTAGGCGATTTGCTTAGTCATGATATTTCTGATTGCAGTGATTGTAAACTTGCAAAATTTACTGCATTGCCTTTTAAATAAAAGTACAACTATTTCTTCTGCACCATTTGATCTTGTTCACTTTGATGTGCAAAAATAGCTCTCAAAATTATGTATCTTTTATTGATGATTATAGTAGGTATTGTTGGATTTATCTTACGAAGCATTGATCTGATTCTCTCAATTTTTGATGCATTTCGTTCTATGATTCAAACTCCATACTCTGCTGTAATTAAATATTTTCGCTGTGATTTGGGAGGGAAATGTAGACGGGCGGATGCACTAAGGTGCATCCATGCGCACGTGCAAACACTCAAATTTAAAATAAAATAAAATAAATGATTAGTAATTTTATTTAAATTTACTTAAGTGCTTTAGCCTCCATTGAGAAAAAATGGTTAATTTTGATTAAATTTGGTTAAATTTTGTTTATTTTTGGTTAAATTTATTGATGTACACCACTTTTGTAGATTATATAAAGTTGGGTTTAATTTGTGAATTGGTTCTTATGTGTAACCATTGAGAAAGACCTTGTCCCAAATCAAGTAGGGGGTGTTAGGGGTGGTATATAAGTAAGATTCTACATCTCTAAAAGTTGCTTAGATTTTTGGATTATGGTGTGCTTGTTGAGACCTTGTCCCACATAAGGTTGATCGGGATGGAGGTGTTAGGAGTAGTATATAAGATTTCGCGTTTTTAAAAGTCGCCTACACATTTTAAAGTATAGTATTGTTTTGTCATTTCACCACTTTTAGTTAGTCATGCCGATGTATGGTTCTACTTTTCTCTTTTCCTTATCCAACTCTTAAAAACCAAATATATATATATATATATATTAAAAAAAATTTAAACAGTGCAACCACTAAGAAAAATTTCAAGATCCGGCCCTGAATGTAGAGACACGGATCTTCTTAATATGTTAACTACTTATAGCACCATTCAGCAATCTTTATGCACTGATACTCTTGAACAAAATGGTATTTCTAAGCATAAGCATAGGAACATCATGGAGACTGCACATTCTTTATTACTTTGTGCATCTCTACCTAGCTCCTTTTGGAGGAGGCTCTTCTTACTGTTATGTATCTTATAAATCACATTCCTTCTATTGTCATATCTAGCATCTCACTTGAAAATGCAGTAGGCCTGTTCGCCTACTGCAACTGAAGAGGGATTAAGTAGTGCATCAGTGCATGGAGCAACTGTCACTTCTGTGTGCATAAAACCACCATTCTTTTTCCAAGGCTGATGTGAGCTAAAAGTCTGCTTATTCAACTGTTTGGAACACTGAGCCTTCCAATGACCCTTTTGACAACAAAAACTACATTCATCACTGTTATGTATCTTATAAATCGCATTCCTTCTATTGTCATATCTGGCATCTCACTTGAAAATGCAATAGGCCTGTTCGCCTATTGCAACCAAAGAGGGATTAAGCAGTGCATCAGTGCATGGAGCAACTGTTGCTTCTGTGTGCATAAAACCACCATTCTTTTTCCAGGGCTGATGTGAGCTAGAAGTCTGCTTACTCAACTGTTTGGGACACTAAGCCTTCCAATGACCCTTTTGACAACAAAAACTACATTCATCAATAGCAACCTTAATTCTTTGAGTGTTTTGAATGCTAGTCTGAGTGTTCTGAGATTTGGAGGAAGCTGCAAATACTGATGGAGTTGGAGAAGGAAGGCCTTTTCTGGATATGAAAAGAGTTAATCAACTGAAGGAAGGGGACTATAGTTTGGAAGAAGCTGTGACAACAAGGACTGGGCTAAATTTGACTTATTGCAATTAACTGATTGAACCAGAGTTACGAATGGGCTAGAAGATGCTTCACGATTGGTATACTATAGAGAATGAAGGCTGTGTGTGAGTCAATTGGGTCTAGAACTTGAGATATAAATAGAAGGCTTGACAATGCAACGATGGTGAGAAAGAAGAGCAACAGAGGGCTTGCGAAAAATGTGGGTTGGCGTGACTGGGTTGATGTGCGATTGTAGAAGACAACGAGAAAGCATTTTGACGTGGTTTACCTAGGGCTTGGACTGAGTGGTGTGACAGAGATTAAAGAGGGTTTGGCTACGATTGAGGTGTGATGAATGTCACAGAGGCTTGGATCTGTGATTACTGAATACTCGATCAACAATCTGCTTTGCCTGGAGAAAGGAGTACTACCTTGAATTGCAACGTGGTGCAAAATAGAAAAGATGCTACGAAGTATCGATCTGGTACATTACTACTCTGATACCATGTAAGCTTTGCTGAAAAGTGCAACTTTCATTAACTCTAATGTGAAAATTACAGGGAATATAAACAAAAGAAACCCTATACAAGATAAATACCAATAATACCCCTAATATACAAAATATGTACAAATATATCCTAACAGAATTAATTAGACATATCCAAGATGAGGTCTCAAGAAGAAAGTTATTTACTGATGATACAGTATTAGTTTATGAAACTAAAGTGGGGGTAAATTCTAAATTAGACTTATAGTAAGACACCCTAGAATCTAAAGGTTTTAGGATAAGTAGGAAAAAAGGAAATATATGGAATGTAAATTTAGTCAAATTTGGAATAGAAATGAGGGCATTTTGCAAATTGATGGCTAGAAGATACCTAAAAGTGAATATTTTCAACATCTTAGATCAGTTATCCACAAGGACTTAAATATCAGTATCGATAGATATACTGAAGGTCCAAAAATACGGATATATCGAAAATATCGATATCGATTTAGAGATATATGGATATTATTATTTAAATATGGGAATTTTTATTGAAACTCTGAAAAACAATGATCTAGACTCTAACAAACAACTAAGAATCAAAAGATTGCAATTTATATGTATGTACAACAAGTTTGTAGTGTATAGGGTGCAAAAAATATGAGCCGCTAAGTAAATAAATAATACCAATTTATACCAATTTAACATTTAAATTGATTATGAATTATGAATTTATGATACCTAATTACATATATAAGTATAATGTGTAAAACATGTGATGTATTATGTATATAATGTTATTATTATTGTATAAAAGTATAAAACATAGTGCCCATGAGAAGTTGAAAAAGTAATAAAGTATATAATTTTTTTTTATGATACACAGTACATGTTTATAGTATACAACATGTAATGCATAAAATATATTTCATTATGTAAAAATGTAAAACACAAGATAGCTAGTAGTCTAGCATTTAATAGGCTGCCTTATTCCCTTTTTTTGTTCTCAACTGCAGGTTTAATCTGACTAAAGAAGGTCTAGTACCTACTACCTAGTAATATATTTTATTATGTAACAATGTATAACACAGGACAGCTAGTAGTCTAGCATTCAATAGGCTGATTTATTACTCTCTTTTTTTTTTGTTCTCAGCTGCAGGCCTAATCTGACTACAGAACGTCTAATACCCAGTAGGATAAAGGTTACCCACGTGAAACTGCAGTAAAAACATCTTTATTGGTCATTATTGATGGTGATGTGCTTGCACAGACAGGTTTCAAATTGGAAAAAAAAAAAAACACAAAACAAATGCTCCCAATGATGTGTATTGATGATATATCCACGATATATTGAAGATATATCTCCAATATTACGTGAAAAAAAGATGATATCTTCGATATATCGCGATATTTTCAATATGCTCGATAAATCATGATATTTCAGCCGATGAAATGCTAAAACGATAAGTCCTCTATGTTTCGTAACAAGACCCCTCGATACATCGATATATCGGCGATACTAACAATATTTAAGACTATGGTTATCCATAAAGATGGAGAGATAGGAGAGGATGCTGTACATAGCATTAGAACATGATGGATGAAGTAGTGAAGCACATCTAAAGTGCTGCGAGACACTAGAATACCTATAAAGTTAAAAGGAAAATTTTACAAGAAGGCTATAAGACCGGCTATGCTTTATAGTATGGAAAATTTATGCAGAAAATGAGTGTAGCAGAGATGAGAATGTTAAGATGGATATGTGGCAATACACGAAAAGATAAAATAAAAAATGAATGCGTTCGCTTGAAGATAGGAGTAGTGCCAATCGAGGAGAAGATGATGGAAAATTGTCCAAGGTGGTTTAACCATGTGTCAACAGCCTTAAAAGAACAAGAGGAAGGCCCAAAATAATGTGGTTGGAAGTGGTGAGAAAGGACATGAGCTTAGGATTTAATAGCAAATACGAGTATCCGACCCTTAGTAAAAGTGAATGGGGTAAAAGGATACCTGTAGCCAACCCATTGTGGTTGGGGATAAAGCTTGGTTGAGTTGAGTATTCTGATATTGCTAGCTGACGACTTTGAAAGGAATTAAAAGGGGTTTTTTTTCCCTTATTCTTAAGAAGATGAAATAAGGGCCCAAAAAATTAAAAGGTTGGGATATCTGAAAGAAGGAAAGCTATGAAGGTCCCCTCTTCTGCAACAAAAATTTGATGTATCCCACATCACAAGAAGCAACGTGGAATAACCTTGCTATTATCAACGTTTTAAAAGGCGCGGGAGTAAGGCGAGGCGTTTTTGTTCTCGTGGGGCAAGAATGCAAGATGTAAGCCCCAAGGCGTGGGGAGTAAGTCTTTCAAGCTTTTTATTTTTCTATAAAAATTAAATTTTTATACATATTTATAGGATGATGATCAGGTAAGTACGGGCTGATATAACTTATATCAACACCCGCATTATACCTCATGCATTAGTGAGTTACAGGGTACATTGGGCCAAAGCATGGGGCACAACCCCCAATGCATGGTGCTGATATAACTGATATCAACACATGCTGATCAGGACTGTATATATATAGAGAGAGAATTTTTTTACTATTATAATGTGTCGGAGGAAATGAAAGTAAGGTTGGTCTCCATTCGTCTACAAAGAAATGCATCTCCTATGCAGGAACAATTGCAATTGACTCGCCAAAGAAGTGGGGGAAAAGCAAGATTAGAGAGTGGAACAAGATGAAAAATAAAAAAGCTTAAGCAACATTATATATCTTTCAACTATATGCAAAATCTTTGTAAGACTTTGCACAATCACAGGAAGTGGGGAGTGTTGATGACTACACCAATGCTTTCTATCAACTAATAGTAAGGGTTGATTTAAATGAAAGCAGAAAACAAATAGTGACGAGGTACGTAAGTGGTCTCATGCCTCCTATTCAAGTCATCCTTGTATTGCAATCTTTGTGGACCGTTTCAAAAGCCTACAACAGAGCTTTGTTGGTGGAAAAGAAACAAAATCAGAATGTTTCTAGAGCCTGTCAGCAATTTCAAGGTGATTTTAAGGCCGGACAGCCGTACCAAAGCTACACCAGAGATAGATGATAATTCATCACAGGTTGAAAAGGGAAGTCATGTGGATGAAGGACAACCAGCGAAAGTCCAAAAGTTTCTAAAGTTGCTGTTCCAACTCAACGAATCGTGTAGGGGCTAGAAATCAATTCCAAGGGGAGAATTTCAAGTGCCATAAGTGTAGGGAACCGGCCACAAGTCTTCGCGGATTGTAGAAGGGCCATAAGGGAGCAAAATAAAGCACTTTTGATGGAACAAGTGAATGTTAGAGTGCAATTTGATTAGCCACCAGTACATGGCCAGCCCTTATGTGAAGAGGTTGGTGGTGATTTTGACCAAAAAGAGGGCATGACACTTATGATGAGGAAGACTCTTCCTTTTCCCAATCATGAGACCATGAAAGATTGGGTGAGAACTAATGTTTTCTATACAACTCATAGCATTGGAGATTGCGTATGCAACATGATTATAAATGGGGGGAAGTTGTGAAAACGCGGTTTCTCAAGTAGTAGACAAGTTGAATCTTCAAACTTATAAGCAGGCTTCTCCTTACAATCATTCTTGAATCAAAAAGGGAGTGAACTAAATGTTACCAAGAGATGTTTGGTGTCCTTTTTCCATCCAGAAAAATTATTTCAGTGAAGTATGATGTGATGTTGCCTACGGATTTTTGCCATATTCTTCTTGGAAGACCTTGGCAATATGATCATCAAAAAACCATTCATGGAAAGAAGAATACCAACACTCTTTCCAAGATAAACATTTCCAAGGATAATCATCAATACAAATTGCTACCCATAAAGGAAAGAGTACCCTCTAAGCCTTCAACAACTTCCCTACTCACTTCCAAAAGTCTTATAGAAGAAATGATAATGGTTGTCCTGGTGCTGTATTTTCCTTTCCGTATGAAGCTGATTTTGGGTTTTCTAGTCCTGATGTTGAGCTACCGCAGCCATGTTTTGATGAGTTTCCTTGTGACTTGCCTCCTGGATCATCTCCAATGCAAGACATGCTACCTAGCTTTGATGAAGCTAATCTCCATTGGTTTGCGTAACTATTCCAAATTTGAAAGAAATATAAAAGTTTGAGTAATAAAGTTAACCAATTGCCTACCATGTACCTAGGATTGCCTAGCAGATGATGATATTATAAAATGAAAACACATTGTTCGTTCATTTCTTAACCTACCATGCTTTCACTCTGAAAGACATACTTGGGCTGTATCCACATCAATAAAAAAACAGTTTCTGATCTAACTCCTAAATGCAATATAGTATCGTTTTGATGCCTAATAATTCCCAAATCTCAAACTTAACACCATGATTAAAGTTTTCTATTGTTATAGATTTATGGATGTGAGGCCTGCATAAAAGATGCAGGATATGGGAGGGCATACTCCTCGTGTAAAGGGTTAGGATAAGAAGGGGTGGTGTTTTTGCATACTTTATATGAATGAATATCTGCTTCTTCATTAACACAGTTTCTAAAATTATCCATTTAAAATAGCAGAAACAGCTTCCGCATTAATATGTAAAACTTATACATATATATAAATATATAAAATATATATTGTTGTCCAATTTGCACCTTCGAAGCCAGCCTGCGCATGCCATTCATTCCTATGGTGAACAATTAGAGATTATTAAATTTCATTTGCTAGTAGCAGAGAGTCAAAAGGCATCACCAGCATACTAAACCCAAAGTTCCAAGTTCAACATGAAAAGCCTTATTAAAATGAAGCGAAGCAAAGGGAGCAATTCAATCAACCCACTAGAAATGAAAATAGCAATATAATTATGAGTAACAAATACACTTACAGGTCTTCTCACCACAACGCGCAAAGTCTGGGACTTGTTGGGAGTTTGGACCACCGGCGGGGAATAAGGCAAGAATACGAGCTGGCTCGGACGCCACCGTAATCTCCCCGTCGACGTTGACGACGATTGCAAGTCATCTCCAGGCAAGTCTTGGGATAGAGTTTCACCTCCATTACTAGGGCTGACCTCATCCATCTCCACAAAAATTCACAAATTCACCTTAACTATCGGAATCCCCCATGGAAATGGATTGCACGCTAAAATAAATTACCCCCCTCAAAAGAAAAAATGAATAATAAAAATAAAAATCAGCGATTCCGCGACCTTGGCTCCATCGGAGGGGGTAACCTGGCCAATCCCAAGAATTCACCAGCAGATTCTAATCCCATGTCCTCATTCACCACGCAACACTTGTTAGATCCATCGTCACACCATCAAAATCAGATACAACCCACCAACTATCAAATTGATGATGATGATAATTCACCTATATTTATAGTTATATTTATACATAAAACATGCAATGATAAAACCGAAACATCAAATAATAGGTTTTCAAAACCTACAATCTCTCCCTCTCTATCTCTGTGTGTGTGTGTATATATATATTATATAATATAACATAAGAAAAGATCAAAAAGAACAACGAATGAGGAATTGAAGATAGATGGAATCGGGGGCGCTTTGGAGAGAGAGAGAATGAAATGTAGAAATTGAAATGGGCGAGAGAGCAAGCACCGTCTTTTGTTCGTCCAAATGGAAGTATTTTTATTATTTATTATATTTTTATTATTTAATTTAATGAATGTGGGCAAAGCCGCTGTCGCACAAAAGCACTGTTGTGCTGTGTGTCTTTCTATTTATTTATTATTTATCGTTTATCATCATCTTAATTCCTTGGGTTAACCTGACTTCTGGCTTCGTATTACTACCAGACGAGAGTTTTTACCACTCGTGCGACTCTACTGTTTTACATACTCGCGATACTCGTGTAGACATTTGGTCATCTTTCATTGGTTGCCTATACGTAGAAGGGTGTCCGTGGCTCCAAGTGAGTATACATCAATTATGTACTCTAGCAAGTATTGCTACTAGCCCATTATCTATCCTTTGGATTGCTCGCCATGTCGTGTGCGAGCTTTTCATTTCGTCTCTCTTCTTCAACATTTCACTGGAAAAGTACAGTATTTATGTGCCATTAAAAAATTAGGGTGCGTTTGGCGCACTAAGGAGATACCCCATAACAAGTTTTTTAGAACTCAAAAGCCAGTTTATACGAGGATATTTTAAGAGTATTTTGTGGGCCATTTAAAAGACTTCTTGTGAAACGTTGTTTTTCTTTTTAGAGGCAGATTGGAAATCCTAGGTAGGTTTTTTAAAATGCCAATTATAAAAAGGCATAAAGCATTTTCAAATTTATCTTTACTTTTAGTTTCCAATCATTTTAATATAAAATGGCTTTCAAAATATGCGTTCACGAAATATCAACTTTACTTCAAATATCTTTTTAAAAATGGTTTTTTGAAAGAGTGAGGCTATTGCCACCACATAAAATACTCAAAGCCCCCATTAGTTTACATTTTTTGAGGTTTTATGAAAAATATAAAAGATTTTTACAAAAATTAATCGCATTGTTCACTAGAAAACATCATTCTGAACAACTTTGTAGAAGAAATTTTTTCCAAAATCTATCATTTAAGTATATTTTTTGGCCATTTACAATCTCTATTTCATTTTCCATGAAAAATTGCCAAAAAGTCTACTTAAATGACAGATTTTGGAAAAACTTTCTTCTACAAAATTGTCCAAAATGATGTTTTCTAGTACACTATGTGATTAGTTTTCATAAAATCTTTTTATATTTTTCATAAAACCTTAAAAATGTAAATTAAATGGGGTGCTTAGAGTATTTTATGTGGTGGCAATAGCCTGGCCCTTTTTGAAAATGTCTTTTTTCTCCAAATGGCCTTTTTATTTTGAAACAATGTGCCAAACGCACATTCTGGAATTCCAACGTCTCGAGAAACTAGTCGAAATAGATGACAACACATTTTTCCCTTCTTCCTTACCAAGAGGGCAATCTTCTCTTATGGCCTTCGCCTCCCGCCTGGCTCGAAAATAGAACCCAAACCCCTTCTAATCCATTCATTTCTGCCAACAAGCAAGCAGAGGAACCCAAAACCAAGCCCCCGTCCTATTTGAGATCGGGTGGCCTCGCCCCATAAGCACCCAACCTTCCTTTTTTTTACTATTCCCAAGATTTGCCTCCACAAACGCGCCACCAAGAAGCCCTACTCATATTCCAAAGGCACTACTTCAATTCAAGCACACACCGTTTCGAAATATAATGGCTATTTGGAGAAAGACATTTTCAAAAAGTCATTCTTGAAAAGGTATTTAAAGGAAAGTTGATGTTTAGCAAATGCATAATTTGAAAGTTATATTATAAATGGCAAAAAAAAAAAAAAAAAAAAGTCTACTTAAACGTTGGCTTTAGAAGAAAAAATTTCTAAAAAGTTGTTTAAAATGATATTTTCTAATAAGATATGCGATCAATTTTTATGAAAACCTTCTATATTTTACATAAGGGCCAGTCTATTGCCACCACTCAAAATACTCTACCCTCCAATATTTAAATAATTTATGAAATTCTTTATATCTAAATGTAAATTTACCAATAAAGACATGTCTACTTAAAGACTTTAAAATTTTCCTATCCCCATCCCACTCCAAAAACATTCCACCATCTATAGACTTTATGCTCTCACAAACCATAAAAACCTTGACACCAAATCCATATTTACAAAAAAAAAAAAATTAGTGTTTCTCATGTTATATTGAATAATGGATAAGAAAAGCATTAATAGAGATGATATTAACAATCAAAAGGTAAGTATTTATACACTTTTTATCGAGTTTAACTTCAACTTTTCGTATGCTGAATTTTGTCTTGTTCGGTTTTTCGACTCCTAACATGTTTACAATGTTCATTTCTGTAACACTGAACTTCTTTTAATGCGTTTTGACTTCTAAGTCCGAACAAAGTTATTTTGTTCTGTTTTCCAACTCCGAACAAATGGAAATTGTTCGGTTATGTAACTCCGAACAAATAGATATTGTTCACCTGTAAGAGTCCGAACAAACTTGTATTGTTCCGTTTTAAAACACCGAACTAACTTAACTATACAACAATTGAGAATTGTTCATATATGTAATTGTGAATGGATTTTAAGTGTTCATGTTTATAAGTCAGAACAAATAATAAAGGTTCGGTTTTAAAGGTCCGAACATTTTTATATTGTTCTTTTTTATAAAGCCGAACATATATACTTTGTTCTTACTAACAAGTCCAAACATATATAATATGTTCTTACTAATAAGTCCAAACATATATACTTTGTTCTTACTAATAGGTTTGAACAGGTTAGGGATAGGGTGGAAAAATGTTAGGGAATTTTTTCTTAAGGGTATTTTAGGAAGGTAAGGGGTGCTTTCAGTAAAATATGAGGAGATTTAATTGGTGGGGGCTTAGAGTATTTTGAGTGGTGGCAATAGCCTGGCCCTTTACATAAAACCTTAAAGTGTAAAATAAGTGGAAGATGAAAAGCAAGTCTTGGGGTGCCAACAGAGGCCTCCTTAACTTTTAGCTCCTAAAAGGCCTTTTGTGTTGGGAGAAATTAACCTTTTTCTACCACACACACAGCGATTAACAAGAAAAGATTGAAGAAGCAAGAACACAGAAATTTACGTGGTTCCCTCTAGTTGAGATACATCTACGGCACACACACAATTTCACTATGCTCTGAGGCAAAAAAGAGAATACAAGATACTAAGTCTTTTGACGGCTAGCCCCCTTAAATAACACCCGTAGTAATTAGGGTTAACATAAAACCATGGGAAAATACCTAAAATACCCCTACATAAAAGTACGAAAAAGTTGTATGACGTGGGTCTTCGACCCCCTCGGGGGCCCCGAACCCCCCGGTCAATCCTACTGACCAATATCATCAGACTCCACATACCACAACAATCTCCTTCTCCCAATTAGTGTGCCAAACACACATTAGTAGAGACTTGACTCGTCTTTGCAACTATTAAAAATAATAAGTATAATATTTATGTTTTTTTTCATGGTTATATACATTAGAAGCAAATAGACCTCTAGACTTAACACAACCCATACTCCTAATCCTAGTACCATCGCTATGTCACATTTAATATTTCTTTTAATCGGTGTGAGTGTGCAGCTTAGTTTAGCACAAATCAAAAACAAGGTTGAAGTTGGTTTGGTTTGATTCTTAAACTATCTCGATTCGATCCGAAGTTAAAAAATTAAAAACTGAATTCTATATAGTGTTATTCTAGACTGACGCATTAGATGAACCGATCTTTTATACATATATACAGTTTTAATCATGTGCGAGATATCTCGTATGATCATAGCTAAACGTGAGCGTGACCACATGCATGCGCGTGAATGTGCACTTCATCCATGGATGACCATAATCAAACGGAATAGTCCGAGACACGTGTTGATATAAAGGTCATGCCTTATCCTATCGCAAAGATAAGTTAGCACTTATAAATCTCGTGATGTGTGGATCGACCCTCGAATCCATTTCAAACAACACACTTTACCTTTTCTCTCTATCTAATTTCATGAGCATCATTTACACCCCCTTAACACTAAACGACTATGCCTTAGCCTCTACAATCACAACTCAGCTTCATGACGAGAAAATGGTGGTTTCCAGTGAGGTCACTCTATATTACAACTAGCAATGAGGTACAAATTGGTTTTTTTTCCCCTCGTAGTTTGCTTCTTTTCTTTTCTCTCAAAATCAAGCACTTACTGATGATAAGTAGTAGAGTGGCGATGACGACCCTTCTTATCTTCTCACACGAGCAGCATAACTAACGACAAAGGGGACTGTCACAACCCAAATTAATTAAGTCATGATCAATTATAATAAAACGAGTTATTGTTTAATAAATTATTTGATTAAAAGTGGATGACATTGTGAACCCAAGAAAATGGCTCACATAAAATCAAAGGAGTCACCACCTCATTTTTCAAGGATAAGAGGAAAACCCTAAAATGTTTTATTTCCAAAACAAAAAGTGACTTCACGTTTAAAAATGGAAAGGCAAAAAGTCTTTTGAAAACCAAAGATTGTGAATTCGGAGGCTAATTTATGATATGGGAAAGTTCTAGGCAAAGCCCTAGACAAAGCCTATAGGCGCTCATATTACCTTAATCAGTCTTTCAATTTAATTGGGATAAATTAGTATCTTAATCACACAAAAATCAACATTTATCATCACAAGACAGCATGCATATCATTAATCCATCCATCCAAATAGGCAATTAAAAGAGTAAATAGAAAAGGAGAGAAGAAAACCTCGATACTTTGAATCCTATAGCGGACTTGAACATCAATTGAGCGCCTACGTACCTTGTATTGAATGTTCAAGGATCAAAGTCCACATAGTTCGTTTTAGGAAGGGTTATGACCTAATAATGACTTATGGTAAACCTTAAATTTCCTTTCAAGAAAATATGGGAAGTTTTCAAAGTAAAAAGATTCTCAAAAATGGATTTTAGAAGACGTATATGGGATTTCAATGAAAGATTGAAACTTTTTTAGAAAATGAATTTTTTAAGGAAGGAAAACCTAAAAATTCACCGTATCCCTTTATTAGGAAATAACCCAAGGAGGGAGAAGGGAAAGAATAAGGAAGAAAAAGGTACTTTCCATACCTTTGCAATATTCTTCATGTAATGGCCAAAAATGCTAAATAATCACCCTACTTTCAATAGGGCAATTATCACACTCACAAGTACCCTAACACGTGCTAAAAACAATATCAAAGCAATAATAGAGAAATCTAGACATAAACTATTAAGCTTTCAATCATCCCAATAATCATGTTAAAGACAAAAAATCATGGAACAATGAAGCCCTAATATGCTCTTATATGCAATAACCTAAACTATATGCACAAAAAATTATGAAAAATATGCAAAAAGACCCTAATGATCATGAGAATATCAAATAATATCATTAAGCATGAAAATAAAGCAAACTCAATGTAAAAAATATGATATTTTATGTTAAACATGAAAAAATAGCCTTCTTATAGGCAAGCTTTCTTAAGCAAAATTATTTTAAGATAATTTTACGTAGAAATTACCCCGTATGAAGGTTCTATCAACATATCCTACATAAAATATATACTTTAAAATATATTAGAAGTGATTGCATGCTTAAACACACTCCCGAACACCTTTATGCAAAACCTTACTCTCTAAAAAGGATAATTATCTTTAAAAAATGATAACGACTCCAAAAACCTTAGAAAATCTACTACATGGATGCAAACTTAGCATGATTAAACTATATGTAACATATATAAGACAACCATGATGAGCAACAACTCAAAAAATTATGCTAAACATGTTATATGAAACTTGCATGAAATAAGAATAATAGAAACCCTAATCTCATAACTATGCATAATAACACATGAACCAACCCTAAAACATTCTCAAACTATCTGAATATCATATATATTAACTAACAAAAGCATTAACTCATGATAATAATCATAGCAAAAGCATGCAATAAAGCTTGCATATGAGAGAAACCCTAATTTCACATTCTAGGGTTAAGTGTATATAGACACCCCATTTTGTCCCCATATTTTTATGAGTTCCCAATAATAAGGTCCATAAAGTTTGCTGCCAATCCTAGGTCCTTTCTTGATGAGTTGTGTGGGTGTATTGATTGGTATGTACAAATGGTTATGTTGCACGCGCACACATGATCGTAGCCCCTAAAAGTAACTTAAAGTTATGAAATGGGATGGTGCGTATGCATAAATGGGGCATGTGTATGCATGACACCACCATGCACACATATGGTGTGGTTATGCCTACGCATGGCCCACTATGCATACGCGTGACTTGTGCAAATCAATTCAAAATGATGCGTACGCATTATGCAGTCATGCATACGTGCCATTTGATTACGTGTACACGTGGAAATCTTCATTTTCCTTATTTTTTGAGCTGATCTGTCTCGAATCATGGGAGAGGGGGATCGCAGCCTACCTTTTGGGAACAAAAGGAGCGGCGCTGAGTGGCTAGAGAAGCTCCTAGGGTTCTAGAGGAAGGTTAACCTATTCCTTCCCTATATATAGCTAAGTATAGGGTTTGAAAAGGGGAGGATCGAGTTTGGGGTTTTTGGAGGCTAGACAAATGAGAGAAAAAGAGAGAAAGAATCAGGAAAGATTGGCAGTGGACCTAAGGGGACGATCAACCTATATCCTGCAGTTAGTAAAATATATTCTCACTTCACCCATTTAATTTATTTACACATTGAAATGGTCTGCTAATTATTTGTATGTATTTTAGGAATAATTTTGATGATTAAAACTAGACAATTTGGGGTAGTGGGATAACTTTTTTAATCGAATAAACATGTATGCTTAATACTGTGGTCATAGGTTTAGGATTGGTTCAATTGCAAAGAAAATTGTGATTTAATTATAAGTCATGGTGCGCACGTACATGAATGTGTGCGCCCAATTTATTTGCCATGCGTACGCTCGTAGGCGCGCGTACGCATGTATATGAGTGCACACGGCCCTGTTGGTTGTGTGTATGCATGAAAATAGATCTGATCACTTGTTTTGTAGGGAGATAATAGGATGTGCGTACGCATATCACTATGCACGCAGCGCTTTGTATTTTGGCACGTGCACAAGTCCAATATTTTATATGCAAGATGGAAAGTGGATGCGCGTACGCATAACCTGAAGCACACGTGCACATGGGGTGCCATTAGTACGCATGCCCAAGTGTGTGTACGCATGCCTCCTACCCTTTTTTTATTTACATCTTACTTTTCTTACTTTTGCAGGATAGTTACTTTTGTAGGATAGGTTAGATTTTTTTACTATTTGTTTATTCTTCTTTATTATTTGTTTACCATTTGTTTATTCATTTGTTTATTCTTTTTATTATTTGTTTATTATTTATTTTATTCTATCTCTTTATCAATTCTTTTTATCATTTCTTTATTATTTGTTTATTACTTCTTTTTCATCTACTTTATTTAATTTAGTATTTGCTACATAATGTACATAACTGCCACGACGTTTGTGTGTTTTAATTCTTTGTATGAATAGGGGTGATTTTAATTAAATTAGATAATTAAATATGATTAATAGACATAAAGTGGGGGCCGATCTACGGATCGGGCACCATTGGGTGCCAACACCTTCCTAATGGCGTACCCTAATTCCAAACCTACTTTGGTAATGACCAGTTAGACCCTTGTAAGGGGTCAGTTTGGTTCCCAGGTTTTCCTAGGTGGCAACTTCTCTCTGTGCTAGTCCTTTGAGGCTAGTGCGTATTCTCGAGCCGTGCGTGTTCGCGGGGCACGACGCTCACAGTATATTACCTCTTGTAGAACCTTGAAGATAACTCCTCCTCCTCCTTTACTAAGATTAGAGAACTCCTTCTTGTCCTCTCTCTTACACACACAACTCTCTTTCTCAGAAAACTCTCTCCTTTTCTGTAGAATTCATGATACTTTAAGATTATTTACTATAGTGAATCATTTTAGCACAGATTTTTCATATGATCCGATATTTATTAGGAAATAGGGAAGATTTAAGTTTAGAAATAACAATCTAACCCACTTATTCTTATTTGGAACACTTTTTCAGATTTTCACCATAAAGGTTACTGTTATATGATTAAATTGAATTTTGATGATCTCAACTTATTTAGGTTTGTCTCTTTTTGTGTCAGGCTGTTTCAAATTTTAATCTTAGTCATAGACAACAATTAACCATGCCTTATGATAGAAGGTAACTGGAAAACAACTTACAAATAACTTGACTTGTATTAGTTGTATACATTCTTTTATATATAACCATGTTGAATTATCCATGTTAGTTTTCATCACAGATTGAAGATCTGTATTCATTTGATTTGTAAAGGATTTTTGTTTTCTTGAATTGCAGTGGTGCTCAACTAATAATTTGTATTCTTATATTGTTTTTAATAAATTGTTGATGTTAGTTAAAAATAAAGATAATATATGAGTTTGACCCTTTTGTCCATTGGTGTTATAGATGTAGTGGTAGATGGGATGAGGTTTAGCTTTTTTCTTTGTGCAACTACAACTGTTTATTGGAAGTTAATAAATTTCAACCTAGTAATATTAATTCAAAATTTTGTTTTTATTTTGTTATTTGATCTCAGACTACTTTCTTTCTCAAGAATCTTTGTGAGTTGGTATTGAATAAGTTGAAATATAAATGTATTTATAGATTCATTTTAGTGCTTGAAGAGCTACTGAATGTTTTTTTTAGGATAAATAAGTTAAACATTTGTGATTTGTATCTTTTGAGATGATGAGTTATAGATTCATTTTTCATATAATGTTTATGCTCTCAAATAGGAGGATATATATTTTGGTCCTAGGGTCTACGTATATTGATGCAATAAAACCAACATGGATTCATACAAGTTCCTAGCAACTTATTTTATTTTAATAAAATGTGAGCACTGCATATATAGGACAAAGTTTATAGTTTGTACAATAATTTTTCCTTTGCATTTCGTTTTTGTTACTTTGCTGCATTTTTTGGAGTTGAAGAAATATTGAAAAATAGAACGTAACCAATTTTGGGATCTTTGCTTATGATAGAATTTTTTTTTTCTTTTAAATTTTTGGGATCTTATCCTTTAGTCTCTTTCCAATAGGATAAACAATGTCTAGAGGAAAGGGTAACTTGTTCACAAATGATAGATAAAGTTTATTAAAAATTAAAAAATTGCATTATACCATTCAATTTCTCTTTGTGAATGTGGATTTTGCATGCTTGTTGCTTGGTTTTTGCTAATATTCATAGAGGAGGGATTCTTAGTTTTGTTTCTTTTCTTGTGGAAACCGATTTACTAAAGTTTTGTATTTTGCATGTTTTATTTTGTTCTACTGTTGTTCTAATAGATAGGGTTTATAAAGTCATAAAGAATGGGATTTTGTTTTTCAGTCTGACCAACTTTTCATGCTTTATGTGAAGTTGTGAATTGAAGAAGTGAACTGAAAGATGCTGTAAGTAGTTGCACAGAAGCACTTAACATTGATGGGGAGCTTCTTGAAGCTTTAGTTAGGTTTGTTCTTGTTACAATTTGTCCCCATATTCATCTAAAAGCATTATAAATGTACACAAAAATAGTTGGATATGAATGTATCATATGATAGCTGAGAGAATTAGTTTATCTATGCTATTGATTCATTTTAAATGTTGGAAAGAGTTTTTATACTTTTTAAATGTCCAAATTGAACCTAGACTTTTATGTTTTTGTTATAAGTTTATGTTATGACTTGTCATTTGCTTATATATTTATTGGCAATATTTATTTAATAGAATCATTTGATGCAAAGAGAATTAGTCATTATAATTTGATGTACCTTGTTCTTGTAAGGATTATGTTCTATACTCTTGGATTATTGTATATCTTTAAGGAGTAAAAAGTACATAATTTTTGTATATGTTTCTTGCAACAAAAAGTATAGTAGTTTAGTCCCTCTTGTTTTCTAGTTTAGTTTCTTGTTTCTTATAGGTGGATTTCTTGTTATTAATTGTTTATTAATTGTTATTTGTGTAAAATACAATTTTTGGAGCAAGTGGAGGTTTTGTTAAGTAAGTTACTAAAGATGTATAAAGAATGGGTGTTGCTTCCAAGGTTTTTATCTTTAAGCATTGTAATTTGTAGTTAAATAATAATATATTATGTACCCATGTAGTTGGATTAGTAAAATGGAGTTTTGTCTTGTAGAAATACGGAGGTTTATAGAATTACAGTATGTAAATTTATTCATATGGCAAAGAAGAATAGTGGGGATTCAGATATA